>OY283150.1:117175175-117775175 GCA_958299815.1 Sarcophaga carnaria
GGATTATGTTGACTTTGAGGAACGCTGTGGTTTGCGGCTTCTTTGCAAGAAAAAATTAAGTCCCAAGATCTCGTTGGATAGTTAACATCACTTCCACATAAGACGCCTCCAAAATGCTTGTAAAGAATATCAAATGTGGCATGAGCTGTATAGGGCGTAACGCCGCTCTATGGAAACTTCATATCCTTGTTGGTGTCTAATTCAGGGCAAAATAAGTTGGTAATCATTGCCCTATATTGCTCTTCGTTTATGGTGATGATCAGACCAAAGTCATTCTAAAATAAATATGAATCAAAGCACACAAAGCAGTGACTTTTTCTGAATGCATTGAATGCTCTTAAACAGCTTGTGGATACGTGTCGTCCTAAATTCGACAATATTGTTTGTGCACATACCCATCGCGTTCATCCAGAAATAGGCCTCAAGGCTGAAGACGATTTTTCGATGAAAATTAGGACCAGTTACCACATAATTGTCTATTGTCCTCCATGGTGATTTGGCAAAACAAACTAAATAAATGGCAACTAATTTTTCACATGTAGCTTCAATAAAATGGCGTCAAAATTGGGAAGACACCGTTGGAAGAGTCGATATAACTAGTTGGAGTCTGGTAAACTAAAAGAATTTGCTACCGAAAATCACATATCCCTTTGAGTACTTGGGTTTCACTTAGAGCTCTACATTCGCTCTCCATTGGCCAATAAATTGCAGACTGCATTAGAGATAGCATACGTTATTTAACCTAACTATAGGTATGTGGAATAATTTTTCTGCAAAAATGGATTCACATATAATGTCTATAAAAACTTTTTCCACTGAATGAGGAGAAGTTATGCCCTGAGTTTGACTGTATAGAATTTTAATTCAATTCTAAAGAAAAACGATGTCAACTTCATTAATGGAAATGATGTGGTAAGGTTCTCTTTAATTATGTTTCCTGTTACAGTTTATGTTCAATCATGTTCAAATATGTACTCCTACGTGCTTTTAAACGAAACACTTTCTTAGTAACTTAAGTGTACAGGCAACTATAAATACTCAAATGTTTTATTGGAACATTTTTACGTTTCTCAGGCTTAAATTGTATGATCTTATAACATTGAAGAAAAGTGTTTCTGTTTGTCTACTGCCACATCTGTCGGGTATATAGGTTTTGCTAGAATTGTAAACACTTTGCTTCTTATTTTATTTCAAAACATTTATTCACACAGAAACAGAAAGAAAATTAAACATAATTGGCAGATATTTACATGTGTGCCCACATATGTATACACACATATTTCTTGCGTAAAATACATTAAGGCTTCAATGCAGAATTTCCTTTATTGAAATGTAATTCTAGGAAGTATTCAACCACACAGAATATAAATGTTCTGTTAAAATTATCAAGAGAATCTATTGCCAGGAATTCTATTAAAGCTTACGGGATTGTAATGAAATGAAATGCTGAACATTGTTGTTAATGTTCGAAATATTTTTTTTTGTGGAGAACTTTTGATTTTTCAATTACGTAATCGATATTCTATTATCACCCAGTTCATGTCAATGTGACGGTCATGTTAACGAGTTCATAGGAGTGATATTATAAGCATCGGGCCAATTTTACGAAAAAAAAGTCATCTTCTCTGATGAAAAGCATTTCCATCTGAATGGCTTAGTGAATACACAAAATTGTTAAATTTCGGCCTCTGAAAATCTACACACAATACATATCCTCTTTTGTAAAGGGTGTTTTTTATAGAGGTATAGAACTTTAAGTTGCAATAAAACAACGATGGATTATTCGATTGACATGAATTTTATTTATCCGAAAGATAATCTTGTGGCATTACATTTTAAATATGACTTCTGGCATATGATCTCCACGGCTGGCGCGGATGTAGTCCAATCTGGACGTCCAATTTTCGATGACTTTTTCCAACATTTGTGGCCGTATATCGGCATTAATACGACGAATGTTGTCTTCCAAATGGTCAAGCGTTTGTGGCTTTACCGCATAGACCAATGACTTTACATAGCCCCACAGAAAGTAGTCTAGCGGTGTTAAATCACAAGATCTTGGAGGCCAATTCACAGATCCAAAACGTGAAATTAGGCGGTCTCCAAACGTGTCTTTCAATAAATCTATTGTGGCAAGAGCTGTGTGACATGTTGCGCCGTCTTGTTGAAACCACATCTCCTGGACATCATGGTTATTCAATTCAGGAATGAAAAAGTTAGTAATCATGGCTCTATACCGATCACCATTGACTGTAACGTTCTGGCCACCATCGTTTTTGAAAAAGTACGGACCAATGATTCCACCAAACAGTCAGTTTTTCTGGATGTAACGGTGTTTCCACATACACTTGAGGATTACCTTCACTCCAAATGCGGCAGTTTTGTTTGTTGACGTAGCCATTCAACCAGAAGTGCGCTTCATCGCTAAACAAAATTCGCTTATGAAAATCGGGAACAACGGTAATCTCGTTTTGGGCCCATTCGAAAAATCTACGCCTTACTTGATGATCGTTTGGCTTCAAATCTTGCACGAGTTGGATTTTGTAAGCAAGCAAACCAAGATCCTTCCGCAAAATCTTCCATAAAGTGGATGGACACAGATCCAATTCCTGTGCTCGATGGCGGATGGACTCATTCGGGTCTTCCTCAATGCTACGCTCTACAGCAGCAGTAGCTTCTTCTGTACGCACCGTACAGCGTCTCTGGGGATGCGAGTTATCAATAAGAGTAAACGTGGTGCGAAAACGTTCCATGGTTAATCGAATTAACTGCTCTGATGGACGATTTTGTCGACGATAAAATGGACGTAGTGCGCGATACGTTTTCCGCACAGAACCATTATTTTCGAAATAAAATTGCACTATTTGCAAGCGTTGTTCAGACGTGAGTCTATTCATGGTGAATTGCCAAACCAAACTGAGATAAATCACTTAACAGCTGTTAAATCGGTCGCCATCTTGAAAAGTAATGCCAACTTAAAGTTCTATACCTCTATAAAAAACACACTTTAGTTGATGAGGTAAAAACAGTTACTTGGAAAATTGGACATTCGTTACAAGAACATGATAACGGAGTTCTTGTGGCTTCAACTAGAAGCCATGCGCAATTGAGTTTGACAAGATTTTAACATTAAAATTTTTCATGTTTACATACTTGACAATACAATATAAAAATTATCTTGTAATTACCGTAATAAATTAGAACAACAAATGACAACAGAAATGGAAGAAAATAAATATTGGCTATGGAACTCGCGTATTCCGTTAATAGGCTAAAGCACAAGAATCAAAATAAAAAAATCAAATCAAAAATAAAAAAACCGCGTATATATGGAATAGAAATTACTAACTTGTATTCAGAAATTAACTGGTGATATATGTATGTCAGTGTTGTTGACCGATTGTCAACGTTATTTTGCTACATAAATGTGCAATAATGCATTAAATTAATGCTCTATGATCGGATTCAGGCCATAAGAATTTAAAGATTTTACAAGTGATTATGATTTAATGACCTCCGCTTTTATTTTCTTGCATCACACCATAACATTCACTGTACTTCCATAACATCCCAAACTCATCCATTTCATTTGCATGAATGCCAGGCATATATATTACTGTTATTCAGCTAGCTAGTCCAGTCCATAAAATCCTATTGTATAGTAAAAGAATTCAAAATTTTAAATCTCTGTTGCAATATTCATCTGTATGGAGATTTTAAAAGTGCCAACGTATATTTCCCGCCGTTGTCTAATAGGTAGATTTTAGGGTTAGTAGACGCAAGCCCGTGGTTCAAACACTAGATCAGGCACCTTGAAGAAAACGAAGTACAATGCAAACTTCTTCTCAGCAGCTGTCTTACAGAAACGCGGAGAGTAAATAAAAATTGCCATGAAAAGTTTCTCAAAAATCTGTTGTTCGGAGTGGACCTTAAACTGTAGGTTCCGTCACTCACAGATAAAATTAACACACATAAAATGAGTGAAGTAACAATCTATGTTGTAATCCTGACCAAAGGGGTTGTAATGATCTCTTAGAATTCCTTCTTATATTTCAACGTAGGTTCACTCTACACTTCCAAAATATTTAAAGGCAAACAATGATGCTTTAGTTACTGATTTTCCTGATTCGTATCAGGATCCCGTATTTTAAACTCTCTCACATATGCGTAAAGGCATTGCACCACAATAAGTATATGGGCGTATCACAGTGGCTTGCTATGCTTATCGAAAGACATATTGACGGCATGCTGTACGATATCTTTGCATCTTGCGTATATCTTTCTGGGTCTTAAATATAATTTGTTTTTATTTATTTATAGCCCTAGTCAGACCATTCAACTATAGTATTGAGCCGTCAAGCCATAAGAGCTATCTCATATCGCATTGGTATCTCATCCTAGTCTTAGGACCATTATTACAACTTTCCGTTAAAGTTGGGTTTAGTTAAAGGTAACTTTGGCTAAAGTAAACTTTAAAGCCACCTTTTACTAACAATAAAATAAAGTTAACTGTTTCAAAAATATGGCAGTGCCGGAGCAATGTCGATAACACCGCTCAATTAAACAAGTTTTTTTTTTAAACGCAGTGGCAACGCAGGGGGTCGTTTTTTGTTGTGTATGCTTATCTTGTTTATATTTGAAGTTGCCATATTGAAATTACAATAATAAACTTAACTTTAAAAGTTACCGGTAGTATGATCCTCCATTCAGCTTAACGCTCATTCCTACCATATTGTCCACTTCTAATAATGAAAATCAATTTATCTGCCCCTTTAAAATCATCCCTTTAGTTAACGGCAAGTTTTAATAAAAGCCCTTATTGTCAAGCAGCACGTCCTTTGAACCCTTTTCAGTATACTAACTTGGAACATTCTATAAAATAAGCTCCACCATGCCAATGAAGGTTATGTTAGGCATGTGAAAATACATCGTCAGACATTATATTTCTTTATTATGTTCCTAAATAAGAATTTAAGAACATCAATTGTAAACAATTGACGATATTGAGACTGACTAGCTGCAAAAGCTGAAGTCTTTACCAAAAGCCATTCGACGACAAGCGGTGCTTTTAAAACATATCACACATATAAAAAGTAATTTTTTGAAATGGGACGGACAACAAGGTTGTTTAATTGCTATTTTCACATTCAAATATCCTTTTTTCTTTTATTAAAACGCAATAAAATTTACATTTTACACTTTTGTTGTTCGTATTTAAGGTCTGGTAAAATTAATTTGGGGGACAAATTTAAATTGAATTGCTTTTGCCAATGTAACGATACAAAGAACGTAAATAAAGGGTATGTGATGACAAATTTCTATGTGTGCCTCACACATACATATAAATGATGGCATTTGAAAACTCATGATACGGTCGTTAATATGGAATTTCATTTAACGATTGTGCCAGTGGAGCGTATACTTTATTTGTCGTGCATATTTGTATTTTATAATAATCATACGCTATGATGGACATTTTTAGAAAATGTTACTGAGAATTGATGGATTGAAAGAATTTTAATTTGAATGTTAAAGAATTGAATAAAAATTAAAATAAAAATGTATTTGAAGAGCATTATTTCGGATTTTATTTCAAAATAATATTCTTTTTGTTTTAGAAATCTCTTAAACATATTCAAGAGTCTTAAACTCATCAAATAAATTTATACGAAAATCTCTCAGTCGAGTAAATGTTTTTCTTATGAAAGTGAAATCAAAAGAAATTTAAATCTGTAATTTCAAAGAATTAGATGAAAATGAAAATGAAATGTCCAGTCTTTATTTTATGCTTTTATAAATATCTCATGACATATAAATATAATGTGACATACATATGTATGCATGTATGTATAATAAATTTTCTTTTTAATTCCCTTTAACAAGCAAACATAAATGAAAATAAAAAATTACAAAAAAAATATCATTTCATATAGAAATATTTATTAACGGTAAAGGTAACTAAATTTTATGAATTCTAAAATTAGAAGACAGTTTTTTTTTTTTTTTTTGGTAATATTTGTTAAACAAAAGTCATAGAAACTAAATTGAGAAAAAATTATTTATTGCGTACCTTTTCTTAAAAAAGAAAGATAATTTTAGAAATTATCAAAAAAAAAATATATAAAAATGGTATTCCACTAAAGTATAGGGTATCTCAAGAGTATAGTGTTTCGTTTTTTAATAAAACACATACTTTGTCGGCATGTTAATGAAGTTTAAGTATGGAAGAGTAGAACTGTGCTCTGGCATTCTGGATTGATCATTACAACGCTTTAGTCAGGATTATGACCTAGCTTCTCACACCACTTATGTTTTGAGGGTTAATTTTATATATGAGTGGCGGGACCTACAGTTTAAAGCCGGTTCTTAAAGACAGCTTTTTTTGAGAAACTTTTCTTGGCAATTTTAATATTTTATTCTCAAAGTTTTTTCTAGAAATATGCTCCAGACGTCTGACCTGGGGTTTGAACCGTGGCCTCAAGCCTAAAATGCCAACACACTACTTACTAGACAGCGGCAATCATATCCTATATGATATGGCTAAATTGTGGTTCATTTAAATAAAGCTGAGGACCGGTATTAAACGAGTTACACCACAGGAACTATATTTTTACCACTTCTGCGAATTGCTATCACACTGTCTATATATTAGAGATATTAAAGAAAACGGTGGTCAACAAGTCAATTTTATGGACGTTGTCATAACACTTCTGAAAAATCATGATAAAAACAAAGAGGAAGTCGCCGAAGGTATATTTTTTCATATTTCATTTTGTTGGAGATGTCTGTCCTGCTATTTGAACCCTGGTCTAACCCATCGTTTTATACGATACACCACCTACTAGACTAGGGCGACAATCTACTCAATCTCGTCTTATTCTGTATTATTCGGTTATCGCTTCTGTCAATCTACATTGGCAGAGAAATAAAGAGTAACAATGTCTTGGGGAAATCTAAGACCACAGTAAATGGACGGCGCAAGGTCTGAGTGGATAATATAAAACTTTCAAAAAATATTTTCTAATCTAGATCTTATCATAATGTTACGATTTTATGTCTTATGGATATCTGCATCGATTTCAGTACTGCATATACTAGGTGGAACTCTACTGGCCACCTTTAAAACAGAATACTACCTCGACTCGTAGATATTCGAGTTATTCGGGTTAGTTGCAGCTGGTTGGAAAGATTTTACAAACGACTCCGACTACATTTAGTTCCAGCATACCTGGTTGCCGAATTTTAAAACTGCTGTGTCCAGCAGAAAAACCCAGAAACTACTTGAGCTCGATAAGAGAACAGTTCGCACTCTAGCGGGACACTGCGCTAATAGCAGGTTCGTTAACAAACTCGGTCTGCCATACCACGACTACTGCAGAAGCTGGGGGAAACAGAATCAATACAACACCTTTGATATGAGTGGCTTTCACTTCAAGACAAACGTCATTGGTTTTTGGGTGACAAAACGTTTGAAGAACTGGGCATGGTGGCGAACCTGCCACTAAGGGAATTGGCTGTCTACTAACAGATTAAGACAAGGGGGCTTAAATTGCACTGGGTAATGCAATGTGTCATGTGAGCCACCGAGTGAACTTGCCTATGAACGGCAAACTACCCCTTAACCTAACCTATATTTAGTCTGTTAAATGACTGCACAGAAGATCGATTACTCTATGCATGGTATTGTATCTATAGCTGTGTGTAGATATATGCTGAACTTTTGACATCATCTGACCCATCCTTTATCGAATAAAAAATTGTCATTTACAGGCTTTTAATTTCAATATGATTTACAATGACTTACATTCCAATCCATTCGCTGTTGACATTTTCCATTGTGAATGGTACTCATTTAAACAAAAACAAATCCATTGAAGCCGAAAGATGTGATTTTTGTACTCAAAATAAAACATTGACTCTAAGTTATCCTTCGAAAGGAATGCACAACACTATCGTTGTCTTTTTTTTTTTGTCAACCAATAAAACATTACTTCCAGTTTATTATTCCTAGCAAATCTTTGCTAAATAGGCAGGCAGTCAATTTGTTATTATTATTGACTTTTCAATTAATTTTAACCGAAAAAAGTTAATACTTCCCTAAGATGACAGTTGACTACATCACAGATCATTGAAGGAACTAGGAAGCAATGTTTCTCACATAATTTGTTAACATTTCGAAAATAAAGATTATTTGCCGTCCATTAAATAAACACGAGAATGAACTTAAACTTTATGGACACGTAGTCAATCACAAATAAACACGACAACAACAACAATAAATAAATGATATTACAAACAATATAAATTTAATCAGTGAATTACTTGCAAAGGAATGTTAATGGTTATGAGGGTATACATATTTAAGGCAGAAGAGAATGCTTTTTGAGAGACAAATAAACAAATTGTTCACGCCTGCATTAGTGAACCGGAAAAAGTAAAAGTTGATAATGAAGTACGAAATATAGAAGGCAATATAAGGTGAGTGAGCAAAAACAATTGAATAATTTTGTTCATAATGGCTACAATAATTTCAAAATCGTTTTATGTAAACGTTATTGTGTAACTTAGGGTGTCATTAAATAGAAAAGTTTTATGGTGAACAAAATTTCTAGATAGAATTGAGATTGCCCGGCATTGGAAATGGACAACAGCAACATGGAGTATCTAAACGTTAATTTAAGCTCCCACGTCATTAGACTAAGATCTTCATTGCTGCCAAATGCTTTATCTTTCTTCCATGAGGCTACAAAACTGCATAGATATCATTCAGCGATCATCCTACCATTGCTCTCGAAAGTCAGTCTCTCTCTCTCTCTCTCTGCCACACTGTGGGTTTTATTGCGGAAACGTAATTCAATTGTTGGTTTTCTTACACTTCTACACTTTTGGTTATTGATGCAATGTCCTTTAGCTTTACATTGTACCATAATTCTTGATTTGTAATTCTCTTCGGCTAGAATATGCATAAAATAATACCAAGAAATTATTGATAAACGCCTTTAGGTTAGGATAGGTTAGAGGACGTGTACTTGTCACGTACTTAAGACAAGTACAGTACCCGGAGGTCGAATTGACCAATTGTACAACGTCCTAGTTTCTCACACCACTTATGTTGTGTGTGTGAGTGGTGGGACCTACAGTTTAAAGTCGACCCCGAACGACAGATTTTTGAGAAACTTTTTCATGGCAATTTTATTTTACTCTCAGAGTTTTTGCCAGAAATATGCTGAGAGGAAGTCGCCGAAGAAAATACTTTTTGTATTTTGTCTTGATATCTGGCCTGGGGCTCGAACCCTGGCTTTTCGTCTAATAAGCCAACACACTACCTACTAGACTACGGCGACTTCTGATAAACGCCTTTACTTGTTCTGTATTAATTTCGTAATGAATTGGATCTTCAATCATACAACAGAATAGTAGCCATTGAAAGATCACAATCTGTGCAGTCTAGTAAAAGACTCGGTTCTCCCTTAATCTGCATCGGATATCTTGATCTGTGCCTGACTTAGTATCTAAAATACTCCACATATATTGAAACTTATGTACACATTCAAGCGTGCCCTGGTGGTCTAGTGGCTAGTGTGCTAGACTATTAGCGTGAGGGTCGTGGGTTCGATTCTCACCAGAGACTCTGGTCTGTGGCACTACACCGAGCTTATGGTCAAAGTCACTCCGCTCATATATAATTAGAATATAATTTGTAATTGTATTGTAATAAATAAATAAATGAATAAATAAATAAATACACGTTCAAAATTACATTAAAATTGTGATTGATTATTTATGCATATCTCTGCAGGCTTCCCAGTATCGACTGTCAATCTCACTTTATTTAATTCTAATAAAAAGTCAAAACGATTTTATTGCATATCAGCCAATCGATAGAGATTCCACATTCTAAGTCTGCGTTATGTCTTGCTTAGTTCCAGACGATACCTCTGGGAGCATCCATGAAAAGCATCGGTGGACGAATGCATTCTTGCGAACACTAGAAATTGTGTGAAAGAATTGTCCAAAATAATTCGAGAGCAGCATTATATTCCTCCTGCTATTATAATTCGTTATCACGCCTTCTTTCTGTGTCTTTATCAAATTACCTTCCACTCAATCAGTCGGAAAGGATTCGTTCTCGCAGATGTTTTTAAATAAAGGGAAAAGAATTCGTGCTCTTGTTATTAGATCTGTTTTAAGCATTTTCAATTCACGCACATACATAACATATGTACATAACATACATACATACATAACATACATACGTAACATACATACATACATAACATACATACATAACATACATGAATGTATGTTATATTCATAACATACATCATTACAACCCTTTAGTCAGGATTGCGACCTAGTTTCCATACCACTTATGTTGTGCGCGTTAATTTTTATACACGAGTGGCGGGACCTACAGTTTAAAGTCGACTCCGAAGGACAGATTTCTTTGAGAAACATTTCATGGCAATTTTTATTTACTCTCAGAGTTTTTGCCAAAAATCTGCTGAGAGGAAGTCGCCATGGAAATATTTTTTTTATATGTATTTCGTTTTACTGGAGATGTCGGACCTGGGGTTTGATCGGTGGCATCACGTCTAATAAGCTTTTCCTTCCAATTCAATAGCGTTTATTCAGGCAGCCTCTTCCATTGTGTGGTTATTGTTGAAGGATTATTGTTGCCTAACATCTACATTGATAAGCGTTTTGCGCCTATTGCAATACTATTCGAAGGTTATTGATATGATCTGCAGATGATTCACCAATCCTGATATCTATTCTTTCCGACTGCAGTATCCCATCTATCCTTTTCGCCTTTATTTTTCATGATGGCTTTCATAAATACATCCATCTTGGAAGCCAACATTTAGGCAGCCTTTGGCAACATTGTCCAGGTTTATTAAAAAATCTGTGGCATCTAATTCATAGCTGATAGCAACATATGCAGGAACTTATAAATTAAAAATAATGTGTTGGCTTTATTAGATGAAAGTGTGCGGTTGAAACCCCACATCAGACATCTCAAACAAAACGAAATATAAAAAATATTTCCACGGGACTTCTTCTCAGCAGATTTCTGGCAAAAACTCTGAGAGTAAATAAAAATTACCATGAAAAGTGTCTCAACGAATCTGTCGTTAGGAAACGACTTTAAACTGTAGGTCCCGACACTCATGGATAAAATTAACACACACACAACATGCATAGTGTTAGAAACTAGGTTGTAATCCTAACTAAAATGTTGCAATGACCATCTAAGTAAGTTAAATAAATACTCATTCTATAATAAATAAATAAAATAAAAAAGAAAATATTATAAAACATATTTAAACTCTTAATATAGAACACCCGTATTATGGTAATCATTATTTACAGCCCAGAAATTCTTGTATCCTTCAAAATTATGTTATTGATGACCTTTTTGTTTTTTGTTGTTTTTAGAATATTTTCTAAAATCTTATGTTAGGGATAATTAAGCCTCTTAAATACTATAAAATGTGATGGTATTATGGTTTCACCCACATAATATAATTTCAATATAATTTGTTTGTGTGTAATATTTTCGAAATTATTAATAAATTAGGCTGCATATTTGGAAAATAATCTTTAATATCTTGGCATAATCCTTTTCATGAATTATTCAAGTATCCTTCGTCATAAAGTTAATGTTGCAAGAAAATTTATGTTTTTATAAGACTGAATTACTACAAATAGAAAAACATTTTCCAAATAATTATAAAAGTTTTCATTAGATTTACATAATAATTTACGGAGAATAAATGAAAAACGAAACACGATTAACAACAAGAATTATGGCATCAATTTGATATTGGATTTCAATGATGGAGATTACAATATGCTTTAGTCATAAGTAAATATAATATTTTAATGCTTCTTTCGTTCCAAATAAATTCAAATAAAATTCAAATAATTTCTACCAACTTTACTTAGAAGTCATAATTCTAATAATGTGGATTGGATTGGTTGTTTTGGTTTATAAAAGCCAAATTCAAGTTTCTTTACACATTAAATTTCCTTCAGCTAATTTTACTGTCATTATTTCATTCTGATTTCTGAGAAAATATACAATTTAAGTAATGAAACGAGTTAAATTCTCATCTTTGTTGGAGAGCAAGACAATTCGTTCTTCTTAGTCGATTATGATCAGAATGATTCAATATACTACGGACTAATGGATTTGGATAGATGTTGTGAGTCTCTAAATACGTTTCTACGAATATGAGATATTTGAATACAATTTGGCACGCCACACTATGTGGCATTTACCCTGAAAAGCTGGCCAAAAAGGCAAAAATGAATTTAAAGAAATTTAAGAAACTGAGTATGCAGTTCGATAGGCAACAAAATTATGCATTAAGTAGTGAATTTTCACGACTTTAAGTTGAGATTTGTAGATTTGAGACGATGTCAAAGTCAGGAAAGTGAAGAAAATTAAATGCGTTTTTGGAGTTTTTTTGGAAAATTTAATAGGTCTATATAAAATTGTTTTGTGGCTAAATCCGCTATTCATTTATATTGATTTTTTTTATTTGAAAGGTATGACTGCTAGTTTCAGTTTTATATATATATATACATATATATATCATATATTAATGTTAAAATTATTCGTTCAAAATTTAAAAATAATAAAAATTTCACATTTTTTTACCCTCCCCAAAAAAGGATAAGGATTTTAAAGGTGAAAGTAGTTTTTAGTAGTTAAATGTTATATAACACAAGAAAATATGAACTCTCTACATTCAGGAACAAAAAAAAATAGTTTGCGCAAATTTGCGCAATTTTTTTTGGCAATTTTTTGAACATTTTACTTTTTTTGAAAATTTAAAAAAAATTAGACGCAGTGTAATAAAGCCATAGGCAATAAAGCCATATGGCGTACGAATTATGCGAGGAAATTCAGTAGAAGCGATACCAATCGAGCTGTCCTGAATAGGTTAACTTTAAGCAGTGACCCTTTTATAAGCTGCAGTACACAAAAATCGCGAAGGAGTGAAAAGCATTTTCATCAGATACTATTTAATTACTCCTTCCTGACATTGATGATGAAAATGATAACGATTTTAACGATTGTAGTTAGTTTCACTTTTTAAGTATTTTCAAGTTATGTATTAAATAATGTAAAATAAATATTATGAATAAATATTAATTATCATAGAAGTTCAAAAACTTAATTACTAATATTATAACAATTTGAGATGTATGTTTGATTTTCTTAATGGACTGTAGGGGCACTTATGATCCGATCATAATAAAATGTGATCATAAAATGATTCACATTCATATTAAACATGTTCATGTCGAATTTCATCGAGGTAATAACATTTTTAAGCCAATTATAATTGCTAAACATATTTTCTTAAGGGGCCCTATTTTGGACCAAGGGGCCATTATGGACCGACCATAACAAAATTTGGTAATATGATTTAGATTTACAAAATACACGTTCATACCGAATTTCATCATGATACCGATGTTTTTAAGCCATTTATAAGCGTAAACGTGAATTTCTAAAGGGGACTTTATATGCGGACCAGGGTCAAATGTGATCCGATTTTCACCAAACCTGACACCATGATTTCTTAGTACACAGAACTGATCCATTTTATCATGATTGTTGCATAAACTAGGCGAAATCACGGACCGATTTAAACCAAAATCAGTTGGACTCATCCTTGGGTCTAACTATCTCTAACACTATCAAAAAATTCCAGCCATTAACTCATAAAATTCTTCTATTAATTTTGGCCAGGTTTTCAGGCAAAATGCCACATAGTGCGTCAGTGAGAATTAATAGAATTTGATTTTTTCTATATTTATAGCTGAGCCACTACTCCCCCACTCTTACTTCCGTCAATCATTTATCGAGTAGGAATGCTTGGTCCTATACTTACTGCGGTGTCAAAGTTAGCATAGTCTAGACGAGAGGCCACAAATTCAAGCAAAGACCTTTCCAACCAAAAGAAAAATGAAAAAACATTTTTTCGCCGACTTCCTCTCAACAGTTTTCGGCAAAAACTCTGAAAGTAAAAAAAATAAAATTGTCATGAATAGTGTCTCCAAAATCTGTTGTTCGGAGTCGACTTTTAACTGTAGGACCTCGCCACTCATGTATAAAATTAACACACACCACATAAGTGATGTGAGAAACTAGTTCGTTATCCTTACTAAAGTGTTGTAATGAGCAATTAGGATATGTATGTAAAGATGTCCTTTACTACTTCAAAGTTAATTAAATATAAGATTTTCTGTTTATCAGTTTGCCAATAGTATCTGAACTTTTAGATAAATAAGTCGACAATCCCAATAGGTGTGCTTAACATTGTAATCATCATTTATTTTATTGGCCATTAACAACCCGATTAACGGATTTCGGCTTGCCGCCACACATCTTTTCAGGCGTCTCTGCTTCTTGCGAGCCTACACCAGTTGGTCACACCAATCGATGACAGGGCTTCCTCGATTTGGTCCTACCAACGGATACAAGGTCGTCCTCTTCGCCGACTTCCGCAGATCCCCGCATCAAATACCCGTCTCGCCGGAGCAACCTCCGCCATTCGAACGACATGGCCGTGTCAGCGCAGCCGCTGGATATTAATATGCTGCACAACGTCTATGTCGTTGAGGAGCTCATACAGCGCACTGTTGGATCGGTTGCGGAACACATCGCCAACTCGCACTGAATCGAAGATCTTACGTAGGCTGCTGCATCAGTGCTTAATAGGGTCCATGCCTCTGCGCCATAAAGAAGCACGGGTAGGATGAGCGTCTTGTAGAGTATTAGTTTTGTCGTACGAGAGAGGTCTCTGCTACTCAATTGCCTATTGAGACCATATTGGAAGGGATGGAATGCATGCAAACAAGGTAAAGTTTTTCACTGTGGTCAACGTGGCGACCACCAGAACGATCCATGTCTTGCTGTATTCAAGTTGACACGCAGCCTCCTCGTGGATGGCATTCTAGCCCCCGCTAGATGTTAACTAATGCATGCAGCGACGTCCAAATCGATGTCCCCAAGACGTTAAATTTGGGCTGTGCGTAGGGAACCAAAAATCCATTGAAAACCTATACATAAGCCTCCATAAAGATTGTAATCATTAGCTGCTATAAAAACTAGGTTCTAGAGAATGCCTAAAATTATTTTTTGACAATGCCTATGGCACTAACACAAACGAAGTTAGTCATCTTTCCAGGCAAAAATACTTTTTGCGGAAATTTTTAACAGAATTCTTAGCAATTCGAAATTCTATCATTACTTGAATAACAAGGACAACGATGAAGATTTTTAAGGCAATTGTCCACCAAATTGTAGATTTAAATTATCCTGAATGCTGATAACCTTTAAGCGTACAGTGCACTTATAAATCAGCACAGTAATTATAGTCTAACATGTTCCTTATGTGCTTAACTGTCTGTGAAATAAAAATAAAAATGTATGCAAATAAAGTCTTATTTATAGTACTTGTTGTATTATAATCTTCTTCCCTTTTTATCTGCCTTTCATTTGGTAACCCCCTGAATGTAACACCTTGAAGTTAATTTGTGTGTTATTTTAACACCACCTTAAACTCAATTGTTTATTTGCGGGTATTATAAATCAACAAAAACTGAATAAAAAAAATATTTGCCTTAAGGACCATCAGGATTATATGTATTGTTACGGTTGTTGTTAATTTAAAGAAGAAGAAGAAAAAAACGTGAGTATTTTTTAAGAATTTTTTTTTTTGCTCCAAGAGCCTGAATATTGTCTAGGGAGTTTGTTGAACAAATTCTTGTTTTTTAAATTAAAAGTGTGTTTAAGTAAATCTTCTGTTAGCATAAGGGCATAAAGCTTAAAGAAAGAAAATTAAACACTGTTTTAAAGAAATATTGTACTAGAAGGCAGTGCGTAAAAGATGATCATGAGTGTTTGGGAAATATGAGTACCATATGTATGGGAATCAGTAAAACCACTTGAAGAGCATCAAAGTTTTGATTATGAAAACTTGTAACAAATATCGGATATTGTTTTTAACAGTAACACAGTCTTAAACATGTTTAATTAATGTTTAAATATGAATTCGGCCAATGCGACACGAATATACAAGGCATCGTTTGGAACATCAATGTTTACAAACCTTTCGCAGTATATGAGGCGGAATTTCGCAAATAACTCTTGATTGTGAATTAATTGAACCACTTCGCGAAATTACTTTTTCATCAAATGTTTCATTGATCATTCAATCAATTGTAGAACGAACGCAACGATTGTTAAACGCCTGAATTCTTGATAAATATTACGATAATGCGCCTTGCTTTGTAGCCGTAGAGAAATAAAATATTTTTAATTTGTAAGTGCTATGAAATTCGTATTGAAGCCAGTACTATTACAGCTTTGCTTATACTTTCATTAAAGTCAGCTTCCGATACTCCATTTTTACAAAGTTTGTTAAACGGTCATCGTTAAGAATGATTATTTTAAGAAAGATACCACACACATACATACATAATTGGTCATTACAACCCCTCAGTCAGGATTACGACCTATGTAGCTTTTCGTACCACTCAATTTTGTGTGTGTTAATTTTATACATGAGTGGTGGGACCTACAGTTTAAAGTCGACTTCGTACGACAGATTTTTTTGAGATACTTTTCATGGCAATTTTTATTTACTCTCAGAGTTTTTGCCAGAAATCTGCTGAGAGGAAGACGCTAAAATATTTAGAAATATTTTTTCATTTTTCGTTTTGTTGGAGATGTCTGCCCTGGTATTTGAACCGTGGTCCATCGTCTAATCCGACACACTACCTACTAGACAACGGCGGAGTTTTTGCCAGAAATCTAGTGAGAGGAAGTCGTCGAGGAAATATTTTTCATATTTCGATTTGATCGAAATGTCTAACCTATGATTTGAACCGTGGTCTCACTTCTAATAAGACAACACACTTCCTACTAAACTATGGCGACTTTAAGATTGATATCATACCCGACATAACTCATCTCACAGAACGTTAGTACAGAATATAGACTTCCTATCGGCAATATGGTCGGTACCTATCTACCGATTAGGAGATAGAAGTCGCCGTAGTCTAGTAGGTAGTATGTTGGCTTATCAGACATGAAGTTTCGTTTCAAGCACCAGATCAGACATCTCGAACAAAACGAAATATGAGGAAATATTTCTTCGGTGACTTCCTTTCAGCAGATTTCTGAAAAAAAACTCTGAGAGTAAATAAAATTGCCTTGAAAAGTTGCTCAAAAAATCTGTCTTTCGGAATGGACTTTAAACTGTAGGTCCCGCCACTCATGTGTAAAATTAACACACACAACATTATGGGTGTGAGAAGCCAGGTCATAATCCTAACTAAATGGTTGCAATGACCCACCAAATCCTCAAGTATACCCTTCTGAATGTATACTGATCTCCATAAAAATTTTTGAATATTATAGGTCAAAATGGTTAAAATGTTGTTTTGGTTTATAGTTTAGAAACAAAATTGAAATATCTTCGTAACAAGAGTTATTAATAAGGCAGAGAGTCAATATATCTAGACATTAATATTCCCCTTAACTATTATTTTGTCAAAATAAAATAAAATAATCATTCTCGTTCTCTTTCTAAAGCTTTAGAGACTTAGAGGGGCTAGATTTTTCCCCATGTGAAAACACCATTCTCTATTATTGCTTTAAAGTGCAAACAGAGAATACTAAAGCATTGTTTTTGCAACTAAAAGTAATAAGATTAACACTTTCCAGCACATGCTCTTGTATATTTACAACACCAGTACTTTAAAGCAAAATTCTAATAATAAAAGCTTAAAACTGATGTCTCTTATAAAGCCAATTACCCTTGCAAATACAACAATAAACAGGAGTTGAAAATAATTGTGGCACAGTTTTAACACGTTGCTACAATAATTTTCAAACACACACAACTAAACTAAAGCGTATATATCAGTATGTATACAAATTACAGCAACAGGTAGTCTCAACTGCCATTCCAATTGTAAATTTCACTTCCTGTTGTTATCTGAAGAAGCAGTTAAGTATTGTGTTCACTTTATTCCCTGTCGGGTTGTTATACCATCTTTTTTACCTTAAGCAGCACTTCTCTGCTGACTGCACAATATAAACAACAGTTGATGTCTGCTCCTTTTTACTCTTATACGCATACTTTCAAAAACTTTGGATTTTCCTTTTATCCTGTTGTTCGAAGATAATTGAAATTTATTTTAAAAATTAAAAACAATGTATCCGGTAGCAACAAACAAATCACGGATATTGAAAGATGGGTGTGAGTGAATTTGTTGCCAGTAATGTTAGCTACAAAGTAATGGAATGTGTTAGATGTTGTTGTAGTAGAGTACAACATAAAACTGTTAACATTTCAATTGGATCGTGAACATAGTTTAACAAACTTCTTAGAATAGTTATAAAGTAAGTAAAAAGTTTTAAAGTGAACCAGGAAGATTAAGTTTAAATATGGACCCGCATTCAGTACAGTCATTGAAGACAAATATAAATGTATTGTTAAGATACCGACTGCTGTTAACACCTGCTCGATAAAGAATCAAGTGACATACGACAACACTTTCAACAGCTATTGATAAGGCTACAGAAATGGATAGGAGATACAAAAGATAGGACATAGCATGATACTCAGGCCGCCATTTGAGTAAACGACTCTTATTTGGCGAAGTTGAATCAGCAAAGACAGAATAAACACTGATTACTTATACTAGGCTTGTAAGTCGCCGTAGTCTAGTAGGTAGTGTGTTGTCTTATTAGACGCAAGGCAACAATTCAAACCCCAGCTTGGACACTCAAACAGGATATGGAAGAATATTTCTTCGGCGACTGCCTCTCAGCAGATTTTTGGCAAAAGCTTTGAAAGTAAATAAAATTGCTATGAAAATTTTCTCAAAAATCTGATGTTCCAAATCAACTTGAAACTGTAGTTCCCGCCACTCGTGTATAACATTAACACATGCAATATAAGTGGTGTGTGCAGCTAGGTTGTAATCCTGACTGAAGGATCAAGTAAATTCTCCTGATATTACTTACATTTGTTTCGATATCATTGCTGCAATAAATCAAAAATCCGTCTTGAATATCGTACTTATCCATGCCGTCCAGTTGAGTCTTCAAGAAGTGTGTTATCATGTTCACAGTCACAATCACGCCGTCTGTTATCAGGTTGCAATTCGACAATTTAAGGTATTCAGAAACCAATCAGATGGAAATGCAACTCATCGGAGAAGCAGACTTCTTTTAAAAAAAAAATTGGTACGAATTACTGGCGATTTCCATCATCTGTTGGCTTCAGCTCTTGAGAGAGCTGATTATTGTGCACATATTGAGCGATCCTTTGTCAAAATTTGCTGCGTACGAGTTATGAAATATGAAGTTGTTGAGTGTGATATCGCATTAAACACTAAATTAAAAATTACTTTGTTTACTAACGTCTAATTACCTTCTTACTGATCTTGCCGTGGTCTAGTAGGTAGTGCGTTGGCTTATTAGACGAGAGGCCTCGGTTCAAATCCCAGGTCAGGCATCTCCAACTAAACGAAATATGAAAAAATATTTCTGCGGCCATTTCCTGTCAGCAGAATTCTGGCCAAAACTCTGAGAGTAAATGAAAATGTCATGAAAGGTTTCTCAAAAAATCTGTTGTTCGGAATTGACTTTAAACTGTATTTCCCGCCACTCATTATTAAAATTTAATGCACACAACATAACTGGTGTGAGAAACTAGGTCGTAATCCTGACTAGGGTCGTGGGCAAGGGTTGTAATGACCAATTATGTATATACCTTGTTACTTCCTTAATTGGTCATTACATTCCTTTCCTCATGACTGAAACCTAGCTTTTCACACCACCCATGTTGTTGTGTGATAATTCTATCCATGATAGTTTAACGTCGGCTCTTAACATAAGATTTAAGAAACTTTTCATTGCAAATTATTTTATTCTCAGAGTTTTGCCAATAGACACTGCTGAGAGGTAGTCACCGATATCAATGTTATCTTCATATCTCGTTTTATTCGAAATGTCTGAGCTGTCTATATTCACCACATGACAACTTTACCGCATTCCACTAAAAAGCTGTATTTTTTCTTATCATACTATTAAGAATTTATATTTAACATACGCTGTCCTCATAACCTTAAAAAATACACTTTAAAAACAATTTCTGAGTTGGCGATATTAAATTTTAAAATAATCGCTTACCGTTATGTAAATAAATGATAAGCCTATTACCTCAAAGCCTCACGCAAAGTGTTATTGTTCCGTTTGCAATGGAATTTTTAAAAGCTTCAATTAAATTTTAATTTTCATATCTCTGCTCCTAGCACTTTCTAAGCTCTTCTCGATTTTTCCTTTAAGTTTCATGCAAATAAATTGTAAAAACAAAAATATTTTGTTTATACTTCGTTGACGTAAACACTTCAATACATATACATATTTATTTGTATTGAAGGTATAATGCTATTAGAATAACGTAAACAAATTCAGTATTTTTCCATTTAATCGGCAATAATATTTTCATATTCTTTCCCTTACTTGCTGATTAAAAATTCACTCAAGTATTAAGAAAATTCGTTGAAAACTTATACTTAGTTTTACATGTATTCAGTAATTAAATGAATTATTTTCTGCACGCAAAGTATTTTCTTTGTTTAAAAATAAAAGACAAGAAATTATTACAAAAATAAGAAGAAATAATTTCATTTCCCAATAATTTGCGGAATTTGCGAGAAAATCACATGACATTTGTTTTGATTTTATTCCATTCCAGTAATCAAAAACTCATACAGTAATTGGTCATTAGGCAGTCATCAGTCAGGATTACGACCTAGCTTCTCATACCATCCATTTTGTGTGTGTTTATTTTATACATGAGTGGCAGGACCTACAGTTTAAAGCTAAGTCCGAACAACAGATTCTTGAGAGTTTTTGCCAAAAATCTGCTGAGAGGAAGTCGTCGAAGATATTATTACGAAAATTTAAACGGTGTACATCGTTTAACATTAAAATGAGCAAAAGCTACACAAACAAATACAACAAACTTGTTACAAGTAAACCAACAACATCAGTATGAAAGAAAAGGGGATAGACAAGTAAGCGAGAACGCAACAACAAGCAATGTGAACACAATACACAAACAACAATGAAGTCGCGATAGAGTTCTCGAGAAGGCGAAACCCCAAACGTTCGACTTCAAGAACCTTCATCAGACTGATTACGTGGGCATATAGAAAGGCAAGACAAAGCAGGCAACGAGTAGTAAGAATTCAGTCAGTCTTGTTTAAAGACGCGTTGCGTGTGAAAAAACAGTCGTGGTTCGAGGATCGCCTTTGTAAATATCTGCGTTGTAACAAAAAAGAATAGCGAACAATGAATTATTGTTGTATCCTTCAAGTTGTAAACGGTGGCACACAAAAGTAGTGCGAACAATAAACAACTCATCTAAAACTAAACACAAATTTATGTTTATTTTGTTTGCAATCAATGAACTCATATTTTAAACGTTTTTAAAAAGGTAAAAACGTAACAATATTTTTTTTCATAATTCGTTTTGTTCGAAATGTCTGACCTGGGGTTTGAACCGTGGCCTGACGTCTACTAAGCCAAAATACTACCTATTAGTCTACCTACTAAACTCTCAGTCAACTTGTGTTGATAGTAAGGTGCGTTACGTAGGACAAACACTAAATAAACCATCAGGGGATATTACAATAACTGTCTTCGATTGGAACCCACAAGGCAAATACGTATTGTAGGGCCTGGAAAACATGGCCGGTGAAGGAGATTATATGGGATCTACCAACAGGGACTTCCAAACTTGTACAATTGATAACTGCCATAATCAGCATGCTACATCTATCAAATTAGTTGACATTTATTCAGTCTGTTTTGTAAAATCGCCATGAATGACCATAGACAACAGCGTGTGTTCGATGAATGGGATTTGGTGTAGCATTTGAAAAATCATCTTCAGTAATGTGACCTATATCCAGATAAATTTATATGAAAACAAAATTGTCGAATTTAGGACAATATGCCACCTGAGATCCAAGAGCATTCAATTCATCTTGGAAAAGTTCGCTTTTTCTCTTGATTTCGGGGCTGACGGCGTCATCGGTTCTCTTTTTTTTATTTGTCAACAGCAAGCACTATAGGTCGATCAATACCTACGTCGTCGTAGTCTAGTAGGTAGTGTGTTGGTTTGTTAGACGTAAGGCCACGGTTCAAATCCCAGGTCAGATATCAAAACGAAATATGAAAAAATATTTCTTCGGCGACTTCCTCTCAGCAGATTTCTTGCAAAAACTCTGAGAGTAAAATAAAATTGCAATGAAAAGTTTCTTAAAAATCTGTCGTTGGGAGTTGACTTTAAACTACCGCCACTCATGTATAAAATTAACACACACAACATGGCTGGTGTGAGAAGCTAGGTCGTAATCCTGACTGAAGGGTTTAATGACCAATTATGTTATGTATGAATTGTATGATCTGTACACCAACGACTTGTGGATTCAACAGTTCGTGTTACATTGTATATTTTCCGTGAGAATGGATATGTTAATCTCAAGTGGATGTGAATTGAACTGACCACCGTTATCGTGCGATTTAAGCACATCAGTCTTTATCTTGTCAGTTTTTCTGAAGTGTATACGAATGAGCCAAAAGACACAGCGGTCCTCTAAGTCAACATTATCCAGCTTGATTTATCCGCCAGAGTCATAGAAAATTATACATTTTCAATACGGCCCACCCTGAGAAGCCATGGTGAACATTTGAACAATATTATGCTCCACACATCTTGGCATCAGTAAGTCTTTCAAACAAAACAAAAAAAAATTCTTTAAGGCCTAATACACAGTTTGTTTTATTTAATTTTAAATATCGGAAGTCTTTAATGAAAGTCTCTTTACAATTCTGAAATTAAATTAAAATGTACTGAAGTACTGGCATAATATTCACAAATTAATTGAAAGAGGAAATATACACACATTATCACGTTCTTGTTTTATAATTGAATTATTCTTTATAATTTTCATTTCATTTTCATTTCATTTTCATTTACTGCCTTCATTTAATTCAATTCAATTTATTAATTAACCATTCGCTGCGTGCCTTGAGAGTTCAATAACAAAGAAATGAAAATTGAAATTTTATAAGATAAATACAGGAAATAATAAAGAAAACATTTTCAATACCATTCGGTACATATTACTTTACTTGTCCTTGTAGTCGGTTATTAAACTCTGTATGAGTGCAACCGGTTGCAGAAATTTCCTGGCATGCATTGCTGTGTGAATACTGCATCTTAAGAGAAGCCAGAAGGTGTCGTGTTGCATTTAACAGCCTATTAAGTACCTGAATGTCATTCAACCATAACTGTAAAATGTGGATATTCTTATATAATTACAAGGAAGGAATGAAAATATAAGTATAAAAGAACTTCTGGTTGCTTATAATACAGTTCGTTAAAGAGAATGGAAGCGTTTAACACGTGATATGCTACTTTAGGTATTTTCTCCCTATACGCAACCATCAAGCATAGCTTTAAGATTTGATCTCTTACCAGCCTCTAAAGATTCGTTTAGGAATTATGTGGATGCTTGACAACAGGATAAATTTATTTTTTAGTTATCCGTATACTAAACTTACGTCTTCCTAGAGATCTTTTTACTGAACACCCGATAGCTTCTTATATTATTACAAGGAAGGAATGGAAATGTTTAACACGTGATATGCTACATTAGGTATTTTCTCCCTATACGCAACCATCAAGCATAGCTTTAAGATTCGATTTCTAACCAGCCTCTAAAGATTCGTTTAGGAATTATGTGGACGCTTGATTTATTTTTAGTGATCCGTATACTAAACTAATGTTTTCTTAGAGAACAGTTTTGGACCGTAATAACCCGATAGCTTAATGGTCATAGCCCAAACGGTATCCATAAAAGTGGAACTGTTATAGGATAGGCAAATGTACTGAGACAGCTCTTTTCAAAGCCAAACACTTAAAGGTATGCCATACATATATAGCTTGTGGGAAGCATAATATATCGTATGCATCTCTTCAGATAATTTCAGCATTTGCTTAATTATGTCACAGTGGCCATAACTGCCATCCTCTTCAGGCTACTTCCCGATTTTCCTCTCTAAAGTATTCAAAGACTATATTTTTTCGCATATAAATATAAAGAGCCAATGCTCATTAGTCAGTCAATTTCAATGGATTTCTGACAGCAATACCGTAACTGTACTCTAACAGGCCCAATGCTTATTTTTAGTTTACTGTTGAATACTACTGGAAATAGGGACAATGTTATTATTTTCATATTCAAATATTTGCTTAATTAAAACACAATTAAATTTGCACACTACACTTCACATACGCTTGGCGCCATCATCGCTAGCAGGAATTGTTCGTAGAAAAATTTAAATGAAATTGTAATTTGGTGAGTAGAAGGAGGAGAGGGAGATGCATTGTAAATAATAAAATAAAATTCTTAATATGCCACATGTGTGGCAGATATTCGCATGACCACGATGGTACTGAGATTAACATTCAATTCATTCATTCATGTAATGCAATGTCAATGCAACGTATAATTTATTTGTTTTACATATTTGTGTTGAATATTAATCATACGCTCAGGAGGTTCTCTAATATCTACAAGCATTGTGTTAAACTACCATACATATGTATGTATGTACATATGTATATACTGAATAGTGGCATGTAATTTGCTTTTAGTTAAAGCTATGTTGTTGTAAATAATTAAAAAATTTAATCAAAAATTTATCAAATAAAAGAAAAAATATGTTCTTTTACACACACTCTTTGAAAAGCAATGTATGCGTGCTTCTGTTAAAATGCATTTGAGTTGTTCATTTAAAAAACTCGTTTTTCATGACTTGCATGGGAAATTTCTGTGTCTGAAATTCAACAATTTATTGAGTAAAACATTGTATTTATTAAGCCATTCATATGGAAATGCGCTGTATCGGGGAAGATGACTTTATCCGAAAAGTTGGCATTGACTTTGTTACATTCCAATTTCAATGAAACACTAGTGCTTTCGATGTCTCGTTAACTTTTGTTTCTGAATAATCCAAATATTGTACACCTGTAGCTAAAACCTTAGCTACATGAAATTGTATGTTATTGAAAACGACACTCTTGTTTACAACAGCGGTGTTTTCAAAACGTCAAATGGTAAATTGCTGCACAGTAGTCTTGGTGCTCATAGCAGACCAAGTTTTTCAAAATTTTTTGTCACTCTTCGTATGGGTTTTACATGACAATCTCGTTTACAATAGCAATATTTTTAAGTTATCAAACGGTATATTACTGCAGAAGTAACCAGTCACAGATTTCTGGGAAAAACTGTGAGAGTAAATAAAATTGCCATGAAAAGTTTCTCAAAGATCTGTCGTTCGGAGTCGACTCTAAACTGTAGGTTCCGCCACTCTTGTATAAAATTAACGCACACAACATGAGTGGTATGGAAACTAGGTCGCAATACTGACTGAAGGGTTGTAATGGCCAATTATGTTATGTTATGTAAGAAATACTGCCTGAATTAATGAATTTGAATTGGAAAAAAGTCGCCGTAGCCTAGTACGTACTGTGTTGGCTTATTAGACGTGAGGCCACCGATCAAACCCCAGGTCAGACATCTTCAGTAAAACGAAATATAAAAAATATTTCCACGGCGACTTCCTCTCAGCAGATTTTGGGCAAAAACCCTGAGAGTAAATAAAAATTGCCACGAAAAGTTTCTCAAAAAAATCTGTTGTTCGGAGTCGACTTTAAACTGTAGGTCCCGCCACTCGTGTATAAAAATTAACGCACACAACATAAGTGGTGTGAGAAACTAGGTCGTAATCCTGACTAAAGGGTTTGTATGTTATGTATGTATGTTATGTATGTATGTTATGTACATATGTTATATATGTGCATGAATTGAAAATGCTTAAAGCAGATCTAATAGCAAGAGCACGAATTCTTTTCCCTCTATTTAAAAACATCTGCGAGAGCGAATCCTTTCCGACTGATTGAGTGGAAGGTAATTTGATAAATACACAGAAAGAAGGCGTGATAACGAATTATATTAGCAGGAGGAATATAATGCTGCTCTCGAATTATTTTGGACAATTCTTTCACACAATTTCTAGTGTTCGCAAGAATGCATCCGTCTACCGATGTTTTTCATGGATGCTTCCAGAGGTATCGTCTGGAACTAAGCAAGACATAACGCAGACTTAGAATGTAGAATCTCATATCGATTAGCTGATATGCAATAAAATCGTTTTGACTTCTTATTAGAATTAAATAAAGTGAGATTGACAGTCGATACTGGGAAGCCTGCAGAGATATGCATAAATAATCAATCACAATTTTAATGTAATTTTGAACGTGTATTTATTTATTTATTTATTAATTACAATACAATTACAAATTATATTCTAATTATATATGAGCGGAGTAACTTGACCATAAGCTCGGTGTAGTGCCACAGACCAGAGTCTCTGGTGAGAATCGAACCCACGACCCTCACGCTAATAGTCTAGCACACTATCCACTAGACCACCAGGGCACGCTTGAATGTGTAAATAAGTTTCAATATATGTGGAGTATTTTAGATACTAAGTCAGGCACAGATCAAGATATCCGAAGCAGATTAAGGGAGAGACCGAGTCTTTTACTAGACTGCACAGATTGTCATCTTTCAAAGGCTACTATTCTGTTGTATGATTGAAGACCCAATTCATAACGAAATTAATACAGAATTAGTAAAGGTGTTTATCAGAAGTCACCGTAGTCTAGTAGGTATGTTTGCTTATTAGATGTAAAACCTCGGTTCAAACCCAGGTAGATATCAAAACGAAAATATGGAAAATATTTCTTTGGCGAGTCTTCTCAGCAGATTTCTGGCAACAAAAATAAAATTGCCATGAAATGTTTCTCAAAAATATGTCGTTCGGGATCGACTTTAAACTGTATGTCCCGCCACTCATGTATAAAATTAAAACACACAACATAGGTGGTGTGAGATACTAGGTCGTAATCCTGACTGAAGGGTTGTAATGACCAATTGTGTATGTATAAACATATGTATGTATATTTTTGCATAGGACTCTTAACGTCCATAGCCGATCAAGTTTCCTCAAATTTTTTGACACTCTTCGGAAGGCCTAAATATGAAGGGCACTTTTTCGACTGAAAATTTTTTAATCTAAATTTTTGTAATAAGTTTTCACAATTCATTTGTTTATTTATTAATTTATTACAAATTATATTAGAATTAATACAAGCTGAGTAACTTAGACCCTGTGTAGTGTAAGGTGGAGCCTTACACTAAAAAACTAGCACACTACCTACTAGAAGGCTCAAGTTATCACAATTATAATGCCTTGTTCTTCTTTTTAAAAGGCTCTATTTGTAATAATCGTACTAAGCATATAGTGACAGCTGTCAAAATATCAGAGTTGCAATTTTGCACGAAAAAAAAAGGCACTAAATTACTCTGTCTGTCTTTTGGTAAGCCATTAATTGCATTAAACCTGCCTCTATAATTACTCCCATGTTCATGTTCAGCATGGAGAAATAAATAATTTAATTATCGTGTGCCTTATTTAATAAATTCAAAATAAATGCATGTGTCATATGAATAATTGAATCCGTTGGCCCTGTAAATGGGCGTATACTCATAAGTGAAGAACTGATGGTAAAATATTGTAATCAGTTTCCATAAGCACTGCAGTAGGCATAACAAACTATAAAATTAATTGCACGAAATTGATTAAATCTGTAAAATTGTATTAAAAAATTGCTGCTAATGTTATATAGAGAGGCAAAGAGCATTAAATCTTTTAAACATGCTTCATATATCATACATGTAATGTGAGTGGGTTTTAATGTTAATATCGGATATTTAAAGTTCAATACGGTACCCGTAATGTAAATTGTTTAAAATATTTTCAATTAAATTTATTGCTTTATTTGACACCCACTGGTAATAATATATCATGGTTATAAGGACAAACTAAAAGTACTTTAAATTTAATTTTAGATTTACAAAGAATGTTTATAAGTTTACGGGCCATTATTACAACTTACCGTTAAAGTTGGGTTTAGTTAAAGGTAACTTTAGCTAAAGTGAACGTTAAAATCACCTTTAACCTCTTTTCTTTATTACAACCTAATGATAAAATAATGTTAACTTTTTCTAAAATATGACAGTGCCGGAGCAGTGTCGATAACACTGCTCAATTAAACATGTTTTTTTAAACGCTGTAGCAATGACGGCCTTTACGTTTTTTGTTGTATATGCTCTTGTTGTTTATATTGAAAATGACATATAATATGGCAAGTTCAAAGATAAAGTTAACTCTAAGAGTTAAAGGTAGGATGATCCGCCCTTTAGCTTAACGCTCATTTCTACCTTATTGTCCACTTATAATAATGAAAAATCCTCCCTTTAGTTAATCTTGCATTTATTATTCCTTGCTGCTGTCTCTGTTCTGTCTGTTATCTGAAATTTAATTTTTTTTCTGTCATGTGCAATTTAAGAACCAATAAGTGTTGTCTGTGGAAAATGTCAATGGCTTATTGTGGCTTGGAAAAGTTGACTTCACTTCTTATCTTTAAATAACTTAATGGATATTTTCTCAATGATAATCTATTAACTGACACATAAATTTCAGTTCAATTAGTTCAAAACTTTATTAAAACTGTTTGAAATGTATCGTGTGTTTGCGTAAATCAGAATGTAAACAAAGAAATCTTTTTATTTCATTTCAATTTTAGAGATAAAATGCTCTTAAATTAAGATCCTATACAAATTGGTTGTATTCCCTTTTTGCTAATTACTTAACGCAAATCGTAAATGTTTAATTAACACGTAGGCGAGACAGATCCTTAATTCGCTTCTTCTTTTTTTATTACTAAACATGCAATTACTTTAAGACCAATGACACCCAATAAAATCTTAAAATCACTGAAGCTGCCAGGAAACACAGTTTTTTTTGCATGCAATTCATGTTAAAATGTTTGAAAATAAATGTTATTTACACGCCAATAAATAAACAATCCACAACAAGTTAATGAACTTAAACTTTATGGACATGCAGTCAATCACAAATGACAATAAAAACAACAGCAACAACAAACAGATTTTTATCAACAGAAAATCTCAACTTAATTAACTATTTCGTACGAAAAGAGACTAATAAAACGTATAAAAAAATGAAATAAACAAACACAGACAGAAGAGTGGCATGGGTTTAATGAAGTCAAGAAAAAATGCTTTTCCAGGAAGCGTTAGAAATTTATCAGTATAATGTACAGTATAGTACAGTACAATGTGTTGAAATACTAATTTATAAGGTAAAAACTAAATATTATACGTTAATTGGCCAGACAACAAAATCTTAAATACGGTTTGCATAGACCACTTTGCTGCTATAGAAATGTGTAGGAGTCGTTGTACATTGTGAGACAAAAATATTGTTACCCAAATCGAAACGACCTAATATCGTTTAACAACAAATACGATAAACAAAAGCCACACGATACAAATACATACTAACAATAAGAATACAATTAACGTGTTGATTATCTAAAGCTGCACACACACATATATGTACAACGAACCTGGTTGCGCCTTGTACCAACAACAACATGTATGTGACAAAAGGGGATAGACAACATAAGCAAAGTACACAAACAACAATGTATTAGCAATAGAGCTCTCGAGAAATCGAGATCACGAACTTTCCACTTGAAGAATGTTCGTTAGACTGGTTGTATCGGACTATAAAAGGGCTGGACAAAGCAGGCAGTAGTCAGTAAGAATTCAGTCAGCCTTGTGTGAAGTTGCGTGTTAACGAAATAAGTCGTGGTTTTAAAGATCCAGTGAATACTTGTGTGAACTAGTAAAGTGAATAAACAGATTATTATTGTATCGTTGAGTTGTATACGGTGGGACACTAAAGTAGTGTAAAGAATAAAGAGAGTTCAAGAAAAACTAAACACATATTTGTTTTTAATTGGTTTGCAATTAAACGTTTTTAAAAAGGTAAAAACGTAACAATATTGTCAGGCAAAAATATTGTCTGATCTGGCCTGGTCGATGGCATGTAAGTTCTTCTCTTCACAAACGTATCTGCATGAATTCGTTCATAACATGATATCCAGCAGTGGATGACCGTATTTCTTTTGTTTGCCTTAGTCAGCTTGCCCACGTACTGTTACATTACTCTTGAGTCAATCTTATAGAAGCTAAGTGCACGGATGCCAGCCTAACTTTCAGATAGTATTGCTTGTACTCTGCGCATCCTTTTTAAACTGAATAGAGCACATTTTCCTCTTGGAAAATACCTCATAAGTTCCGAATCTTTCTTTCTGGGAAGCAACGCGCTCGCTCCTTGTCCATAACATGTTTTTCGCCCATTCCTATGCCGTATAGTCTCTTAATTACACCATTGCACAGCATTTGCATTACATTTACTTCGTAATTCATTATTTCATCAATTGATGTGATAGGGTATCTAGAATGCAATTCATCATAGTTGTCGCTTTCTTGTATAGTATTGCATCGGTTATAACCAGTTTTAGTTGAAGTAGACTCATTAAATGCCACAGCAAATATTTAAGTCTTCAAACAACTTTATTTTGTACCTATGAATGGCTCAGTAAGAGACACAATACTACATAAATATTTTGGAAACTGTGACTAAATATTTGAAATAGTTAAACCAGCACAAGACAGAAAAAAGATTCGTGGAATTTAAAAGCGTAAGTTTACTTTTTTCACTCACTTCTTATAAAGAAAAAGCCCTTTTCTCTTTTTCCTTACCACTTCGAAATAAGACAGAAATTTAAACACAACAAGCTTAAATGTTTTAAAGATTTTCACATTTTCCAGCAAATAAAAAACGAATTTTTTTTTTGTTACGCAAATTCTTTTATTACCAAAATCCCTTTACGATACTTTCTTATAATAAACACATCGAACACCTTTTTTCTAATGTGTTTTACACAATTGGCAACACATTTAAATTTCTTTTAACATCAACTGTTTGATTTTGAGGTGAAAGAAGTAAAAAAAATTTGGAAAAAAATTTTTTTGCTTGGCTTGGAACATGGGAATTAAAGGTTAAACAAATATTTTCTTACGTACAGTTTATGGCAATAGCAGTGAATATAATTTAAACATCACTTTTCGTCTTTTTATCTCTTTCTACAGGTTTTTTAGGAGGTTTCTTAAATTTCTGTCTCAACTGAACGACTTGGCTTTATCTGCTTATAAGCCTTTTCCGTTTCATAAATTATTCGAAATATTTTCAACTGAAGGGATTAACAAATAAAAAAAAATTTGAACAATGAGAAGTGTTTACTGAAAAATTATGTTTATTTCTTAACCTACAGTGGTGGCCACGAATGGTTTATTTTATTTTATGTTGGAATACGTAGAAGTATTTAATTGTAAATGGCCAGAGGTACTTGGAATTCCGATGCCGAGCGAAGACTGATCCAACAACTAAAATTTGATGGAAAAACAGTAATGGAGATATCCAAGCTTCTTAAATGTTCTAAATGCAAGATTTACAATGCGCTGGAACACATCAAGCAACATGGTGCCACCAAAAATGTTAAACAGCAACCTAGGGCCCGAAAAACTACACCCTAAGGTAGCAGCTAATAATCCTTTCACGAGCTCAAGTAAAATAAAAAACAAAATTGCATTGGATTTTGGTATTGATATATCGTCTAGGGCAATAAGAAGTCGACTAAATGAGAAAAACTTGCGTGGGTGTATTGCACAACGTAAACCACTTGTGTCAAAAAAAATATCAAATCCCGACTAGCATTTGCGAGAGAACATCTCAATAAACCGATGATATTTTGGAAAAATATACTTTGGAGCGACGAGTCGAAGTTTTGCCGCTCCGGCTCTGATGGAAAGCAGTACGTATGGCGCCCTCCAAACCTGGAGCATCACCCAAAGTACACCCTTAAAACGGTCAAACATGGTGGTGGAAATGTGATGATGTGGGCAGCATTTTCCTGGCATGGTGTAGGTCCCAATTACAAGACTAATACTAAAATGGACCAGCACGTTTACAAAAACATTCTAACAGACACTATGCTACCATTCGCTGAAGACAACATGCCCCTAATAAGGAAATATATGCATGATAATGACCCTAAGCACACTTCACGTCTGGTAAATCGTTGCTTAGAGAAAAACAATATAACTGTTTTAAAGTGGCCAGCTCAATCTCTGGACCTCAATCCAATTGGGAACTTGTGGAATGATGTTGAGTAACATATACGAGCAGTAAACCAAAAAATTTAAACCATTAGGTTAGGTTCGAGGACGTGTACTTGTCAATTAAGACAAGTACAGTACCCGGAAGTCGAATTGACCCATTGTACAACGTCCTAGTTTCTCACACCACTTATGTTGTGTGTGTTAATTTTATACATGAGTGGTGGGACCTACAGTTTAAAGTCGACTCCGAACGACAGATTTTTATTTATTGAGAAACTTTTCATGGCAATTTTTATTTACTCTCAGAGTTTTTGCCAGAAATCTACTGAGAGGAAGTCGCCGAAAAAATACTTTTTGTATTTTGTCTTTGATGCCTGGCCTGGGGCTCGAACCCAGGCTTTTGCGTCTAATAAGCCCACTACTACCTACTAGACTACGGCGACTTCATTTAAACGATTTGTGGGAAGAAATCCAAAAAGCTTGTTATGCGATTCCAAAGCAACATTGTATGGCATTAGTCGAAGATGTGCAGGAGATGTGCTGCTGTGATGCAAAATAAAGGATTTCTCAGCAAATACTAGGATTTTTTATGCAGCTGAGCTTTACTTTAGTGAATTAAGTTTTATTTTGCCTATGTCTTAAATTCACGACCAGGATAAAATTTGTGTTGATCTATATAATATGTAAATAAAAATTATTAACCAAATATAGATTGCAAAATATTATTAATTTTTCTTCCTAATATTACTAAAATCTTAAGAAAAATATCATGGACCTAAAATTTTTTGATAAGATGCAAAAATTATCACAAATATATAAGCAAAATGTCGTGTGCTAAATTCGTGGCCACCACTGTAATTATGCATTAATTTTCTACAAGAATTAAAAAAAAAAACTTTCATCCAATTACCTCTCATTCCTCTCAACACAACCCTATGTATGAATGATCCTTAGCGTCCGTATTCTGCATTAAATGAACACAGCGATTATAACCGTTATCTTCGAAGGTATTGTGTAGTGGGAAGCGGTGTACATAGGCGGCACATTACCATACTGAATAAGAACTTTTCTGACTATTAACGTATTAGCCATGGTTTTCATCACTCAGCTCAATCTAGAGACATAGGTTGGCCTGTAACCTTTGAATAGCATTGGCAAAAGCTGTCGCTGAGACTCAGTTAGGAGCTTCGGTAGCATATAGAAAATTAAAATGCATCATGTAGGAAATTTAACAGCGGAATTTGTCCTTTGGGGAGACGTGATCTCGATCTTTAATGATGGTTTTACGACAGCAACAGGTGAAGTATCTAGAATTAAATACTTAAACTTGGATTATCAACATCAATGTAGAGTGTATTGCACGAGTGTACTAATAGAGAATCATACCTTGGTGAGTTTCTTCCTCAAGGGAACAGGCATACCCCTTAAGTTACACTGTCGAACTTTATACGTATGTAAATGAGCCTTGAGAAAGATGAGACTCAGTTAGAGAAATATATCATCACATACAGAATATTCACTTTCCTCTGGCCTCTTCTGTCAATGGAAAGAATAAAGGCCCTCCAGCCTATTGGAAGCGCATACGTTTAGGCGTAATTAATGTATGACGTATGGGAATTACGCATATAATTAATGACAACAAACAAGGCTAATTATTGGCAGCAACGAGTGACGACAGTTGGAACAATAGTTTTACTGCAGCGTTGTTTTCTGGTATTCTAATAGCGGGATAACCCTTTAGTCAGGACAACGATTTAGCTTCCTACACCACCCATATCGTGTGTATTAATTCTATTCATGAGTGGGCGAACGTACAGCTTAAAGTCGACTCCGAATTATAGATTTTTGAAAACCATTTCAGGGGACAATTTTATTTATTCTCAGATTTTTTGCCAGGAGAGTGCTGAGAGGAAGCCACCAAAAAATATCTCTTCACATTTTGCTATAATAGAGTGCTAGAATATGTAACACGGGCTCGTGTATAATAAATCAACATGCTGCTTTCTAGACTTCTGTAGTTTGGGTTATTTTTCAAATGTCCTTTTCTCAACAAAAAAGTTTTTTTTTACCATTTTCTAGTATCAATGCAATATGAGCCGGTATTTTAATTTTGAAGTTCATCAAACGTGGCTAAATTCCCTTTAAGTTGATTAATTTAAATTAATGGATTTCATTATTCATTTTATTTTATTTTTTTTGTTTTCTTTTGTCTCCAATGCAAGTTAATGATTCTATAATCGCATGTTTCTACGCTACACTGAACTAGCTCAGAAAAAATATCACTTTGAAGTTATTTGCCCATTTAGTTAAACAATGCATTCCAGGAAAATTCCTTTTACAGTGTCATTGTCCCATTCAATCTTGCAGGAAGTATTTATCATTTTACTGGCTATGTAAGCAATACACAAAAGCCAGTTGCCACTCAACATTCTTTCCGTCCTATCTAAACAGACTTTTCAACTCCGTGCATTGCTTGGGAGTAAGGCCATAAGATGTGCTATTTCAAAGAGAATAAAAATTCAAATTAAAATTAAAAATAGATTCCAACGAAATGACAATTAGTGACAGCATGAATAGCAAAGTATGCCCATTAAAATATACTTTTTTCGTGTTTCTTTTAAATCATTAAACATTTTTTCACTTTTAGCTTGAAATGCACACTCCTGCTCATTATTTTCATCATCCTCCTCCTATGCCATATTTCCTTCTGATATTCCAACACAATGTATTGCATGTGTGGCGGACATCCCATGAGTGCTGGCCTCACCGAAAAAAAAAATCAAAACGTATTTTCTTAATCCAACATTCCTCTTATTGCGTTTTACATTTGCATGTCCTTTTGTTTTGTTTACAACGGCTGCATATTTTAATTACTTTTGTACGACAACATGATATTCATGGAATTTATTTTTCTTTCATGATTATTCACGATCCAAGTTCACCTGTAGTCTGAAATAAAACAATGAAATATTCCGCTGTGGCCACAAATAATGGTATTTGGGTTTTTGCTGAGAAAGTTTTCAACAGAAATAAAAGAAAAAAGATAAGAAACTGAATAGGAATTAAATTCAAAAAGAGGCGAAAACAAAGTTTTTTCAAAACATAAACTTGTCTGTTGAAATTTAATTTTAGTTTTTGAAATTTAAAAAAATTTAATTAAAAAACAACAACAAACTAATTCAGATTTGGGAAATTCACACGACTTTGTATCGTGTATGTATGTTGTATTGAATACATTTGTTTGTTTGTGAACGCTCAATGCTATGCTGTATTGTGTATCTCGTGGCATTCAAATTTGATAGCCCGAAACCAACACAACTTTTTAAGAAAATATGAAAACATATATACATTTTTTTCATTCACACAATTTGATAGCACGAAATCAATACAACTTTTAAAAACATATGTGGTCAACTCACACAAGCCGTTGTATCGTTGTCTTCATTGTATTGTTGGAAGAACATACAACAGTGTACACATACAATGTGTATAAGTGTATCGGATTTTTATATGAAAAATATCAACAACAATCATACACTGTTGTATGTTCTTCCAACAATACAATGAATACACAACGATACAACTGCTTGTGTGAATTGACCAAATGTTACATAAAATCTATATCAAATTTTCGTAATGTTAATGTTAATAATAAAAATTTTAAAATTGAAACTTAAGTTATTTGCTAAATCTGAAATCAAGCTGAGATGCCTTGCTAATCCATGCAGATTTCTGGCAAAAACTCTGAGAGTAAATAAAATTGCCATGAAAAAGTTGCTCAAAAAATCTGTCGTTCGGAGTTGACTTTAAACTGTAGGTACCACGACTTATGTATAAAATTAACACACACCACATAAGTGGTGTGAGAAGCTAGGTCGTAATCCAAACTGAAGAGTTATAATAACCAATTATGTATGTATGAATTCTTTTACTATCGCTTTCCTGTGTGAAAGCATCTGTTAAGGATTTTTTATTAATAACATCGTATCAAATAAAATAATCATCCTTTTTCCGAAGTCGCCTTACTCTTGTAAGTAGTAAGTTGGCTTGTTAGACGTTAGGTCACGGTTCAAATCCCAGGTCAAACATTTCCAACAAGCTGAAATATGAATAATACTTCTTCCCGCCACTGCCTCTCAACAAATTTCTGGCAAAAACTTTAAGAGTAAATAAAATTGCCATGAAAAGTTTCCCAATAATCTGTCGTTCGGAGTCGACTTTAAACTGTAGATCCCGCCACTTCTGGATAAAATTTGAAGTGTTAACTGGATTTCTTGGAAGAAATTTCGAACTATTATTAGAACAGCTTTACTATCCAATTAAAGCCAAGTGAGTCAGTCTGGCCGTTGTGTAGTAGTTCAAACCTCAGGTTAGACATCTCCAACAAAAACGAAATATAAAAAATATTTCTTCGGCGACTTCCCCTCAGCAGATTTCTACCTAAAACTTAGAGAGAAAATAAAAATTGCCTTGAAAAGTTTTCTCAAAAGTCTGTTGTTCGGAGGCGACTTTAAACTGTAGCTCCCGCCGCTCCTGGATAAAATTAACACACGCAACATAAGAGGTGAGAGAAGCTAGGTCGTAATCCTGGCTAAAGGATTGTAATGACCAATTATGTATGCAGTTTTTCTTTTACAATCGCTTTCCTGTGTGTGAGCATTGATCTATTAAGAATTATTTATTATTAAGATCATATCAAATAAAATATTCAACCCTTGAGTATTATTGATTGGTGACCGGAGTGTCGTATTTGGTTCTAAACTTGAAAAATCATAGAAACTATATACGGACGGCACAAATGTTTATGCGCAATACTAGCTGAAGTGATTTTACTTCAGCTGAAGTTCAAGTTTGCGAATATGAGTCATTTAATCACAAAAAACGCTTAAAAATATTTAAAACCTGCTTCTAAAGTGGGTGAAGCAAAAGTGTCCATTTTTCGATCATTATGGGCTGATTGAGATTGTCATAATCGAGTAGATTATAATGAAATTTAAAGAGACTATAACCGTTGCACGTGTGGTCAGACCTGTGTATATAGGCAGTGTACACACTTCCGAAAATAATTCTGATCTTAATGAAATAGACGGGGTGCCCAACAATTGGGTCAATCATGACGTTTTTTGAATTTGCACCTGAATGCAAATAAAGTCCAACTTGCGCAACTATGCCGAAGATATGCTGATTATGTGCAAGAATAGATGGGTTTTATTCGGAAATTCTTCAGCTGTTAAACTCATTTCTCGCAAAACTGTCGTATGTATGTAGGTCTCGAAGAATCCAAAACTGATGCTAGAGGAGCCATTGTGCGTAGAAAAAAATTGAGTGTTTGATGTTCCATTATATCCTGAAGGCTTTATTGCGAGGTATTTTTTAAAAATGTGGCACTCATAAACGAGTAGTAGACTACTAATGCCATTTACTGTTTAACAATGGAAATTATTGCTTATACCCAATATTATTTTAATTACAACATGGCTCATTATGATGATGCTTAAATGCTCTTGTTTTCAAATAATACTCAAGAAGAGAACAGTCAGAGATCCTATAATTCATTTATAAAACGCATTGTATTCTGTTGTAGTATGAAGTCTATGATATGATAACCATTTTGCGGCTGTCATTTATGCTAAACTGAATGGAAAAGTAAATTAATGTGGGTTGCCTGATGTATTTGATTTAGTTTAGTACAGATTTTCTGTTGTATTTAATTAAAATAAAAGATCTTTTAGTTTTTTCTTTTCTTTTATTTTCTTTTCTTTCTGTTGCTGTTGCTACTTAATTAGGAAATGTCATGTCTTTGTGAATTAAGCTGCGGAAAAATTAGTTTCTGTCACAAACGCATTAACCTGCAAACAGAAGAGAAATTTGGTAAATGAAAATAAATTGTATACATGTCCTTTGACCTTTTAAAAAGTAAAAAAGATTAAATTTTAAATTTTAAATTTAAAAATGTACATTAAAAGGAAGCAAACTGTCACATAAATTCATCTGCTATATGTTTGCAGTGTTTCCTACTTGTAACTAGAGATTCGATTGAGTAGATACTTATATTGAAGTTCTGTAACCGCGCTTCTAATGAGACTTTAACATAATTGAATGGCATTAAAATACAAACTGGATGGCTCTACGCTAGTTAAGAATGAATTCTTGATGTCTAAACTTTATTACCAAAAAAAAAAGAATTTTTCCTGATCGACAATTCCAGTTTAAACGCCATCATTTGTACTCAAATAATTCAAAACTAATTTCGGTACTCTTGTGACAATAAATCTTCACGATTTACTTTATTTTTTTACGTTTTCAACGATGAGGCTTCCAAAGTTAAATATTTTTTTTAGTACCAGTACCAGGCCCATGAACTTTTTTCACTTGTCAGCAGCCTTGCTCCAGGTCCAGTGTTCTGTTATACCATCTGTATTTGTCTTATTATGGATTTTAAGTAGATTTAATACAAATTGTGTTTCCACCCTCTTTTCTTTGTAAAGTTTATTTATTCGAATTTTTATTTTTCCTTTTCCTATAACTTTAAAGAAAATTTTCAATTCTCAACGTTTTTATTGCTTAGAAACGAAGAAAAAAAATTTATTGCAACACTCATGTTGGACCACAGCCAATTTATGGTCATGAGGCTTACGTTGTGTTGTATAAAAAGCCACCATAGGATATTTCTTTAGGGTGACCAACATAAAACATACGTGTTATAAACGTACGTTTAGAAAACTGTGTTATAGTGCGCAGTATAAATTGGTGAGGACAGTGATGAAAATCACCATCCAACTAAGTTTTTTTTTTATTAATTGAGTCATTGTTTTAATGTGAATTTATTAATAAAGTTTTTAAACAAAAAAAAAACAGAAAAATATACTCGTACATGTGAAAATGAAATTTATTGAACATTTGATTTGATTTATGAAATAACGACAGAAAATTTGTCTGGCACTTAATAACAATGTTTGTGTGGGCCAATAAGTTCGTAATTTTTTATCCTAAAGACTAATACTTTTACTGTCAACAATTCTGACAAAAATTTAAGCAGTTTGTCATTGAAAAAGTGACACTATGGGATAAGATTTGACTGTAACGATGAAATCATATCACAAAGACATCTTTTTTGATAACTTCAACAAGTCTTTTCTGATGGAAGAGGCAGTAGAGAAAGTATATTGAGTTCAATAAAGATGGATGTTAAAAAATTAAAAGATATGTTTTTCAAAACTCTCTCTCTTAAAAATTTTTTGACCCACTGATTTTCACAGACATTAGCTATACAGGTTTGACGGCTTAATTACTGATTATTGACTAATAAAAGCTTGTGGGGTTTCTGCATAACGATTTCTATAACATAATTGGTCTTTACAACCTTCCAGTCAGGATTACGACCTAGCTTCTCACACCACTGATGTTATGTGTGTTAATTTTGTACACGAGTCCCCCCAGTTTAAAGCCGACCCCGAACGACAGATTTTTTGAGAAACTGTTTTCATGACAATTTTATTTACTTTCCCAAATCTGCTGAGCGGCAGTCGCCGAAGAAATATTTTTTCATATTTCGTTTTTGCCGGAGATTTTTTAAACTGGGGTTTGAATCGTTGCCTGGCGTCTACTAAGTTAACTTACTACCTACTAGACTACGGCGACTTCAACAACATTGTTAAAACTTTCGACAATTACTAACACTTGACCCTAATACGCAACAAATAAAATGGTACAACAATCGCTAATAATATTACTGATCGAAGCATGAATTATACGTTTTATAATTGGCTCTCATAATATTTGAAGACTTCATTCGATAATCTTAACTACCAACTGCAAAGTAAACAGCAACCATATTAACAAACATATCAGAGACTATTTTAATCTCATCTACTACGCAATCACTTCAGCTTACGTTTAGATTTGTGTGGCTTTTAATTAAACAACTACAACATCTGCAATTGAATGTTGGTTATGAAATGTTAAACACATTGACACCCATAACACCCCCAAAGGTGAATTTCTTGTACATCAAAAACAAAGTTGTGGCAGATGCAATTAGAAATCTTTCGCTGGAATTCACAGAGTGCTCTCATCTGCAGAAAATTACATTTTCAAGAAACGTGCAATACATGCAAACGGTAATCTTCGTAAGCAATTGCAACAACACTTTTTGCATTTTTATAACGGCCGTATGTACGCAAGATACTTTGAATAATTGGAATACATGGAGGTTACAACTATAGGCTGTAAGACCTTGCTTTCGGGGGCAGTATACTATACCGACTGAAAATAATATATGCAAGCTCTGTCATTATACTTTAAAACCCCAAACAATTATTTGCTGGTCCTTAAACTTGCTCTCCCTGCCACATAGGAAACTAATTATTCCCAAAATCATATTTTGTCAAATTTAACTGCTTCCAACTTTCTTAAAGTTTTAAATTTATTTTTTTTTTAAATATTTGTTTACATGAGTATTTCAACTTTTTAAATCGTTTCATATTCACTTTCGCCGTTAAATAGTTTCATTCGTACTGTCTGCCAGGACATGGTTTTCATAACTGAATGTTAATGACAACTGTTAACAGTTATTTGCTGTTATAGCATCTGTTTGCTCTCTTTCTTGTGCCCATTTAAACAACATGTTGCGCCTAATAGAACACTGTTCTCTTCAAATTTATTCCTGCATGTTATAAACAGAGTGAGAGAGAGAGAGAGAGAAAGAGCAAAATATATTTTAACATTCTAAATATGTTGTGTTGTTGTTCCACACCAAACCACTGTTAATATTACAATATTTTGCATTTCTTATGTACTATTTTTAAATAAAAAAAATATGTCTAACAGAACATTACGTATACGATACTTGCATCAACAATTCAATTTAAAATTTGGAAAACCATATGCTTTTGCAGTCGACGTCATATCATAAGTCATAATTTGGACTTATGCGCCTATATAACTCTACTTCTATGTGATCTCTACCAGACTGGGTATAATGACAATTAAAGAATCTATCAAAATTTTAAGCAAGTATTTGATGCTGAAACTAGCGTTAAAAATAAGTTGGCAATGCGGGGAAATTCAATTAGTATCTTGTTCCTAATTTTACAACAGGTCTATTAAGTCAAAGGCCCCTACTCTTACGTAAGTCTGTTCTTCTTTCCTTTATATGCCACAATCAAACAAAACACCATTGGAAACCTAAGGGTGTTAATATCTAATACACACAGGATCTTTGCTGTCATTCATAATGGAGAAATCATTTAAGTGGACTATACCGACATGTTTGCCATCGGTCCTTGCAAGAAACAGGACAAGTAAAACAGAATAGAATGTAAATTGAAATGATGAAAACGTGCCGTAAAATACTTATCGTCTTATATTAATAGACACATAAGTGTATGTGTCTATTAAACCACACAAAATAGTAACATAATGAGGAACATCAAAGTAAAAACAATTTTACTATATATGTAATATGTTACTAACAGTAAGGGACAAAAGTATACCATCATATTGAGTTCCAGATGAATTTGAAAAATATTTATTAAACACTTGTGGTGTTGGGTATACCACAAAAAAGATTGAATGGCACTCATGGAAGAGGGTCACTCTAAAACGTACATACGTACCAGAGATCAGCAATGAATCGTTATTTCGCTACTCATAAGTACTCATGAAATTTTGAGTATGAGTGAGTCAACAATATTGAAATTCAACCAATCTGATTCATTCGTACTCACTACATCATTGATTTATAAGTACAGGTTATAATAAGTATGAGTACAACGTTGATATCAAATTCATAACATTCGAAATATGTTTGATTCATACGCCTACTCATTCAGATTCATAAATTTAGAAAAATACTTATAATACTCATAAATGATTCGAGTGATTCGAATCATTCATCAAAATTTATAGTCTTAGTTGTTGTTGCACTTACAAAAAAAAGAAGAAAGAAAAAGATAAAGACAGCAAGCAAAGCAAACACATAACCTTCTAGTGAGTATTGTAGTTTTCGTACACGAATCATACTTATTTTGTGATTCTTGTAAATGTTGAGTAAAGGAGAGTTGAAATCAATAACATCATGCGTATTGTTAAGTATGAGTACGATGAGTACTTCAAACTTTGAATATGAATAGTATGAGTATGATATTAAAATAAGTATGAATGCGTATAAGTATCAGAGAGTATGAATATGATTCAAATCTCTTCCTCTTTTTGGATACTCAGTGCGGATCTCTGGTACGTACATAAGTAATATTTTTAAAATTGTATACAGTGTCTTGAATGTTCCATTTCACAGATGGCTACAATATACACAAATACGTGTACATTAGCACTGAAACTAGGAGGAACACGATAGTCCTGCATGAATAATGCTAGTTATTGTTCATAGTCAGCCGGGACATACCTCTTTAGTATCTGCATTCCCATTCTGACAAGCTTACTTTTGAGTTCATCATTAAACGCAAACTGAAAGAACACATACACATACATACATAATTGGTCATTACAACCCTTCAGTCAGGATTACGACCTAGTTTCTCACACCATTTATGTTGTGTGTGTTAATTTTATACATGAGTGGCGGGACCTACAGTTTAAAGTCGACTCCGAACGAGAGATTTTTGAGAAAGAACAGCCACACAGAATTCGAAGCCAGATAACTGTTGCTCGAAAATTGGTATCAAAATAAAAATATTGTCTTGACAATTTCTTCTTTATTCAAGCAAACTGTACAGTATTAATCTTCATATCATGTTTAAATACCTGTTTTTAACTAACATAAAAGCACACCCTATTAACACTGTTTGCTTTGTTTTTTCTCTACATTTAACCGGCTTATCAAAATTCATATTTTTGCGAAGACAAAATTAAGGAGAAATGTTTATTCTAGAAAAACAATAGGAAGACAAGTAATAACAAATAAAGAAAAAACGAAAATAAACAACAACAACAATTCAACAATAAGATTCTAGAAATTGCCACACAATATATTTCATACATGCATACATACATACATAATTGGCCATTACAACCCTTCAGTCAGGGTTACGACCTAGCTAAAGGGTCCGCCAAATAACTTTTTATTTTTGAAAATGCTTTAAAAAACTACTGAATATTTTCTCAAATTTCTTTTTTTATTTGAATGTACAATACTTCCGGTTAATAATGAAAAATAATTTCATTCAAATGGCTGCCTCGGCTGGTCGTGCAGTAGCCTACACGATCGGTCCAATTTTTAAGCACATTATCGATTGTGTGCAGCTGTATTTCACCAATGGCTTCACGAATATTGTCCTTTAAAGCGTCAATTGTCTCTGGCTTGTCGGCGTAACACTTATCTTTGACGGCACCCCACAAATAATAGTCCAACGGTGTCAAATCGCAGCTCCGAGGTGGCCAAACGACATCAGCTCTGCGGCTGATAATGCGATCTTCGAAAACAGGGCGCAAAACATCGAGTGTATCTTCGGCTGTGTGGCACGTAGCGCCGTCCTGTTGAAACCAAATGTTGTCAATATCCTCCTCTTCAATTTTTGTGAACAAAAATTCGTTCAACATGGCCCGATAACGATCACCATTGACTGTAACGGCCACTCCTTGCTCATTTTCGAAGAAAAATGGCCCAATTATGCCTCTGGACCAAAAACCGCACAAAACAGTGACTCGTTTTGGGTGCGTCGGCTTTTCAAAGTATGCGTGCGGGTTTTCTGTGCCCCAAATGCGACAATTTTGCTTGTTTGAATACCCGCCAAGATCAAAATGAGCTTCATCTGAAAAGATGATTTTTTTGCCAAAATCGGCATCTTCTGGTGTAGGCTACTGCATGGCCAGCCGAGGCATCCATTGGAATGAAATTATTCTCCATTATTAACCGGAAGGATTGTCCTTTCAAATAAAAAAAGAAATTTGAGAAAATATTCAGTAGTATTTTTTTAAAGCAATTTCAAAAAAAAAGTTATTTGGCGGACCCTTTATATATACAAGCAATAAATAACATCGGATAAAATTAATTACATATGTTTTAGTATATATTACACACATAACATAATTGGCCATTACAACCCTTCAGTCAGGGTTACGACCTAGCTTCTCACACCACTTATGTTGTGTGCGTTAAGTTTTATAAATGAGTGGTGGGACCTACAGTTTAAAGTCGATCCCGAACGACAGATTTTTGAGAGACTTTTCATGGCAGTTTTATTTACTCTCAGAGTTTTTGCCAAAAATCTGCTGAGAGGAAGTCGCCGAAGAAATATTTTTTCAAATTTCGTTTTTATGGCTGACCTGGGCTTTGAACCCTGGCTTTTCGTCTAATAAGCCAACACACTACCTACTAGGCTACGGCGACTTTTAGTACATATTGTTAATCTCAAATTAACAGGAAAACTAGTTGTGAAAAAGCAGAAACCTTTACTTGCTTTGAACACTACATTTTTGGAATACAACTTGAGCAGCGGTTATCGAGCGTTTTATGTTATCTCCCTCTTCGGTAAGTTGTCAATCTTTCGAGAAGAGTGCACGCTATTGTGATCGATGACATAGTAACTAGCATATAAGAAACTACTATTTTTATGCTACTCCAACGTACATGAATAATACATATTGCATGTTACGAATCTTCATTTAAAGTATCTTGTTTAATACATTTCATTTATTTATTTCATGTATTTAAATTAAGCTATGGGCTACAACGGAAAAAGGCATTACCTTGTAGAAATATACTCTTGTAAATGAGGGTGACATTACACTTCAGGGTACTTTGTACTTTTTTTGCTCAAAATTTTTCAAGTAATCGAAAATGTTTCACTTTTAGTTGAGCCATAAAATTTTATGTCCTGAACGCAAAAGTAACAAAACAATCGAAAAACAGAAACTCTCATATTAAAAAAATCGTTAATTTTTATGGCGAAAGTTTTTTGCGACTTTTGTGGCACAAGACACTTCAATATTTCGTGAATAATTTTATTGTATATAAACAGTAATTTGAGGAAAATTTTGTATTCATTTTAATTTAAATGTTTATAAATTTAAGGCTGCATTTAAGAATATTTTAAAACCGTTTTTTATATAAATATACAGAGAAATCTTCCCTCACCAATAAGCAGGCACATCCCGATCGGGAATAAACATCCTCGTCAAAATTGAAAAGAAAGATGAAAGCAAGCAGTTCAGTTAAGAAAGCCGAAACTAATCAACAGAAGGAGTGTTGTAATCTAGTATAACACCAGAACACATTTACTTTTGATGACCTGGCAAAAGATCTGCTAAGAGATCTGCATCCACCATATAGTACAGGTCTTGCATCTTCTGATTGTCATATGCTTCAAAATCTGCAGGGCTATGTTAATAATGTAGTAAATTTAAATTCCACACTTAATTGTATTAACTTTTTGCTTTGATAACCTTAAACTTCTTCACTATTGGACGCAAAATAATATCGGCCAAAAGGAAACTTATTTAGTTTAGAAAAACTGGTTTCCAAATTTTTTACCACAATTAATGTTGTACGATATGATATTAGTCAATGAATACTACTATTTGAGAACGGTTCTCAATTGAAATTAGTATGGAGTTCGAATTCTAGGCGATGTACCCCGAAAAACCAGACCAGTAAGTAGAAATTGACCACTCAGTTCAAAAAGTGCTCATGACTTTGTTTTTTTTTTGTTTTTTGTTATGTCGTAAGAGTACAATTATAAGTTTTCTCGCCCTTACTATCTTCACTGCATAAAGGAATTCTTTTCTTTTTAGGGCATTACATGCAATTTCACCATCAACTTGTGAAAAAGTGGAAAATGAATCAAAAGAGAGAATTCCTTTAGTTTTTCCTTTATTGTGTTGATAGTAATGAAATCATCTTCACTTATTTCATTAATTAAAATTGCTTGCAAATTAAAATAATAAAAAAAAATTGATAGCAATTACAAAAGAAGGAACATAACTAAGTGATGCAAAGAAAAGGGGAAGAAGAATAAAGAATTTGTTTCCGAAAGAATATGAATACGAATACGAATAAAAGGAATACTCAGAAACTGATTCTGTCAGCAAATACAATTAAACTGCAGAGATAGCTGGCAACTGAGCAAATGAAGTCTTAAAAGTGCATAAAATTTTCTAGAAGCCTTTCAACAAGTCACAAAGGCGCCATAGAATACTTTTTGACTTTGTATATATGTATGTCAACAAGGATTGGTCTACACTAAGTATACGTAATTTTACACAGATCAACAGGTTGGTTTGTTTAGATCAACAGGTTGTGTGTTTTCATATCAGATATTTAGCACGGGTGTTATGATGAGAAACTACTCACCAAGGGAGAACAAGATTACAATAAGTTACTACAATCGGTTGAAACAGCTCTGTCTAGTCTAAAGTTTACCTTTCCGGTCAATGAGATTGTAATGAGCGAAACTTTAATTCAAAGATAAGATTTATATACATTGGAAAGCTGCTTCGTAACCGAATATCCTTAAAAAATTAAAAATGATCTCAATGGTTCTCTACATACATACATAATTGGCCATTACAACCCTTCAGTCAGGATTACGGCCTAGCTTCACACACCACTCATGCTGTGTGTGTTACTTTTGCACATGAGTGGTGGGACCTACAGTTTAAAGTCGACTCCGAACGACAGATTTTTGAGAAACTTTTTTCCTGGCAATTTTATTTACTCTCAGAGTTTTTGCCAGAAATCTGCTGAGAGGAAGTCGTCGAAGAAATATTTTTTTTTCATATTTCGTTTTAATGTCTGACCTGGGATACGAACCCGGGCTTTACGTCTAATAAGCCAACACAATACCTACTAGACTACGGCGACTTCGTTCTCTAAGTCTTTAAAAAAACTTACTGGATTTATACAGTAGAAATCAGACTTCTGTTTATTTACAGATGCCGAGTTTGGTAGTAATACCTTGGCAGGACAACTAACTTAAACCTGCTACATCAGATACAAACATTTGCCTCCATGATATTATCAGTGGTGCCTTGCATATCACACCTCTTTCCACCTCACCTAAGGACTTAGAGGCTAAGATTAGTAGGCGTCTCTGGGGAACTGGACAGTGGCTTGCAGCATATATTGGATACGCGAAGATCTTGAGCGAATTCCTTAAAATAATACGAATTCTCAGGAAAGTTCAGGACATCCATTCCGAATAGAGAGATTTGGAGAATTGATGCAGTGATGACTCTGTTCAGTTATACAGCAATAGATCAAAACTTCAAACGGAGCTTTTTATTTTGAAATCGCGGGCATAGCTCAATCCATATAGCTTCCGGACCACTGCAGCGTCTTCCGAACGGAAGTATCGGCAATACAAGCTGCGATGATTATGTATTATTAAATACAGAAATACCTCTGGTAAGGATATTACCATAGATGCTGATATCCAGGCAGTTGTCAAAGCACTGGGTTCCGATGTAATGAACTACAGGACGTTATATCGCTATGTTAGATATCTAAACGAGGTAGCGGACGCTATAATCTTCATATCATGTGAGTACCGGGTCTCAACAATATTTCATTTAACTGTATAGCAAATGAACAATACATGTGTGACATAAAAACTCTCCAATGAATTCTTCGCCATTTGGGCTCATAAGTTATGAATTCCATTAACGCTAGATAGGCGGATTTGATTATTGGCAGAATGGCGCAGAAAATCTGACCAGTGATTGATAGAGAGTGCCTGAAAAGTTTGCTTAGACTACAAAGAAAAATGCTTATTTATTTATTCATATGATTATTTAAGTCTTTACTGAGCACTGTATTATGCGGACTCACGCAAAACAGGAGCTATAGATATGAGAAACAGTAGAAAACAGTTCTTCATCTATTAGGCACATGCCCACCACAATGTCGGAGGAGGAAAAGGCAACTTTGTGTCCACTACAAAAATGATTTAAACTACATAGCTGTCAGTGGTAGACAAATGCTTCATCAGAAGCACCTAATGACTTAGAGTTTGGGGAAAAATTTAAAACTGTGGTATCACAATGGGCCTTATGAGACCTAAGTGTAGACAACGAAACCTATTAATAAGGCTTGCAAAGACAGTGTCGGTTGCACATTTTTATTTTTATTTCGGTTCCCAACCGACGTGCCATTGAAATAGTTTTCCCTGTTTGTTTTGTTTGTTTTCGTATATTTTCCGTTCTTTTAAACGCAATTTAACGTTTGCTAAACAATGCAATTATCTCCTTGAAATATTATTATGAAAAGGAACAACTATTTGAGTATTTTAATAAAACGAATTTCTTCTTCAAAGTCAAAAGATCTAACTATTCAAACAAATGCCAAGTAAATTACATTTTTGATAATAAATTTCGAAAACCTATCAACTTGAATCGTAGAATTCTGAAACAGAAGGCTGAAATCAATTGAATTGCTTTTCTACCAACCTTAACGTGAACACATTTTATGCAATTTAAAGTATTTTTAAATAGAAATGTTTGAAAATTGAAATGAAATGAAACGTATTCCACGAACTAATTGTATTTTATTTTACAAATCGCTTACAGCTGTCATACAGGTTAACATGCACGTGCGTCTAGACTCTAGACTAAACAATATAACAGAAGGCAATACAATATTATCGCAGTATACATCTGCCGAATAAATAAATTCAAGAAAATTTTATTCTGTCATAGAATTGCTTTCATCAAATGAAATTGAATACAACGCGTAAATAGACGAAATCAAATAAAAGAATGCGCAACGAAACATTTAACCTGGCATATAACAAAATTTCTTGGAATAAAATTTTATTGAAAAATGTTTTGAACATTTTGGCAAATTGTTTATGCTTTTCAAGAAATGTTTCTTATCGTACAATACATACAAGATTTTGTAAATTTTCAAGTTGTTTTATTTTTAGAATTTTCTGGTTACCATGGTTTTAACACAAGGGTCCTAAATTTAATCCATCCTCTTTAGAAGTTTTAGGCCATTAAACTTTCAAATGTTTATTTGTCTCTCCGTTGAATTAGATTAATTATCCTTGAAAGCAATGTTTCTTTTAATACAAACCATCTTCAATTTTTTTCAGGTATTTTAAGTTCGTTTCGATGTTATGCGATCACAAGCTTCCAATATAAGGCCAAAGAAGAAGGAAATATTTAATAGCTTCTCTGCTAACGCCATATTCGTTAAAAGTTTATCAGTCGTCAACCATTTTCCGAACGATTATTATATTCATTAGATTTGTTCCACACGATTACAGGCAAGCCTTAAAGACTTATGATTATAGAGATAAAATAGTTTTTAAAGCTTTAGCACTGAACATGCTGTTGAATAGGAGTTAAAATCCATGGTCTTTTATTTACCTTACAACTACAGGGTAAATTAAGTAAAAAATTCAAAAAAATTTTAATATTTTGCGGTGTATAGGTGCCATAGCACTGCGACCATATGATCTATTGTACTGCCCTCAAACTTTAGAGCGTGTCCATATAATGTCTCTTTCAAGCCTATTGTGCTGACAAACTCCAGCATGCTCCTCAGTCTCAACGAGACCAATTTCCTACCCAGCAACTTAATGCCTCACTGGTTCTAAGAATGTGTTCTGATGATTCATTCACATCATCACAGAATCTACATTTTGGCTTCGAAACGATCCTCATTCTGTACAGGAGTTCTTGTAGTAGAAAGAGTCGAAACTCTAATGCATGACGCAAATCTCTTCTTCCTATTCTAATTTTTTAGCAAAAGTTTTACTACTTCAAACCAGTATGGTTTAAGAAGGATCTTTGCCTCTATTTATCCTCCCTTTCATTAAGTTTACTTTTCCAAATATCTGCTTCCACTCCACAGAAAGGTTCTGAGGTCCCATCAGTGTAACCTTCATCTTCACACAATCTAATCAGTCTGATCATTGGCGAGAGTTCCCAATTAACTTGGGATCCAGCAGCGGGTAATCCGACTTTACCCGTTTAGCTGATTCAGCTTCCCCAGACAGTCCTATACTGACTTATTTAATTTCGTAATTATAACCCTTTAGTCAGGATAACAACTAGTTTCTTACACTACCCATGTTGGGTGTGTTAATTTTTATACACGAATAGCAGGACCTACAGTTTAAAGTCGATTCCGAATGACAGATTTTTTGAGAAATACTTGCCGAGTTTTTTGTCAGAAGCAAGTAATATTTTTTCAGATTTCGTTTTCTTGGAAATGTCTGAGCTGGGATTCGAACCACGACTACGGCTTCGCTATCCACAGTCCTAATGCTATTTTCGATTTAACCGCAAAAGAACCGAGAGTTCAAATGGCGGCCTAACTGTCAGTTACTATTATTGTTAGCTAGTAGTTATATCCCGTTATTTGCGTCTTCTATCCAAATTGAATTGTAGCACATCTTCCGATGGCATAATATTCCGGTTCTTTTTCTCTTTTTCTCTTTTTCCTCTCCTTTTTTTAGATTAATCATACCAATCAATCTTTATTTAGACATTCTTCACATCATTTTCGTTTTCGTTTTATTTCTTTCATGTCAACTTTAGATTACAAGCAGGACAATGACTAAATCTTAATGGTTGTAAGCACTTGTCGTCGATAATGGATATTCATTATTGAAAATAACAACAAGAACATGACAAAAGGGACAAAGGCTTACTTACTCTATCTAAAAATGCAAGATCTTGATTTGTCTGCCATAAGCAGCACAAAAAGGAAATGAGATAAAAAACGCACACACACACAAAGAGAAGGATTAAATGAACATTAAGGACCCCAAAGAAAATGGATTGTTTATCTTTAATTTTTCTACTGTTATTGGGGTTAGGACAACTGACAAAAGGATTAAATAAGACAGTAGACTTGTGTTACAGCTTTCATCGTATTTTATGGTCATTTCTGTCAGCAATTGGACATGGCCATTAAAGCTAGACTGAGTAACGAAGAAAGCAGTAAATAGAAAAAATTGTCAGAAAGTATTTGCTTATATACACAGTCTCTTAAGTTCCAGTTTAATTTTTCATTGCAAATTATACACACAATATTAATGGAAACTGCCACTCTTCGATTAGCTTACTATCACTATCTATTGTCTAATGTGTCACATGAAGCATTTGTCTGATATATTCTCGGGCACGTTCACAAGGATAGTGTAGCTCCCAATCATCTTCAGTGTCACTAAATACCCGAGTACCAATGATTCCTGGTACATCATGACGAATGGATACCGTCAATAACTATCTGACCCAAATCTAAGCACAGGCTAATGATTACATACATACATACACACATAATTGGTCATTACAACCCCTCAGCATTACGAATAAGCTTCTTACACCACTTATTTTGTGTGTATTAATTTTTTACATGAGTGGCGAGACCTACAGTATAAAGTAGACTCTGAACGACAGATTTTTGAGAAGCTTTTTCATGGCAATTTTATTTACTCTCAGAGTTCTTTGCCAGAAATCTACAGAGGAGGTCGCCGAAGTAATATTTTTTCATATTTCGTTTTGTTGGAGATATCTGACATGAGGTTTGAACCGCGGCTACGACGACAACTAATGATTATGAAACTCAAATTTGAACACATTGCTTTTCATTACAGTAATGTTTGTGGATTGTTTTGACATACTCAGTTAAAGCAGGAATGTTTTCGATGGCAAGGCCTGTCATTTTAAATATAAAAATTTAGATTTTTTTGAAGAAATCTTATGGTCATGAACTAAACTAAGTTACAAAGAAACCTGTTACTTACTTACTTACTTAATTACTACTTACCCCTGTTAGGTTGGTAAGTATGTAGAAGTGTATGTCCCCTTGATGGAGTTATGAGCGGACACACTTAGGCACACACTTAGGCACACACAGCGTCCATTGTGATACTACAGTTTCACATTTTCCCCTAGTCTAGAAATCACTCGGAGCTTCCGATGAAGGGACTCATACTGCCAATATCAATGCATGCAAATCCTCCATATAGCAGGCACCCAGGTTCCTCTTTCTTCTCCGACCAAGTGCCGGGCATGTACCCAGTAGGTGAAGAACAGTCTCAACCTCCTCCTCATCTTCACAGCTTCTGCAGAAATCGTTTGCAAGGTGTCCATGACCAATACGCCTCGCATGCGTTCTTTATAATAAAATGGGTAATAACCCCGATAACAGTGTTATTCTCTTGAGTTTAAGCAGAGTTGCCACGTGCCTTCTATCAAAGAAAATAAAGTATAAAGAATGTGCATTTTAACATATTTTGGAATATTTCTCAAAAATATTTCATGACGCGGGGGGAAAGATAGAAGGGAAGGTTACAGAAACCAAGAGCGTAACAATGCGTTGTTCTCATAATGCGTTGTTCTCATCGTACGTTTTTGTTGCTTGACCACTTTTTTATTTATTTTTCTGGTCGGCACCAATGTCCCTCAGGGTAAGAACATCTTCGGCTTTTTACACACATAGGATACGAACATCAAGAATGTTCGTTAAAAAGAGCGTAAAATCTTCTCAGCTTTTAAAGAAGAACGTTCATGTCGCTTTTTTCAGACTTCAATTTACACCCAAAGAAATATCACAGTAGTATTCACTAATATCAATGAAAAATGATTTCGATTTTTGGAAGAATACTTGCCAAGTTAAATTCGGTGTCTTAGTGTCTTAGTGCAGTACAATTTTTCTATATTTTCCGATCACATATACATATCATTGGGTTAATAAGTAGACTTGACATTATTACTAACAATTTTCCTCTAGGTTAACACATGCCTATGGTTATGGATTAGTGAGTGAGAGAGAGAAAATAAGTGGAGAGAATTTATTTATTTACAGCCATATAAAAGTGTTAGTAATATACTCTATTTTTATTTTCATTTCATCAACATACATATGTAAATGTATAATTTTAGATAAATAAAGGTAAAATAAAAAGTCCATTTTATTATTAAAAGAACATAAAGCTTAAAAGCTTTGGCTTAAAAGTTAGGCCATGTTTTTTAGAAAAATAAAAAGAATAAAAAACCATTTGTTACTAAAAGAAAAAAACGAGCATTCCAAAGCATTTAAAAAAATTATACTATGAGACAAAATAAAAGAATGAAATACGCCGAGCTAATGACATTTTTAACACAAAATATTCTTCGAGTGTTATTCTGAAATAAAATGATAAAACATCCGCTAAACATGCGTTCTTGTCGCAGTCTGATCGACAACTAAATCAAAAAACACAAGAATACATACACATGTGCATACGTACGATGAGAGCAACACATTGTTACGCTCTTTATTTGTGTTCATTTTCCTTCTGTCTTCCTCTCCCCTCACCCAGAAATGATTTTTAAAAAAAATTTGGTGAGAGCGGGTCGTAATGTTACGACCCGCCATAAGAAATTTTACTTCTACATGATGCGTATTCTTTATATCCATATTCTTTGCTTCTATCCAGTTTTGGCCAGATTTTCTGCGCCGTTCTACCCGTGTCCGAAGCTGTCCATCTACTGTTGACAATGTCCATGATTGCATTGTCAATTATAAGCTTGCAGGTACTCAAAGGGATCCCCAATATCGAGAATTCATCAGAGAGTTCGATGGTCATGCCTCTTCTGGCTAGTTCATCAACTCTGCTCTTACCCGCAATATCTCCATGTCCCGGTATCCATCATATCGATTTGCCACCTCATTAAGACATCTGCGACAATCATATAGCGTTCTGCAGTTCATTACATTAGAATCCATGATATGCGTGTTCATTTTATCCATTAGTGAACGGACCTACAGTTTAAAGAAAACTAGGAGACTGCAGAAAGGAAGGAATGTACATATGTATGTATGCTTTTAATATAATACATCACTCACATGGTGTAGCGTGTAATATTTTAAATTACCACATGAAAATAAATGCTTTTTTAATTGATTAATTCACAAGTGCTATTATCCCCGATGCTTATGACATAGGAAACCACAATATTTATATGATGACAATATAATGATGATGAATCATTGTCATTAAATATTTACGATAAATAGAATTGAAACAGAAAAGCAAATTTTTCATGTAGGTATGTGTGCGTGTAACATTTCAATTTTCAAGCAAAAAAAATGGTTTTCAATTAAATACCCACACATATATGAGTTTATCTGTTGCTGCTAAATACCACATGTCCGTCATATGCATTTAATTCAAGAGAAATTTTATAATTTTGCGCATTTTAAATACCAATTAGAAGAAGAAAAAAACCTCAAATTACTCTGGAATTATTATGTTAAGTATCGAAATCAGTTGTCTTTTAATGAATACATGGTAAATTCAGAGAGAGCAGCTAGGTATGTGATATTTATCTGTTGAAATTATTCTGATTGTCGAAAAAAAACTCCGAACATTAGTGCAGATTTCAAAGGATAAAGAGAGAGAGAGAGAGAGACAACAGAAGTGAAGGCAAATAAATTATGAATTTCATTCATACTGTCTTTCGTCCAATCGTTCGTTAAGTTAATCCTCAATTGTGTCAGTCCGCAATAGTCCGATCCCACATAAATATTGTTATGAAAATGGAAATGGTGTTTTGCTTTTACATACATCGTTCAACATTAAAATTATAAACAAAAGCTACAAAACCAAAAACAATGAACATGTTTACATGATAAACGAGTAAACAAAAATATACCAACAAAAACCAGTATAAAAAGGGTATTAAACAAAACAATAATGCAACAACAAAACACTGCAAGAATAAATGTAAACAAAAATACACAAACAACAATAATGAAACAACAATGTTTACATTTATAGAGATCTCAAGAAGGCGAAGCCACGAACACGACTGTTTACGTTGGCATATAAAAGGCAAGAAAAAGCAGGCAACGGCGTCAGTAAAAATTCAGTCTGCGTTATGTGAAGACGCGCGGTGTTTCAAGACAATAATCGTGGTTTGAAGACCTCCGTTATAAAGATCTGTCGCACAATTGTTATTGTTTACGCAAAAGAGTGTAAAGAAGAATAATAAACAAAGCAATTGTTGTTGTTTACATCAAGTTGTGAACAGTGGCATACAGAATTGTGCGAACAATAAAGAATTTAATTAAAACGAAACACAAATTTATTTTTATTTTATTTGCAATCTACGAACTCGTATTTTAAACGTAACAATATTGTGTCTCTATTCGTCAAAAAAACAGAAAGAGTAAATAATTAGCTTAAATTATAATATAAGTAATTAAATGTCATTGTGTTTGTATTGCTTCTAATGAGTTAATCTTTAAAAAGCTTTTAATTTAATATTCATGTTCATATTGTTTATGACTGTATGCTTAAATATTATTATTCCGGGAATTACAAATATTTTTCACTTTTTGTTTCGCTTTTCTTTATTTTTTAATCTTTCACAATAACAGCAGAAAAAGGGGAGAAAAATACTACAATAGATGAAAATGTATTTACAAGAAATTTATTTCTAATAACAACCCAAGACAAGGTCTGCAGCAGTACAACAACCAAAAGTTTTGCAGTCATTGTACGTACAGTAAACACTTGCAATTCAAATTGAAAGCAATCGACGACATTCAATGTCACTTAACAGACCGCCTCTGGATTCGTTAAAGCAGATGATATTTTTAAGATAGCTTTCAGCCACTTTTTCGCATTTTATCGAATGTTGATTGTCAACGTCAAGAAATAAATTCAAACTGCATCAAATCACATGAACGTGAGTAACTACTTAACGTCAGCAGAACTTGAAATTTCTCTTACGAAAATCGTAATGAGTTGCTCCGCTGAGGAAAATTTTCTTCGAAAAATTAACACTGATAGCCTGTTGCTCTAGCACTTAATCGGCGCTTTGAATGGGCAAACAGGTTTAGTTGTTGTATGAGTTGGATGTTTCAAATCGAAATACTAAACACGTCATTATAAACTGTATGGTAGTTTTAATTGCTGCGAACGTCGTGAAATATTTTCAGCAATGCGTATATTGCAGTAATGCACATCTGTAAAGCTACCAGTCTCTACAAATTTGTTATTACAATAGGTCGTGTAACACGACCGCAATAACCGCGTAACACTCGAATAGTAGACATGTATACATAATTGAATTACTTCAGTTCGAATTACGACCTAGTTTCTCACACCAATTATGTTGTGTTTGTTAATTTTATACATGAGTGGCGGGACTTACAATTTAAAGTAGACCCCAAACGACAGAGTTTTGCGAAAATGTTCATGACAATTTTATTTACTCTCAGCGTTTTTTTACTCTCATGTTTCATTTTGTTGGAGATGGCTGACCTGGTGTTTGACCCGTTTCCTCACGTTTTACAGCCCAACACGCTACCTATTACACTACGGCGACTTATTGAATAGTGGTCTTGTTTAAATCGCCAGTTCATTTATACACCACATGCCCATTATTTATAATTGACGCGAAGTGTATAACCTATCACTACTTCTATAATAACTTCTTGCGTTTTCATGAACTTTCGATTAATCAGTAACGTCTTAGCTACTCATTAGACAACAATCATCTCTTTGTAATACCGTCATTACCTATTCTGTCAAACAATTATAAATTCAAACTGACATCCTTCCACCATCCCGACATTTTATGAAGTTGGGAAATTAGTCCAAATCACCTTCGGCCAAATACGTTCTTTCAACAAATTCTGAGTCCCCAAGAATTCTTTATCTTAGGTTCCCTAATGAAAGACAACACAGAGATAATATCCTGCCGCCTATCCTTCTCTCTATTACGTTGTAGGCTTTGACCAGCTTTCGTGCCTGTGCACCATTATAACAGCTATGTGAATCGGCTACAATAAGTGCAAAAAATTTGTGCAAATTGCACATGCACTGTCGTTTATATGGAAAAAGTCATAGCAAACCCATAAGGATATAAAATTATGTCAATTTTATTGACATCAACAATAATAATATGAAGTCGCTTTGGTAGTGTGTTGGTTTATTAGACGTAAGGCCGCAGCTCAGACATCTCTAACAAACCGAAATATGAAAAAAATATGTTTTCGGCGGCTTCCCCTCAGTAGATTTTTGGCAAAAATTCTGAGAGAAAATAAAATAAAATTGCCATGAAAAAGTTTCTCAAAAATCTGTCATTCGGAGTCGCCTTTTAACTGTAGGTGTCGCCAGTCACTTATAAAATTAACACACACAACAGAAGTGGCATGAGAAACTAGGTCACAATCCTGACTGAGGGGTTGTAAAGACCAACTATGTATGAATGTATGTACGTATGTAATAATAATATTACCTTATTTTATTAAAGGGTCCGCCAAATAACTTTTTTTTTGAAAATGCTTTAAAAAAAAACTACTGAATATTTTCTTTAATTTTTTTTTAAAGTACAATCCTTCCGGTTAATAATGGAAAATAATTTCATTCAAATGGCTGCCTCGGCTGGCCATGCAGTAGCCTACACGATCGGTCCAATTTTTAAGCACATTATCGATTTTGTGCAGCTGTATTTCACCAATGGCTTCACGAATATTGTCCTTTAAAGCGTCAATTGTCTCTGATTTGTCGGCGTAACACTTATCTTTGACGACACCCCACAAATAATAGTCCAACGGTGTCAAATCGCAGCTCCGAGGTGGCCAAACGACATCAGCTCTGCGGCTGATAATGCGATCTTCAAGAACAGGGCGCAAAACATCGAGTGTAGCTTCGGCTGTGTGGCACGTAGCGCCGTCCTGTTGAAACCAAATGTTGCCAATATCCTCCTCTTCAATTTTTGTGAACAAAAATTCGTTCAACATGGCCCGATAACGATTGTCATTGACTGTAACTGGTAAAATGGCCCAATTATGCCTCTGGACCAAAATCCGCACCAAACAGTGACTCGTTTTGGGTGCGTCGGCTTTTCAATGTATGCGTGCGGGTTTTCTGTGCCCCAAATGCGACAATTTTGCTTGTTTACATACCCGCCAAGATCAAAATGAGCTTCATCTAAAAAGAAATTTAAGAAAATATTCGGAATTTTTTTTTTAAAGCATTTTCAAAAAAAAAAGTTATTTGGCGGACCCTTTACATAAAAAATATTTTCACCGAACAGGCATACATAGATATAGTCATGGTAAATAAATTATAAAAAATATTTTTCATCACAATATTCTTAATGCTTTTGATGTTGTAATGATTACTTAAAGGAAGGCACAATAGATTTCAGTATGTTTTCTTTCAAAACTATCTGCACTTATGATTACCATAACCAAAGCCTTTCCCTGAGAGTATCTATTTTAAAAGCCTTAGAAAGGGTAACGATTCCAGTGTAGCTACTTTCATTATTTTTAAAACATATTTTCCTTTCAGTATGTTTATTAACCTTACAATCCTCTTTGTATTCATTTGAAATGTACATTCGTTAGAATTCTACGTAGAAATCTCATAATTAAACAAACTTAATTGGCATGAATGAAAATAATCTGTTGAACGTTTACAAAGAACTCATTGTGAATAAATATTTTGTTTTAATTATCAACACAAAGAAGCCAAATTTATATGTGATTTATTTTAAAAATTTGTTTTTTTATTCAAATAAAATGGAAATGGAAATGGAAATCTTTTTGTAATGGAAATGAAATTGTTATGGAGTTTTGATAATTTTTTCTTGTATAGGGGCTTCTAAAAGGGAGTCATTTATTTAGTCTGGTTTCAAACATCACTAAATAAACATTAACGTCTTTTGGCAACTGACAGTAATTCTCATTGAAGAAATATCTTTAATGATAACATGCATTTGAGATCCAAGAGCATTCAATGCATTACGAAAAATTCAATGTTTAATGTGAATTTTTACAACAGCCTTGTAATATAGTTACAATGCAAATTGTCCTTGGTAGCGAAAAATTGCATTCAATCGAGTTCAAACCTTAGCAAGCTCTGACATCAATAACCTCCTCTCTAGAGTCTTCGGAACAAAAATCCTGAGAGTAAACATCTGGCATGAAAAAGCTTCACAAAATCAAAAGAAAATAACACACACAACACTGGTGGTGTAAGAACATATGTACATACATAATTGGTCATTACAACCCTTTAGTCAGGATTACAACCTAGTTTCACACACCACTTATGTTGTGTGCGTCAATTTTTGTATACATGAGTGGCGGAACCTACAGTTTAAAGTCGACTCCGAATGACAGACCTTTGATGAACTTTTCATGGCAATTTTATTTACTCTCAGAGTTTTTGCCAGAAATCTGCTGAGAGGAAGTGACCTAAGAAATATTTTTTCATATTTTGTTCAGTTGGAGATGCCTGACATGTGTTGGTGGTAATCCCGACTAAACGATGGTAAAGGCCAATTAAAATAAATTTCGCAGCAGAATTTAGCTACAAATGTATAAGTAGTATAATTGAATCCAATATATATAAATGCTGAGACAATGAAAATGAATCATCTGATCTGATGCATGTCAAGAAGGAAACATTTGGGTGCATATCAGATGCTAGACATGGAACTCATTTCGTTCACACTGAACAACATCTGGAAGTTTATCAGGACCATAGACAACATTATGGAGAAGACATTATATTCATATCCTATATTGATTGAGGCACCACAATATATCGCATGGAATTTTTTTTATTCTTTTTCAAAAGTATTTTCAAATCTGTATAAACATTTCATAGCATTAAATAGTATTAAAAAATACTGTTTTCTTAAGCTGTTGTACATACAAATATATTTCCATACATTTTTGTGATTGACAAATCATGGACACTTTTAAAAAAGTGCAAAATTTCTTGATAATATTTTCTTAGGCTGGGAAGAATACTCAATTGAATAATGAACAAGCATAGGGTGGACCATCTATAGGTTTAAATTTGAATCATCGGTTATTTCGAATCTGTCAATACTTATGTCATTCAATTCTGTCACAAAATTCAGTATATTATCTCCACTGAACGTAATGAATCGATTTACGCTTGAGCAACGTTAGGATTTATTGGTCCAGCGACAAATTGCACGATGATGTCATTTTGCCGAAAAAATCACCTTTTCGGTTGAAGCTCATTTTCATCTTGGTGGGTACGTTAATAAGCAAAATTGTCGTATTTGGGGCCCAGAAAACCCCCAAGTGGTCTTACAGAAGCCAATGCACCCATTACAATTGATTGTTTTGAGCGGCTTGTGGAGCGTAGGCATCATTGGCCCATATTTCTTTGCAAATGAGAACGGCTTAGCTATTACAGTCAATGAACACATATATCGCACGATGATTACTTTTCATGGTATTGATGTGAACCATGTATGGTTTCAACGAATTAGTGCAACTTGCCACACATCTCATGCCACAATCGATTTATTGCGTCAAACGTTTGATGGCTGTTTAATTAGCCGAAATGGTGGTGTCAATAGGCCGCCAAGAAGCTATGTTTTGACATCGTTGGACTATTTTTTGAGGGGCGCCGTTTAAGAAAAGTGTTATGCCAACAAACTAGAGACATTTGGAGCATTTGAAGGCTAACATTCGTGATGCCATTGCCGCGATACGGCCCCATACACACGAAAAAGTGCACAAAAATTGGTGCAATCGAATAAGGTACTGTGGAACCAGCCGCGGCAGTCAAATGACTGAAATAATATTCCATTTCCATTTGTACTTCATAACAAAAAAAAAAATTTTGGCAACATTTCAAACCGTTTTTGTTTTATTGCATTTTTAAATTTGAACATTTAAATCGCCCACCCTATACAAGGAAAATGAATGTCTATCTTTTGAATTAACTCAGATTCTCATGGGCAGTGTGTAGTCTGTTGTTGAATGACAAGATAACGACCATTTTGCATTTCTTTCTTGCATGAAAGACATTGCGCCGCACTTGTCGCATGGAATTTGTTTGAAGGATAAGCATTAAAAATCAAAATTCTCTTGCCATTATTGTGCTGCTAAAGAAAATTTAATTGAAACTAAAGTATTATTTTTCCCCATTACGATAATTAAATATCCTAATTTGATAATAATTTTGATAATACCCCTCCGATTATACTTTAGATTAATAAGAAACCTAATACACATGCCATTGCTTAAGGATTTAATTTTAAAGATAAAGTCACAGTAAAAATAATCTCTTGCGCAACCTTTAATACAAAGAAAAAGAAGACCTGAGGAGAAGGATTAAAGATTCCGTTGAATGTAAATGATGAGCGAAGACAAAGATGAACAGTAAGAAGGCAAATAATTGGATAATTGAAGAAATTAATTTATAGACGAAGAAGAAGAAGAAGAAGAAAAGCACCATTTGCACACCATTATACGGAACAAAGAAGTAAAATTTGCTTTTAATTTTTTTTTGTTTTTTAATTGTAATACCAATGCTCTGGTAATATCATTAAATTGAACAAGCAAAACAAAGATTACAGGCTAAACGATATTTGCAAAGTCATATAAAAAAGTATTTTAAATAAAAGTACAAAAGTAAATAAAATAACACATTAAACAGCTCATATTTAAAAAAAGAATATTAAATATACTCGTACACGTCACTGAATAAAACCAACAAAAATTTTCTTTCTTTCAAAATAAAAAAATATCACACAATTATTGTTCTTTGCTTTTTGTTGTTGTTGTTGTTGTTGTTGTACAAATTTGTAAAGTCCCTTGATTTAATTGTGCAAAGATTGAACAAATAAATGAAGCTTATGGTGTCATAAATTTTGCGAATTGTGTTATCAAATTCAATAATCGTCACAAACACACTAACCACCAGACATCCTTCATCCTCAGTACAGAAGATCTTTTACAATAACAAGCATGTCAGCTTTACTGTTTTCTGGCACCAGAAAATTTTATAAACCTACAGAACTGAGTATCATAATGAGACAAATCTTCTTCAAGCCAGAAAATTGGGATACCATGTGGCCAATATCGGATTGCTGTCTTAACTAAAACATCAGCAACTAAATTACCTAAAATGGTTGCCTGTTTATGAAGTCGCCGTAGTCTAGTAGGTAGTGTGTTGGCTTATTAGACGTAAAGCCAGAGTTCGAGACCCAGGCCAGACATCAAGACTTCCTCTCAGCAGATTTCTGGCAAAAAAAATCTGAGAGTAAATAAAATTGCCATGAAAACAGTTTCTCAAAAATTTGTCGTTCGGAGTCTAGCTTAAACTGTAGGACCCACCACTCATGTATAAAATTAACACACACAACATAAGTGGTGTAAGAAACTAGGACGTTGTACAATGGGTCAATTCGACCTCCGAGTACTGTACTTGTCTTAATTGACAAGTACACGTCCTCTAACCTAACCTAACCTTGCCTATTCATGTAACTGGACGATATCTCGCTATCTCACTTAGAAGTACTGTATCTATCCTTTGATTGGAATAGAGTTATATGGACTCCTTCAGGGAAGTTACCTTAGGCTTTTTACTGGTCTATAATAATCTGCTAAGCAATTTAAACAAACCTGCCATCCTTCCTCCCGCTAAGATATATTTTCTTGCATATTATCGTGAAGTAAAAAACATTGAAGTTGCCGTAGTCTAGTAGGTAGTGTGTTAGCTTATTAGACGTTAGCCCACGGTTCAAACTTCAGGTCGGACATTACCAGCATGTCTCTTCGGCGACTTCCTCTCAGCAGATTTCTGGCAAAAAAAAAACTCTGAGAGTAAATAAAATTGCCATGAAATAATTCTCAGAAATTTGTCGTTCGAACTCGACTTTAAATTGTAGGTTCCGCCACTCTTGTATAAAATTAACACGCACAACATAAGCGGCGTGAAAAGCTAGGTTGTAATCCGGACTGAAAAATATGTAATGGCGAATTATGTATGTATGTATGGAAAAGACATATGCAAGCAATCAACTGCTTCAAATTAAATGTATTTGTATAAACAGATGTGCTCTGCCATTGCCAGCTCAACATTTCTAAGGAGTATGAAGTGGAATTGCGAAGAGTATAATCGACGAACGAGAAGGTGAAGATATGAAAAGCGTCTTCTCAAACAAAACGGGTGTTTGCTAGATAATTACAGTAAAAATATTGATTCATGCATCGGAGTAAGCTGAGAATAATAACCAATCCTCCGCAGTGTAAATTTATTTTCGACTCGAGCTGGTTTCCTCTAGAGAAAGTTTGATTCCCAGATAGAATATTGATTGTGACATCATAATGGATCCAAACGTCAGTAAGTGCGACTCATTCGAATAACAAAAGATCATTTTCGAATCACGTATACTCTTACTGCTAAAGCGCATTCCATGAAACTCTAAACTGTTTGCCCTGAAGTATTTAGTTAAGGATATTGGTTTAAAAGCTAACAAGGTTTCAGTTGAGTAGGAATTGATTTCAAGCTACCATACTTGCCAATTTGCAAAATTGATATTGAATTTCTATTCAAAATTTCGCTCTCCACAAAAGTCCATTTTTGTTTAAATGGATAAGTACAGAAACAGATTTGTGGTGTGAATTATTCATCAAGATTTTGTCGAAACAAAATTACTGTTTACAGCACTTTTTAGTCTAACGAAGGACGATGGTCAAGCATCTTAATCACAGTGGTGAAGAGTATAGGATTGTGATTAGAAATTTTTTCGTATCTCAATAGTTTTGTTTGCATGTGGTTCTAACAGAACGAGGCTGCATGTAGCACAACGCACGCTTTGAAGAATTAATTGCAAGAAATCTTTCAATTCTACTGAATCTTTTGATAAATAAAATTTATTGTGACACAAGTATTCTAATACTCCAGGATCGTTAGGGAATGTCGACGCTGTCTCGACCTTCTTTTCTCAGTGTCTCAGTGGTCTGGGTCCCCGGGCACAGCAACATTCCGGGAATCTGTAGGGACTACGAGCTCGCCAGAGCTGGTGCACACCTTCCGGAATCCTCGTCAATTAACTTAGGAATGCAACTTACCTCTTTCAAACTGGCCATCGCTTGGAAATTCTTCCGAGACGCTAACCTATCCTGGGTCAATGAGGAGTCCTGCTCCACCGCTAGGCTCACCTGGCCCCTGATGGATAGAAGGCGTACCAACCAGTTACTTGGACTTGGTCGTGACATCACCTCAGCCACAGTAGCTGACACAGTTGTTCAGTAGAGACACGTTAGACCCAATCTAGCTATTTCTGATGACTCATGGAGTTTAAGAGTCATGTAAATAGTATTCTTAAATCAGTATTAATTAAGAAAATTTTGTAAAACAATAAATTTTTATGCAAATAATCCATGTAATGTTCATATAAATTTTATCATCCACTGTTCATTGCCCACCATGCTTCACCAAAAACAAATTTCTTTCTTTTTCGTTTTTCAATCGATATGTTCGAAATTTTGAATGTATTTCGTAAAGATGTAATGATGCTTATATTGACATGTCCCCCAATGTAAGGCGGCATGTTTTAAATGGCACATTTACAGCATCTTCCCATTTAATGCTTTTCTACAAGTCTATGAATTTTAATGGCATACGAAAAACGACTCAATCTATAAATGAAAAAATGTTTAATAAAAAATTAAATAATTTTCTATTAAATCACGAAATGCGATATTTTTGTAATCGCAACACTAGTGGTAATGTAAGGTCGAACTTATTTTGTATTACAAAAAATTGAAAATCATGAAACACCTTAGAAATTTAACGAATTTGTATTTAATTTTCCAAATAAATATAAAAAATTAAACATAAGAATCAATCTTAGTTGCTTCACATATTATCCTCAGGATGCTTTAAAAAAAGGAAGAAATACAACCCAATGACTGGCATGACTTGAAATAAACCGAAAATCCAAAAGCATTTTATAAACAAGTTAAACACTTAAATACCAATTATTTACTAAGAATTTGTATTTATTTTTTTTATTTAAAAATTAATTTCAATTTTTTAATTTTTTTTTTTTGAGGTTATAAACTGCATATCCGAAGTCATATCTTCTCAACTATAATCCTGTAATACCCACACACAAACTTGTATTTGTGTCAATCAAATAATTTCAAATTTACCATTATTTACCGCAATTCTTGGCATCCATCAAAAAAGAATGAAATTTCCATTTTCTATTTCCATGAGTATTTGAATTTTTTATAGACTTGTTTGGCTAACATTGTGGAACAAAATTTATTAGGTTATAGAAAAAGTATAAGCGGTTTTGAACCATAACATAACATAATAGGTCATTACAACACTTCAGTCAGGATTACGACCTAGCTTCTCACACCACTCATGTTGTGTGTGTTAATTTTATACATGAGTGGCGGGACCTACAGTTTTTAAAGTCGACTACGAACGACAGATTTTTGGGAAACTTTTCACGACATTTTTATTTACTCTCAAGAGTCAAGAGGAAGACGCCGAAGAAATATTTTCTCATATTTTCGTTTTGATGTATGACCTGGGATTTGAACCGTGGCCTTATAAGCCAACACACTACCTACTAGACTACATTGCCAGAGGGATGATTGAAAACTCCAGCATCTCACGCTTAAATTCCATCCGTTTTGCTTCGAATTTAACAAATTGTGTCATTCCACCTCAAATAATGCATATAGAAATCTTTGACTGCCCAAAGGGAATATTATGATTAACAAGCATCATAGAAAAGTCTGGTAAGACCAGTTCTTAAGAAAACACACCACACTACGCGCAATAACTTTTTGTTGAAGACGTTGTCTCTCGGTAAAGAAAGATGGCAATGGTACCCGATTACTTGTACAGTCGGCAAAGATAAAAAACTGTAGCAAGGAAATACAAAAACCTGAATAAGATGGCAATGCTTATCTTTCTAGACAATAACTCCACTTAGGGGGAGTTAAAATGTTTGCGAATAAAATAAAAAGTATGACAAACAAAATTAAAATTTAAATTCTTGAGTTTTTTTATTAAAAAAAAATTAAAATAAAAAATAAAAAAAAACTGGATAAGTAGTTCAGCTTATTTCAGCTACAATCTTCAGAGTTCGTCAACAATTAGGACGAAGTCCTCAAGGACTTTAATTTTTTCGCTGGCGCCTTTTATATCTTTTCGAAATGTCCGAACACTTAGTGGTTATTGTAGCTCTCACTTCACGTTCCGTACATCGGACTTTAGATCGTACACAATGTACAATGTCGGCAATTTTAATCGTATCTAATGCCATTTCAGCAGGTCGTTCACGACCATAAAAGGCCGGTGAAGGCTTTCCATTTAATGTATGCGTAGCCAGAATATCGCTTGTGAAGACAAGATCCAAAAGTTGAGGTGTAGCCACAGCAGACGTTGACCATTTAATGTTTCTAAAAGAATTTCTATTGATTTTTGTGCCATTTGGGCCCAATATGATGCTATTGTCAGCTTGTTGCGGATATTTTTGTAGTTTTTGTTCAGTTTCTTTAATAGACAATTTTTGATATTCTTGAACCTCTTCATTGGTATGTGGCATCTGATTGGCTTTCAAATCATAAGACTCTTCTGTGGAAAAGTCTTGGTGTTCCTTAATCTCTTTAATGATTTGTTTACCTTCTTCGGCAGAAAAGTTCTGTAGTCCTTGATCCTTATCAATGATTTTTTGATTCTCATTAATGAATAAAGTCTGTTGCTTAGTTTCACTTTGACTATCTTCTTGGGCGAGTGAATCCTGGTGTTCTTGATCGTCATCAATGAATACCGGCTTTCCATCAATGTCGGTTTGAGTATCATCTTCGGCGGGAGAGTCCTGATGTTCTTGATCCTCATATATGATTTGCGGTTTCTGATTTCTTTCAACTTGGTTATCTTCTTCAAAAGTCGTGGTTTGATATTCCTGATCCATATCATTGAATACCGGTATCCGATTAGTTTCACTTTGAGTATCATTTACGGTAGAAATTTTCTGGCATTCTTGATCCTCATCAATGATTTGCGGTTTCTGATTGCTTTCACCTTGGTGATCTTCTCCACACGATATGTTTTGATATGACTGATCCTCATCAGATGGTGCAGATGGTTGTGGCATATACGATGGAGATGAGGATAAAAGAAAGTGTAGTATTTCAGACGCTGAGGTGCAACCAGTTGTAGCTATGTAATCCAACTGTTCTTGTCTGCTATAATACTTACAGTATCGATCGATCTGGCTGTTTACACCATTTAAGTGATCGGCAGATCTATTCGGGTTATGTGTACTATTTTGAACACGTTCAAAACATTTTCGTTTATCTTCTGCGTTCAAAGTATGAATATCGCGTGGTGGTTTTGGTTTACGAAATTTTTGTCTCCGTTCGGAATCCATGTTCGCTAATCGAATGTTTTTTTGCAATTAACACGACGATTGCTTTAAGTGACGACTTAAACACGAATGTAAGATTGTTGTTAAATGGCTTGGGTTTATATGCCAAAAAATCGAATTAAATAGTAGACAATTAACACGACGTTTGCTTTAACTGACGATTTAAACTCGAATGTAAGATCGTTGTTAAATGGCTTGGGTTTATATGCCAAAAAATCGAATTAACTAGTAGGCATACACAGCTTAACTACCTGATATATTTAGCTATATGCAGGTAGTTTTTGCATTTAATTTGGGGATACAATAATCCCTAGCTGTTTCTTACCTGAATATATCATAAAGTTTTCATGTAACAGCTTGTTCAGTTATTTATTTTTGTTCATAAGATACAAAGTTTTACAATGCCAAGTTTTTTAAAAATCCATTAACTGATGTGAATTTTTCAAAATGGTTTTTCCAAGAAACCTAACTTCTTGTTGCGAATAAAGACATTATAAATGTTTATTAATTATTATTTAATCGATTAAATTTTCTTTGAAATATTCACTTAAATTGTGAAGAGATTTGTTCACCTTTGAACGAAACATTTTGGGATTTTTCCGCTAAAAGAATTAATCCATAATGAATCCATTGCGTTTTGCAGGATTCTATAGAATATAAGCTTACACCATTCCGCCTGCATTAAAGCTTCTCAAGCAACCTCTTGTAAAGGGTCCGCCAAATAACTTTTTTTTGAAAATGCTTTAAAAAAAAACTACTGAATATTTTCTCAAATTTCTTTTTTTTATTTGAAAGTACAATCCTTCCGGTTTATAATGGAAAATAATTTCATTCAAATGGCTACCTCGGCTGGCCATGCAGTAGTCTACACGATCGGTCCAATTTTTAAGCACATTAACGATTGTGTGTAGCTGTATTTCACCAATGGCTTATTGTATGTATATATTTCACCAAAGCGTCAATTGTCTCTGGCTTGTCGGCGTAACACTTATCTTTGACAGCACCCCACAAATAAAAGTCCAACGGTGTCAAATCGCAGCTCCGAGGTGACCAAACGACATCAGCTCTGCGGCTGATAATGCGATCTTCAAAAACAGGGCTCAAAACATCGAGTGTAGCTTCGGCTACGTGGCACGTAGCGCCGTCCTGTTGAAACCAAATGTTGCCAATATCCGCCTCTTCAATTTTTGTGAACAAAAATTCGTTCAACATGGCCCGATAACGATCGCCATTGACTGTAACGGCCACTCCTTGCTCATTTTCGAAGAAAAATGGCCCAATTATGCCTCTGGACCAAAATCCGCACCAAACAGTGACTCGTTTTGGGTGCGTCGGCTTTTCAATGTATGCCTGCGGGATTTCTGTGCCCCAATTGCGACAATTTTGCTTGTTTACATACCCGCCAAGATCAAAATGAGCTTCATCTGAAAAGATGATTTTTTTTGCCAAAATCGGCATCTTCTGGTGTAGACTACTGCATGGCCAGCCGAGGCAGCCATTTGAATGAAATTATTTTCCATTATTAACCGGAAGGATTGTACTTTCAAATAAAAAAATAAATTTGAGAAAATATTCAGTAGTTCTTTTAAAGCATTTTCAAAAAAAAAAAGTTATTTGGCGGACCCATTAGTTTGTGCCGGCTCATCAAACTTATGTGTAGCCAGCCTGGCGTTGCCCTAATGCAACACAACACATTTTCTGTAAGTCAACTCTGGCTGTTTAAATCTAATTGCTTGCTTCAGTTTCATGAATTGTTGACAACAGAGTTTGGAATACACCTAATGAAGAATTTTCTTCGAATCCAGTCTTACTATCTGATTTTAAGATTATTTAAATTCAACATTTCGTTTTCGTATTCGTTTGACACAACCAATTGATACCATTATGTGTGATCATACCCGCAAATTTCTCGTGTAAAATATCCAGTTTGGCGTAGAGCTATCCTGTTACAATCATATATCGATAATACTCGCCGTGGACAGTAATCGTCCGATTCGAACCGAACCGATTATGCCGTCAACCCAAAATCCACACCAAATAAAGATCTCTTATGAATGCCATGGAAGCTTCTAGATCTCATGTGGATTAGTATCGTCCCAAATTTTTCAATATTATGCGCCCACGTACCCATTTATCCAGAAATGAACCCCATGGCTGAGGATGATATTTCGAGGAAATATTTGGCACCCCAGAGTCCATTCAGCAAACACTTGTCGTTGTCCATGGGCGTTTACCTTTAGTTCCTGGGTTATATAATAGATTTCTAGATTCGCCAGATAGTGGTCAGCGAAAGATTGAAATCTTTTAAGTCTCCTTCAGCAAACTCTCATGGAGAGTGGTGATGTTTTTAGCAGATCTTATCTTTCGTCAATAAAGAGGTATTAGTCAGTCGTTTACCACCACATTACGTATTCATCTCTCGATAGAGCGATTATGGCGATCGTAGATGAGTGTGAGCGAATATGTGTTGATTTGGCAAAACAGACTGTATAAATGACAATCAATTTCACAGATGTAGCTTCAACAAGATTACCGTTATCAACTGTCAAGTTCGAGAGACCCTGTTAAAAACCCATCGGAAGATCAGTGAGGGAAATCATAACCAGACAAATTATGTATGTATGCATGTATACTGAACTATTTCGAAGCAATTAGGAAGCTTGTATTAAAAGGTCGAAATATAAGCGAAATGCAGTACATATTAACTGATTTCCCTTTAAATACCAATAATAATTCAGGCTTTGAAGTAGTTTGTAGCGATTTTCCGACATGCAACTCTGCACTATTTGTTTAACACACGCTTTCATTATGCATCAGAGAAGAATTGTTTAATTTAATTGGCTTCCAGCATCGTTTTACCAATGGGAATTATTAAAATCAAAAATATAGTCAAATCGCCTCCTATATTTCCGATTATAGAGAATGATTATCGCATCTTTTCTGGCACTTCGTAGCAACAAGGCCACACTTATTGGCTTAAAGATAGATAGAAAATTCCATAAGTGTATCCACAGATAAGCTTTAAATTGAGATTTCACTGAACTGGTCTTCGTACCAATCGCCCACTATACTTACGTTTGCAAATCATAATGGTATTGAGTTACTGCATTAACGGACTGAATACTGAATACTTTATTACAGGGAGTTTCATTATCCAACTTCCATGAAGATACAAAGATACAATGCTCAGCAAGCCATACAAATAAAATAAAATTTATTCCTTGAATTTAGAAACATTCGCTTCGGAAAAAAGAAGACAACACTGGCAACAGTGCAGATTCCCTAAATACAAAGTTTTACTTTTGAAACGCTGCAGTGCTTACATAAAAGCCAGTGTTACTATGCCAGAGTTTTTACCAAAAGAAATAATTTTTCATATTTCGTTTTACTCGAGATGTCTGACCTGGGGGGTTTGAACCGTGTCCTTACGTCTAATAAACCAACACACTACCTATTAGAATACGGCGACTACATTTCGATAAATAAAGTTTTGAAATCGGTTCTGACGATTGCAACGTACCAGCTCCGAACACAATTGATTCGTTGAGTGAGTGTTTGTCGAAAAATTTTTGAGATATTCGACCAAATTTGAAATCGTAATAGGCATTCCATATTCAACTATCTGTTCTTTTAATCAATCTGAAATGCTTTCTTTTAAAAATGTTCTGAAATTGGGTCTGATGATTACAGGCTACCTTTACCAAAGCCAACTGATTTGCATGAAGCCAATATTGACCAAAAAATTTTTAAAATATTTGTCGAAGTATGTAGTATGTAAACATAGTAAGTTCATACCGTTTCCCTCCAACTACATTTATTTTGATCGATGAAGAGAAAATCAACGATAAAACAGTTCGGTATCACACGTGCTATAGCCTCGAACTTACTGTTTCTGACTACCTTCTGTTTCGATTGATGCAAAGCATTCTCACAGAAATACACTTTAAAGCAATGTGTCCTAAAGTGACTTAATTTCGTCGTGTGCTCAAAAAGGAGGAGTCCTTTTTGTTGGTAACTCTACATTGCCAGAGGGATGGCTACAAACTCCAGCATCTCCCGCTTAAATTCCATCCATTTTGCTTCGAATTTCACAAATTGTGTCATTTCACCTCAAATAATGCATCTAGAAATCTTTGACTGCCCAAAGGGAATATTATGATTAACAAACATCATAGAAAAATCTGGCAACGCCAGTTCATAAGAAAACACACCACACTACGCGCAATAACTTTTTGTTGAAGACGTTGTCTCTCGGTAAAGAAAGATGGCAATGGTACCCGATTACATGTACAGTCATAAAAAATAAAAAAAACCGTAGCAAGGAAATACAAAAACCTGAACCGAATAAGATGGTAATGCCTGTCTTTCTAGACAATGAATGTACTGAGGGGGAGTTAAAATGTTTGCGAATAAAATAAAAAGTATGCCAAACAAAATGAAAATGTAAATTCTTGACTTTTTTTATTAAAAAAAAAATTAAAATAAAAATAAAAAAACTGGATAAATAGTTCAGCTTATTTCAGCTACAATCTTCAGAGTCCGTCAACAATTAGGACGAAGTCCTCAAGGACTTTAATTTTTTCGCTGGCGACTTTTATATTTTTTCGAAATGTCCGAACACTTAGTGGTTATTGTAGCTCTCACTTCACGTTCCGTACATCGGACTTTAGATCGTACACAATGTACAATGTCGGCAATTTTAATCGTATCTAATGCCATTTCAGCAGGTCGTTCACGACCATAAAAGGCCGGTGAAGGCTTTCCATTTAATGTATGCGTAGCCAGAATATCGCTTGTGAAGACAAGATCCAAAAGTTGAGGTGTAGCCACAGCAGACGTTGACCATTTAATGTTTCTAAAAGAATTTCTATTGATTTTTGTGCCATTTGGGCCCAATATGATGCTATTGTCAGCTTGTTGCGGATATTTTTGTAGTTTTTGTTCAGTTTCTTTAATAGACAATTTTTGATATTCTTGAACCTCTTCATTGGTATGTGGCATCTGATTGGCTTTCAAATCATAAGACTCTTCTGTGGAAAAGTCTTGGTGTTCCTTAATCTCTTTAATGATTTGTTTACCTTCTTCGGCAGAAAAGTTCTGTAGTCCTTGATCCTTATCAATGATTTTTTGATTCTCATTAATGAATAAAGTCTGTTGCTTAGTTTCACTTTGACTATCTTCTTGGGCGAGTGAATCCTGGTGTTCTTGATCGTCATCAATGAATACCGGCTTTCCATCAATGTCGGTTTGAGTATCATCTTCGGCGGGAGAGTCCTGATGTTCTTGATCCTCATATATGATTTGCGGTTTCTGATTTCTTTCAACTTGGTTATCTTCTTCAAAAGTCGTGGTTTGATATTCCTGATCCATATCATTGAATACCGGTATCCGATTAGATTCACTTTGAGTATCATTTACGGTAGAAATTTTCTGGCATTCTTGATCCTCATCAATGATTTGCGGTTTCTGATTGCTTTCACCTTGGTGATCTTCTCCACACGATATGTTTTGATATGACTGATCCTCATCAGATGGTGCAGATGGTTGTGGCATATACGATGGAGATGAGGATAAAAGAAAGTGTAGTATTTCAGACGCTGAGGTGCAACCAGTTGTAGCTATGTAATCCAACTGTTCTTGTCTGCTATAATACTTACAGTATCGATCGATATGGCTGTTTACACCATTTAAGTGATCGGCAGATCTATTCGGGTTATGTGTACTATTTTGAACACGTTTAAAACATTTTCGTTTATCTTCTGCGTTCAAAGTATGAATATCGCGTGGTGGTTTTGGTTTACGAAATTTTTGTCTCCGTTCGGAATCCATGTTCGCTAATCGAATGTTTTTTTGCAATTAACACGACGATTGCTTTAAGTGACGACTTAAACACGAATGTAAGATTGTTGTTAAATGGCTTGGGTTTATATGCCAAAAAATCGAATTAAATAGTAGACAATTAACACGACGTTTGCTTTAACTGACGATTTAAACTCGAATGTAAGATCGTTGTTAAATGGCTTGGGTTTATATGCCAAAAAATCGAATTAACTAGTAGGCATACACAGCTTAACTACCTGATATATTTAGCTATATGCAGGTAGTTTTTGCATTTAATTTGGGGATACAATAATCCCTAGCTGTTTCTTACCTGAATATATCATAAAGTTTTCATGTAACAGCTTGTTCAGTTATTTATTTTTGTTCATAAGATACAAAGTTTTACAATGCCAAGTTTTTTAAAAATCCATTAACTGATGTGAATTTTTCAAAATGGTTTTTCCAAGAAACCTAACTTCTTGTTGCGAATAAAGACATTATAAATGTTTATTAATTATTATTTAATCGATTAAATTTTCTTTGAAATATTCACTTAAATTGTGAAGAGATTTGTTCACCTTTGAACGAAACATTTTGGGATTTTTCCGCTAAAAGAATTAATCCATAATGAATCCATTGCGTTTTGCAGGATTCTATAGAATATAAGCTTACACCATTCCGCCTGCATTAAAGCTTCTCAAGCAACCTCTTGTAAAGGGTCCGCCAAATAACTTTTTTTTGAAAATGCTTTAAAAAAAAAACTACTGAATATTTTCTCAAATTTCTTTTTTTTATTTGAAAGTACAATCCTTCCGGTTTATAATGGAAAATAATTTCATTCAAATGGCTGCCTCGGCTGGCCATGCAGTAGTCTACACGATCGGTCCAATTTTTAAGCACATTAACGATTGTGTGTAGCTGTATTTCACCAATGGCTTATTGTATGTATATATTTCACCAAAGCGTCAATTGTCTCTGGCTTGTCGGCGTAACACTTATCTTTGACAGCACCCCACAAATAAAAGTCCAACGGTGTCAAATCGCAGCTCCGAGGTGACCAAACGACATCAGCTCTGCGGCTGATAATGCGATCTTCAAAAACAGGGCTCAAAACATCGAGTGTAGCTTCGGCTACGTGGCACGTAGCGCCGTCCTGTTGAAACCAAATGTTGCCAATATCCTCCTCTTCAATTTTTGTGAACAAAAATTCGTTCAACATGGCCCGATAACGATCGCCATTGACTGTAACGGCCACTCCTTGCTCATTTTCGAAGAAAAATGGCCCAATTATGCCTCTGGACCAAAATCCGCACCAAACAGTGACTCGTTTTGGGTGCGTCGGCTTTTCAATGTATGCCTGCGGGATTTCTGTGCCCCAATTGCGACAATTTTGCTTGTTTACATACCCGCCAAGATCAAAATGAGCTTCATCTGAAAAGATGATTTTTTTGCCAAAATCGGCATCTTCTGGTGTAGACTACTGCATGGCCAGCCGAGGCAGCCATTTGAATGAAATTATTTTCCATTATTAACCGGAAGGATTGTACTTTCAAATAAAAAAATAAATTTGAGAAAATATTCAGTAGTTCTTTTAAAGCATTTTCAAAAAAAAAAGTTATTTGGCGGACCCATTAGTTTGTGCCGGCTCATCAAACTTATGTGTAGCCAGCCTGGCGTTGCCCTAATGCAACACAACACATTTTCTGTAAGTCAACTCTGGCTGTTTAAATCTAATTGCTTGCTTCAGTTTCATGAATTGTTGACAACAGAGTTTGGAATACACCTAATGAAGAATTTTCTTCGAATCCAGTCTTACTATCTGATTTTAAGATTATTTAAATTCAACATTTCGTTTTCGTATTCGTTTGACACAACCAATTGATACCATTATGTGTGATCATACCCGCAAATTTCTCGTGTAAAATATCCAGTTTGGCGTAGAGCTATCCTGTTACAATCATATATCGATAATACTCGCCGTGGACAGTAATCGTCCGATTCGAACCGAACCGATTATGCCGTCAACCCAAAATCCACACCAAATAAAGATCTCTTATGAATGCCATGGAAGCTTCTAGATCTCATGTGGATTAGTATCGTCCCAAATTTTTCAATATTATGCGCCCACGTACCCATTTATCCAGAAATGAACCCCATGGCTGAGGATGATATTTCGAGGAAATATTTGGCACCCCAGAGTCCATTCAGCAAACACTCGTCGTTGTCCATGGGCGTTTACCTTTAGTTCCTGGGTTATATAATAGATTTCTAGATTCGCCAGATAGTGGTCAGCGAAAGATTGAAATCTTTTAAGTCTCCTTCAGCAAACTCTCATGGAGAGTGGTGATGTTTTTAGCAGATCTTATCTTTCGTCAATAAAGAGGTATTAGTCAGTCGTTTACCACCACATTACGTATTCATCTCTCGATAGAGCGATTATGGCGATCGTAGATGAGTGTGAGCGAATATGTGTTGATTTGGCAAAACAGACTGTATAAATGACAATCAATTTCACAGATGTAGCTTCAACAAGATTACCGTTATCAACTGTCAAGTTCGAGAGACCCTGTTAAAAACCCATCGGAAGATCAGTGAGGGAAATCATAACCAGACAAATTATGTATGTATGCATGTATACTGAACTATTTCGAAGCAATTAGGAAGCTTGTATTAAAAGGTCGAAATATAAGCGAAATGCAGTACATATTAACTGATTTCCCTTTAAATACCAATAATAATTCAGGCTTTGAAGTAGTTTGTAGCGATTTTCCGACATGCAACTCTGCACTATTTGTTTAACACACGCTTTCATTATGCATCAGAGAAGAATTGTTTAATTTAATTGGCTTCCAGCATCGTTTTACCAATGGGAATTATTAAAATCAAAAATATAGTCAAATCGCCTCCTATATTTCCGATTATAGAGAATTATTATCGCATCTTTTCTGGCACTTCGTAGCTACAAGGCCACACTTATTGGCTTACAGATAGATAGAAAATTCCATAAGTGTATCCACAGATAAGCTTTAAATTGAGATTTCACTGAACTGGTCTTCGTACCAATCGCCCACTATACTTACGTTTGCAAATCATAATGGTATTGAGTTACTGCATTAACGGACTGAATACTGAATACTTTATTACAGGGAGTTTCATTATCCAACTTCCATGAAGATACAAAGATACAATGCTCAGCAAGCCATACAAATAAAATAAAATTTATTCCTTGAATTTAGAAACATTCGCTTCGGAAAAAAGAAGACAACACTGGCAACAGTGCAGATTCCCTAAATACAAAGTTTTACTTTTGAAACGCTGCAGTGCTTACATAAAAGCCAGTGTTACTATGCCAGAGTTTTTACCAAAAGAAATAATTTTTCATATTTCGTTTTACTCGAGATGTCTGACCTGGGGGGTTTGAACCGTGTCCTTACGTCTAATAAACCAACACACTACCTATTAGAATACGGCGACTACATTTCGATAAAAAAAGTTTTGAAATCGGTTCTGACGATTGCAGCGTACCAGCTCCGAACACAATTGATTCGTTGAGTGAGTGTTTGTCGAAAAATTTTTGAGATATTCGACCAAATTTGAAATCGTAATAGGCATTCCATATTCAACTATCTGTTCTTTTAATCAATCTGAAATGCTTTCTTTTAAAAATGTTCTGAAATTGGGTCTGATGATTACAGGCTACCTTTACCAAATCCAACTGATTTGCATGAAGCCAATATTGACCAAAAAATTTTTAAAATATTTGTCGAAGTATGTAGTATGTAAACATAGTAAGTTCATACCGTTTCCCTCCAACTACATTTATTTTGATCGATGAAGAGAAAATCAACGATAAAACAGTTCGGTATCACACGTGCTATAGCCTCGAACTTACTGTTTCTGACTACCTTCTGTTTCGATTGATGCAAAGCATTCTCACAGAAATACACTTTAAAGCAATGTGTCCTAAAATGACTTAATTTCGTCGTGTGCTCAAAAAGGAGGAGTCCTTTTTGTTGGTAACTCTACATTGCCAGAGGGATGGCTACAAACTCCAGCATCTCCCGCTTAAATTCCATCCATTTTGCTTCGAATTTCACAAATTGTGTCATTTCACCTCAAATAATGCATCTAGAAATCTTTGACTGCCCAAAGGGAATATTATGATTAACAAACATCATAGAAAAATCTGGCAACGCCAGTTCATAAGAAAACACACCACACTACGCGCAATAACTTTTTGTTGAAGACGTTGTCTCTCGGTAAAGAAAGATGGCAATGGTACCCGATTACATGTACAGTCATAAAAAATAAAAAAAAACGTAGCAAGGAAATACAAAAACCTGAACCGAATAAGATGGTAATGCCTGTCTTTCTAGACAATGAATGTACTGAGGGGGAGTTAAAATGTTTGCGAATAAAATAAAAAGTATGCCAAACAAAATGAAAATGTAAATTCTTGACTTTTTTTATTAAAAAAAAAATTAAAATAAAAATAAAAAAACTGGATAAATAGTTCAGCTTATTTCAGCTACAATCTTCAGAGTCCGTCAACAATTAGGACGAAGTCCTCAAGGACTTTAATTTTTTCGCTGGCGACTTTTATATTTTTTCGAAATGTCCGAACACTTAGTGGTTATTGTAGCTCTCACTTCACGTTCCGTACATCGGACTTTAGATCGTACACAATGTACAATGTCGGCAATTTTAATCGTATCTAATGCCATTTCAGCAGGTCGTTCACGACCATAAAAGGCCGGTGAAGGCTTTCCATTTAATGTATGCGTAGCCAGAATATCGCTTGTGAAGACAAGATCCAAAAGTTGAGGTGTAGCCACAGCAGACGTTGACCATTTAATGTTTCTAAAAGAATTTCTATTGATTTTTGTGCCATTTGGGCCCAATATGATGCTATTGTCAGCTTGTTGCGGATATTTTTGTAGTTTTTGTTCAGTTTCTTTAATAGACAATTTTTGATATTCTTGAACCTCTTCATTGGTATGTGGCATCTGATTGGCTTTCAAATCATAAGACTCTTCTGTGGAAAAGTCTTGGTGTTCCTTAATCTCTTTAATGATTTGTTTACCTTCTTCGGCAGAAAAGTTCTGTAGTCCTTGATCCTTATCAATGATTTTTTGATTCTCATTAATGAATAAAGTCTGTTGCTTAGTTTCACTTTGACTATCTTCTTGGGCGAGTGAATCCTGGTGTTCTTGATCGTCATCAATGAATACCGGCTTTCCATCAATGTCGGTTTGAGTATCATCTTCGGCGGGAGAGTCCTGATGTTCTTGATCCTCATATATGATTTGCGGTTTCTGATTTCTTTCAACTTGGTTATCTTCTTCAAAAGTCGTGGTTTGATATTCCTGATCCATATCATTGAATACCGGTATCCGATTAGTTTCACTTTGAGTATCATTTACGGTAGAAATTTTCTGGCATTCTTGATCCTCATCAATGATTTGCGGTTTCTGATTGCTTTCACCTTGGTGATCTTCTCCACACGATATGTTTTGATATGACTGATCCTCATCAGATGGTGCAGATGGTTGTGGCATATACGATGGAGATGAGGATAAAAGAAAGTGTAGTATTTCAGACGCTGAGGTGCAACCAGTTGTAGCTATGTAATCCAACTGTTCTTGTCTGCTATAATACTTACAGTATCGATCGATCTGGCTGTTTACACCATTTAAGTGATCGGCAGATCTATTCGGGTTATGTGTACTATTTTGAACACGTTCAAAACATTTTCGTTTATCTTCTGCGTTCAAAGTATGAATATCGCGTGGTGGTTTTGGTTTACGAAATTTTTGTCTCCGTTCGGAATCCATGTTCGCTAATCGAATGTTTTTTTGCAATTAACACGACGATTGCTTTAAGTGACGACTTAAACACGAATGTAAGATTGTTGTTAAATGGCTTGGGTTTATATGCCAAAAAATCGAATTAAATAGTAGACAATTAACTCGGCGTTTGCTCTAACTGACGATTTAAACACGAATGTAAGATTGTCGTTAAATGGCTTGGGTTTATATGCCAAAAAATCGAATTGAATAGTAGACATACATAGCTTAACTACCTGATATATTTAGCTATACGCAGGTAGTTTTTACATTTAATTTGGGGATATACCAATCCCTAGCTGTTTCTTACCTGAATATATCATAAAATTTTCATGTTACAGCTTGTCCAGTTATATGTTTTTGTTCATAAGATACAAAGTTTTACAACGCCATAATCTTTAAAAATCAATTAAGTGATTTGAATTTTTCAAAATGGTCTTCCCAAGAAACCTAACTTCTTGTTGCGAATAAAGACATTATAAATGTTTATTAATTATTATTTAATCGATTAAATTTTCTTTGAAATATTCACTTAAATTGTGAAGAGATTTGTTCTCCTTTGAACGAAACATTTTGGGATTTTTCCGCTAAAAGAATTAATCCATCATTAATTCATTGCGTTTTGCAGGATTGTATGAAATATAAGCTTACACCATTCCGCCTGCTTTAAAACTTCTCAAGCAACCTCTTGTAGTTTGTGCCGACTCATCAAACTTATGTGTAGCCAGCCTGGCGTTGCCCTAATGCAACACAACACATTTTCTGTAAGTCAGCTCTGGCTGTTTAAATGTCATTGCTTGCTTCAGTTTCATGAATTGTTGACAACAGAGTTTGGAATACACCTAATGAAGAATTTTCTTCGAATCCCGTCTTACTACCTGGTTTTAAGATTATTTAAATTCAAAATTTCGTTTTCGTATTCGTTTGAAACACCAATTGATACCATTATGTGTGATCATGCCCGCAAATTTCTCGTGTAAAATATCCATTTTGGCGTAGAGCTATCCTGTTACAATCATATATCGATAATACTCGCCGTGGACAGTAATCGTCCCGCCAACGTCGTTCTCAAAGATACATATATGTACCGATTATGCCGTCAACCCAAAATCCACACCAAATAAAGATCTCTTATGAATGCCATGGAAGCTTCTGGATCTGATGTGGATTGGTATCGTCCCAAATTTTTCAATATTATGCGCGCACATACCCATTTATTCAGAAATGAACCCATTGGCAGAGGATGATATTTCGAGGAAATATTTGGCACCCCAGAGCCCATTCAGCAAACACTCTATATATAGATTCCAATAGGTTTCCAAATTCGCCAAATTGTGGTCTGCCTAGGGTTCAATTCTTGGAAAAACTCTCGTGGACAGTGATGGTATTTTTAGCAAATCTTATATTTCTTCAATTAAGAGGTGTTAGTCAGTCGTTTACTAAACCAGTGAACTCGAAGTTATCCACCACATTACGTATTCATCTCTCGATAGAGCGAGTATGGCGATCGTAGATGAGTGTGAGCGAAGATGTGTTAATTTGGCAAAACAGGCTGAATAAATGACAATCAATTTCACAGACGTAGCTTCAACAAGATTACCGTTATCAACTGTCAATGGGGGAAATCATAACCAGAAAATAGTGGGAAAGGAAGAACAGGTAGTACTCTATATTACTAGAGAACAAACTACAATACGCTACAATTGAGGAGTTAGCATATGTCATACCAGACTACATACCCTTAATATTAAATGTAAAAGATGCAGTCGTCTGGCAAATAAAGGCTCCGACAAATAACTTATATTTTGAAAATGCTTTAAAAAAAAAACTACTGAATATTTTCTCAAATTTCTTTTTTATTTGAAAGTACAATCCTTCCGGTTAATAATGGAAAATAATTTCATTCAAATGGCTGCCTCGGCTGGCCATGGCTATAAAAGAAGATGCCGATTTTGGCAAAAAAAATCATCTTTTCAGATGAAGCTCATTTTGATCTTGGCGGGTATGTCAACAAGCAAAATTGTCGCATTTGGGGCACAGAAAACCCGCAAGCATACATTGAAAAGCCGACGCACCCAAAACGAGTCTCTCTTTGGTGCGGATTTTGGTCCAGAGGCATAATTGGGCCATTTTTCTTCGAAAATGAGCAAGGAGTGGCCGTTACAGTCAATGGCGATCGTTATCGGACCATGTTGAACGAATTTTTGTTCACAAAAATTGAAGAGGAAGATTTTGGCAACATTTGGTTTCAACAGGACGGCGCTACGTGCCACACAGCCGAAGCTACACTCGATGTTTTGAGTCCTGTTTTTGAAGATCGCATTATCAGCCGCAGAGCTGATGTCGTTTGGCCACCTCGGAGCTGAGATTTGACACCGTTGGACTATTATTTGTGGGATGCCGCCAAAGATAAGTTTTACGCCGACAAGCCAGAGACAATTGACGCTTTAAAGGCAAATATTCGTGAAGCCATTGGTGAAATACAGCTGCACACAATCGATAATGTGCTTAAAAATTGGACCGATCGTGTAGGCTACTGCATGGCCAGTCGAGGCAGCCATTTGAATGAAATTATTTTTCATTATTAACCGGAAGGATTGTACATTCAAATAAAAAAAGAAATTTGAGAAAATATTCAGTAGTTTTTTAAAGCATTTTCAAAAAAAAAGTTATTTGGCGGACCCTTTAGGTGTAGATTAGAGCTGTAAAATGCCTGAATGTTTCTGTTATATTCTGTAATTATTGACAATCAAACCTGTTTTATAATAATTCCTCATACTTTATTATCCAACATGTTGTACAAACAACGGAACGAAAACTGACAACAAGGTTTGTGCGCCTTTAAATATGCTATAAAATGTTATACTATTTTATTTTCGCTCTTTCCTTGTAATGCTTACATTTACAGAGAGAGAGAGCATCCTGTTTTAACAGAACTCTTATAGGAATTCACAACAGGTTGTTTAACAGAACGTAGGAATACTTAATACATTTAATACAAGTAACGGTTTTCAATAACATTCAGTTTTCGAAAGTATGTGGCATCTAACGGTACGATGGGAAATATAACGGTTAATATTTATGCCGCATATAATGAAAGTGAAAGTAAAAGTGGATTAAATTTGAAGTTCATTTTATGTTGTTGAAGTAAACAAAACATAAAAATTTTAGAAATTGAAAGAAGAAATTTCAGAAAATGCATATGCAGTATGAAAATGAATGTATTTAAAATGAAAGAAAAGAAAGAGTTGAAATGAAATTGGAGAGAAATAATTTAATATTGAAGATAATTCGAAAGAATCTATAAAAAAGGTTTTAAATTTAAAAAAAAAATTATTTAAAAAAATATGTCTTTAAAGAATATTTTAAAAAGAACGAAATGCTTAAAATAAATTTAAATACCAACGAAATGAAAATAACTCAACAATATATAAATTTAAATACCAACGAAATAAAAATAACTCAACAAACAAAAGTAAGCGTATACGCCTAATTAAACTTAAAAAGAGGGGAAAACCGGTAATAAGTTATAAAAGAAAATGCAAAGTCAATCATGCGTCATAAAATCAATTATAACGTTTTGAATGAAAAATATAAATAATATACATACGTACGTGGGAAGCTTTTATATATTTTAGTACAAAAAAAAAAATAAAAAAAATAAATATTTTGAAAAAGTATATGTGAGCACACGTAGATGAATAAAAACGTATACTCTGTTGAAAAAGTTTCACGTTAAATGTGTTCTTTTTTATAAAAAAAAATCCAACATTGTTGAAAAAACCAGGAAAAAATTTAAAGGATTTAAAGGAGTTTGGAAAATTGTAATAAATCAACTGTGCTATGTAATCCAAGTGTAATTAAAATATATTCAAATAAAAAAAATTTAAAAATTTAATTCAGTTGTATTAAATTCATACATGTTTAGTATACAGAATAATAAGAAAATAATATTTCGGTCATCAGTGTTTGAAATTGCAATGTGTTAGACATCTTCAAATAAAAATAAAGAAGAATTTTGAAAGAAATATAAGAATACACATTTAATTCTCCATCAAAAAAGAAAATTAAAAATGAATACTGGATTCTACTTTTTAAATAATAATTTGGGTTTAACTCTCCCATTCGTGTAATACATATGTACATACATAATTGGCCATTACAACCCTTCAGTCAGGATTACGGCCTAGCTTCTCACGCCACTTTATGTTTTGTGTATTAATTTTATACATTAGTGGCGGGACATACATTTTAAAGTCGACTCCGAACGACAGATTTTTGAGAAACTTTTCAATTTTTTTTTTTACCCACAGAGTTTTTGCCAGAAATCTGCTGAGAGGAAGTCGCCGAAGAAATATTTTCATATTTTCATTTTGATGTCTGACCTGGGGTTTGAACCTTGGCGTTATGTCTACTAATACTCACTTCAAACTATCAGTAAACGTTCACAATTTGAATTCATTATAGGGCCTGGATTGCATCTCAATTTGGTTGCAGCAGTCGATTATTTCGAGTTAGTTATTAACTGCTTGTAGTTGCCGTAGTCTAGTAGGTAGTGTGTTGACTTATTAGACGTGAGGACACGGTTTAAACCCCAAAAGAAACGAAATATAAAAAAAATATTTCTTTGGCGACTGCCTCTCAGCAGATTTCTGGCAAAAACCGGAAAAAAATAAAATTGTCATGAAAAGTTTCCTTAAAATCTGTCATTCTGAGTCGAATTTAAACTGGAGGCCCCGCCACTCATACATAAAATTAACACTCACAACATAAGTGTTCTGAGACTCTAGATCGTAATCCCGACTGAAGGGTTGAAATGACCAACTATATATGTGTATGTAAAGCCAAGCCACAAACAGAGCATTCAGTGTGATTCTATATTTTATTCTACGTGTAATTTCTCCAGCATGCGATATAATAACGATGGATAACTTTTATTGCTTGGAAAACCTTCGCACATAGACAATCGTGGATATTTTAAAAAGTTTGTCTATATTGTTTGCTTCAATAGAGAGAATGCATGCCTCGCTTCGTTTACGCAAAGGTCAAATCTGTAATTTCGCTATTGAAAAACGCTGTTAATGGCAGTTAGTGGGACAGCAATTGGACATCATAAGACAAACATTATTTACAAACACAACAACTATTCTAATGCAGCAAGTTTCCAATCTCATTCCTCTTGCCATTTCTATATCTCTTCTGGAAGCTCAGCAGGAGAGTAGAACACTAATGTGAATATCCTATTATTTTTGAAAGTCTTATTATTTTTGTACTGGTCCTGGATTTTCATTGATCTGTGAAATCATTGACGTATGATCATCATTTATTCCCGGTATATGTCGATGGCAGTTGATGCGTTCAGTTGTAGGCTACAATACCACAAAAGTAGGGTTCTTGTCTCTGCTTATCACCAATAATATTGCTCAGTGTTTTGCTTGTAGTTTCTAGTCTCATTCGCTCAGAGGTCTTAATGGCACCTATTCCTATGTCTTCGTCGCTTTCTGCACCATTACGACAGAAGATTGGATATTGTCTAATAAGACGAAAATGTCATCTCCTATATCTGGAAAAGAAATTCGAAAAAATAATTTTTCATGGCCCCTATCTCAGCTGTTTTCTGGCAAATGATGTTACGGAAATTAATTTAAAATGAAGGTTCCGCTATCCATGGATAAAATTAACATTCCAATGGATGTGGAAACTGTGAACTTCAACTCTGACATTTGTTGTTCTATGAATATTTTTAAGTGACACAAAACGTTTCATCTTCTGTTTTGCTTCTCAACCGTTCACTGTCCTTTGTACGCTAAGACCTGTAAATTTTTTAATTGTAAAAATACTCCGTTATACTACCACATAGTTATGGCAGTATACGAGTACACAGGTCGTTGTGTAACCGTTATCCATGCGAAAAAGTTTAACTAGGAATGATACTTCTGAGGAGACAATCATTAATTGTTTTTACTTTCTTTTTTTGTTGTGAATTCCAAGGTCTTGCGCTTAGAATATTAAGATTTTCTATAAAAATTTTCTTCAAAATCCTTGCACAGTGCAAAAATCTAATTAATAAACAACTTAAATTGAAGTCGCCATAGTCTAATAGGTAGTGTGTTGGCATATTAAGACGTAAGGCCACGGTTCAAACCCCGGGTCAGACATCAAAACAAAATACAAAAAGTATTACTTCGGCGACTTCCTCTCAGCAGATTTCAGGCACTCTAATGATACATTATCTTAAATGACAGCAATTTAAAATTCTTGTTAAATACTATTTCAGAAATAATAACTTTTATTTATAATTAGAATAGTAAAACAAAAAAACTATAAAATAAAATAAAAAAACGACAAACGATACATTTGCAACACAAACAATTTGCTGTGAAAATAAAATTATAAAAATAAAATACCAGAAAAAGTTTCAAAAAATAAAAAAGAAAAATGAAAATAAATCACAGCGAAATATAAATGAACGCTTGAATAGTCAGTCAGTCTGAAACGGAAGTGAAAAAATGAAAAAAAAATATCTCAGTTTACTGTTCCTTTTGTGTGCATTGTGAGTGTATTGTGAGCGTGGGAGGGTACTGGCGTATTCAATTAAATTATCACTCACTTGTTGTGTAATTAAAAACTACAAAAAGAAAATCGAAACACAATTAAAAGTGTAAATACTGTTGGCGGCAAAAATGTCTGAAAATATAGACACAGAATTATTGGTGAATTGCACCATTCTGGCGGTTAAACGTTTCGAATTGACGTCAATGGTTAACATCAGTCAAGTAAATAATTTAAATCGTTCGGATATAATTGTTCTCCTGTCGGGTATTATCGAAAATCGAGACAATTTGGAAAAAATTAATGATGCCAAGTAAGTAACAATGATTGAATGTTTAATTGAAAATATTTTAAATGCAATGCAATTAGAAGTTATAAGTTGAAATTGATTTTTACGATTAGAAAATTGAAACAAAACGAATTACATACACGAAAAAACATAAAATTGGCTTGAAAAGTTTCTCAAATATCTGTCGTTCGGAATCGACTTTAAAATGTAGGTCCCGTCACTCATGTATGGGTGATTTTTTAAGAGCTATAGGAAAATTGTTCAAAAAAAACACATAAAATTCAGAAAAATGCATGAAATCACGATAGTACGATATCGATAGTACGTTCCATATAATTTAATGTTTGAAGATTATTTCATGCAATTGTTGACCGCGACTGCGCCTCAAATGGTCCATCCGCATAGTCCAATTTTGGCATACTCTTTCCAACATTTCGGCCGGTATCTCACGATTAAATGCTTCAATGTTGTCTTCCAATGCGTCAATTGCATCGGGCTTGTCTGTATAGACATGAGATTTAACATAGCCCCACAAAAAATAGTCTAAAGACGTTAAATCGTACGATCTAGGCGGCCAATTGACCGGTACCGAACGTGAAATAAAATGTTCACCGAACTCGCCTCCAATAAGTCCATTGTTACGAGTGCTGTGTGACATGTGGCACCGTCTTGTTGAAACCACATGTCCTGCAAGTCTAGGTCTTGCATTTTGGGCAAAAAAAAGTTGGATATCATCTCACGGTAGCGCTCACCATTCACAGTTACGTTACGATTCGCAGCATCTTTGAAGAAGTACGGTCCAATGATGCCACCAGCCCATAAACCGCACAAAACTGTGACTTTTTCTGGCCGATCTTCACTCCAAAATCGACAATTCTGCTTATTGACGTATCCATTGAGCTAAAAACGAGCTTCGTCGCTAAACACAATTTTTCGATAAAGAAGTTGATCTTCGGCCAACTTTCCAAGAGCCCATTCACCAAAAATTCTGCGTTGCGGTAGGTCGTTCGGCTTCAATTCTTGCACCAGCTGTATTTTGAAAGGCTTCACACCTAAATCCTTCCGCAAAATTGTTCACGTTGTTGAGTAACAGAGGCCCAATTGCTGCGAACGGCGACGAATCGATAATTGATGGTCATCATTAAAACTGGCCGATACCGCTGCGATATTTTCTTCAGTTCGCACTCTACGCAAGCGTGTTGGTGGTTTAATGTCCAACAATGTAAATTTGGTGCGAAATTTAGTCACAATAGCCCCAATTGCCGCTTCAGTGGGTCGATTAAACTGACCATAAAATGGAAGAAGCGCGCGATGAACTTTCTTAAGTCAATGATTTGCAAGCGTTGTTCGTTTGTAAGACGATTCATGGTTAAATTATAGACCAAACTGAAGATGTTTGACAGTGAAACAAAACACGAAACGTGCGTGAGCTGTTTAAACCAGTGTTGCCAAAAAGATAATAGCTAAAAAATCACCCGTTATAAAATTAACCCACACAACACAAGTGGTGTAAGAAGCTAGGTCGTAATCCTGACTAAAGGGTTGTAATGACCAATTATGTATGTACTGTAGAAGGGTGAGGTAGTCTCAGAGCGAACTAGTGCACGCATTTTCAATGTTATATCTAAATTGGAGCTTCACTTTAGATTGAATGGAGACTTTAGCTTCTTTCAGTCAGATATACTTGCTACTTCCAATGCAGAATCTTGTGTACGAGCAATCTTTACTAACAGCCAGCTATCCTACGGTGATTGGATTTGTCTGGTATAAGCCACTCTACTGTTTAGTAATTGTAAAGACCCCATAAGACCCCGTTGACCAAATGAAAGGTTCTTATGTTGCACTTCTGGCCATTATGGTATACGTGGAATGGGATGGCAGATGTTCTTGCTAGAGTGGGTTCACATTCTGTAGGCCATTTGGTTGAAATAATTCCTACCTCTATGAACTTATCGGAAGATGGGTCTGGTAAAAAAAAAAGCAGAAGCATTATGAGAATGTATCACAATGTTCCATGTTCAGAAGCCTTGGGCTTTCTATCGACAATGATAAATCGACAATGATAGAACCGGCTTTCTTGTCTAAATGCGACATAAGGCATTTGCGAGGTTAAGTCACTGAGAAGAATCTGGAATTTATTCCAAGCAGATTAAAGCTGGATATGTTACGATAAGAAACAGTGTGAAATTATAGCACACCTTTGCTTCGAGAAATAGAGGAGAGGAGAAGAATTACACTCCGAACAGTAGAGGATGGGATGCTCGAAAATTGGATAAAAATCGGCTGATCTTAGAGGTTGACAGATTGTGTGGCAGTATTGAGCTCTCGGACGACGCGAGGACGAGAGTAGAACAAACTATGAAGATAATAGGACGCGGGTGTAGGAAGGCAATGCCATTGTTGAGACCCCCGAATAGCAGGAGGAAGGCTGTGTACTGGTGGGACGAAAATATTGCAGCACTCAGGCGAGAGTGTCTACGACTACGACGGAGGTACACTAGAGCTAGACCCAACGGACCGGCCGTTGACGAAATGCGATTATACAAAGAGGCAAAGAAATCTCTGAAGGAGGCGATATCGCGCAAGAAAAAACAGGCGTTCCAGGAACTACGCGATGACATAAACCTAAACCCTTACGGATTAGGATACAAAATTGTAATGGACAAACTGAACAGGAGGAAACCAGTGGGAATTATGGACGAACGAGTTATGAGAAATATAGTGGATACACTATTCCCTACTCATGAATCGAGGATCGAACAACGGCAGAATACACTCGGTATAGAATTCTTACCATTTACCGAAGAGGAGCTGAAAATAGCTGCAGCCGGACTAAAACCCGGCAAGGCACCGGGGCCCGATGGCATACCGCCTGAGGTAATGCGGGAAATTGCCGAACAAAGACCGCAACTCTTACTGGGAATGTACAACGCGTGCCTAAGAGAATGTATTTTCCCCGAAATATGGAAGAAACAACGATTGGTGTTAATAAGCAAGGGAAAGGGCGACCCAGAGCACCCATCCGCGTACAGGCCACTGTGCATGCTGGATACGTCAGGAAAGCTGCTCGAGAGGCTTTTGAAGCCACGGCTTACCGCTGCTATTGAGGATAGAGGAGGACTGTCTGCCCGGCAATATGGTTTTCGACCCGGTCGGTCAACAATTGGCGCTTTGAGAGAGGTGACTGAAGCAGCTATGGTCACACAGCGTGGGAGTCACTTTACGAGGCCTGTGGTACTGCTTGCCACTTTGGACGTCAAAAACGCGTTTAACAGCCTTAGATGGAGCGATGTACTGGATGCTTTGGAGAACAATTTCTGTGTGCCACATTACATTCTGGCCATGATAAGTAGTTATTTGAGTAACAGGCAGCTGGTGTATAGCACAAGCTCGGGATCAAGAGTGAAACAAGTAACATCTGGAGCGGCACAAGGATCTATCCTCGGCCCCGACCTGTGGAACGTTAGCTATGATGGAATTCTGAGGGAGGATATGCCGGACGGAACTTTCTTGGTTGGATACGCAGACGATATCGCAGCTGTTATCACGGCCAGGAACACGGAAGAGGCACAACGAAAATTGAGACGCGTTATGCTAAGGACAAAAGCATGGTTGGATTCCCACGGCCTAGACCTGGCCATGCATAAAACGGAATTGCTGCTAATCACTGGTCGTCGTATCCCCTTGCATGTGGACATGAGCATTGGAAACGAGACAATTAGGACCGAGAGCTCGGTGAAATACCTAGGAATAAGGCTGGACCCCAAACTGACATTCTCGTATCAGATTCAGTACTCCGCTAACAAGGCCCAGAAGATCGTCGGACAGCTCAGCAGATTAATGGCGAATATTGGAGGACCGCTACCGGCGAGACGGAGACTCCTGATGGATGTTGGAAACAGCATTATGATTTATGGGAGCGAAATTTGGGCCGAAACACTAGATGTTAAGAAGAGGGCAAACTCACTTGTATCGGTACAGAGAACGGCTGCATTGCGTGTCGCGTCGGCGTACCGTACAGTGTCCGCTCCGGCCGTACTGGTGATAGCGGGTATAATCCCTGTGGATCTGCTGGCGGCAGAGCGGATGGAGATTTATAAGGCGAAATCGGCTGGAAATCATATAACCGGTTACTTCAGGGAAAACACCATTTCAAAATGGCAACAACGATGGAACGAGGAGGATAGAGGAAGATGGACCGCGAGACTTATCCCGGACATAAGGCCATGGATCGGTCGGAAATTTGGAGAGATAAACTACTACGTTACACAGATGCTATCGGGTCACGGATATTTTAGGAAATATCTGCACAGAATGGGCAAGGCCGCCTCCCTTTACTGCCTGTACGAGGAAGGGGAGGTAATTGATGACGCAGAGCACACTGTTTTCGAGTGTGCACGCTGGCAGAGCTATCGCTCTGTACTGACGTCAATAGTCGGAACGATCACAGCCGCTAATATTGTCGGCGTTATGACTGCGAGTAGTGAAAATTGGACCTCGGTAGTGAATTACATAGAGCGCATTCTGAGACGGAAGAAGATAGATCTTGAAGCTGCGGAACGAGTAAGCATGTCGGCATAGGTGATACTGTCACACGTGCCGGGCGTAACCGAGACGATGATCTAGACGAAAGGAATAGTGGAGGCGCTTAGATGACTCCTCAACTTTCGATTCGCAATCCGGACGCGGATATGAACATGAAGGGGCCAAAGGGCCAAAAGGACTCCACTCCGAAGTAATACCACCGTAGTTCCGGAGTGGGTACAAACAAGTCCACAGGAGACGAGGGGGGGATTTAGTGGGTGAGGGCCCCACACACGGAGGATGTGACGACTTCCTCTATGGTGCGGTTAGGTACATTTGCCCCTCTTCGGCGAAAAAAAAAAAAAAAAAAAAAAAAAATTCTCCGATGTCTGAAGTCAGAAACCACATTTAAATTCTCCGTCGGGTGATTGTTTGTATTTACGTCGCTGATCTGTTCTCTCTTAAGTATTTATGTTGCGTCATATTTTTCTTAATCTTTATATCTATTGCTTTCACCTTTAATTTCGTCTCCTATTTTTTTGTCCTGAACTCTGTCTAGTTCATATATGTACAGCCTATTAGGTCACGTTGTGATGCCATTATAATTATTTTACCATATGTCTGTCTACAACTACTAGTGGGCATTTCTCAGCCACAGTGACATTTTTTAAAGGTGTGGATTTAATTCAATTAACTGGATAGACGAGTTCTGTTGATAAATTCCATTTTCCGGTTATTTACACAAGAGATACTCAGTCTATTATTTCTCCTTTTCGTCCTTTTCCCTGCTAATGTCCATGTTGTCTATTCCCAGGGTACAATATCTAATAGTAACCGGTATTTGGCATGTTAAACGTATATTGTGTCCTTCATAAATCCATAACAAACCAGGTTTCTATAGATGTGAGCTCATTTGTTTCTCCTTAAATTTTTTCTTGTAGCAGCTTCCACAAATGTAAATATATTTATAACCCAATATTCCTAAAACTAATTTTGTTCCGAAGCGGTTTTTATTGTCCAAACCAAGGATAAGGTTGCAACAACTGCCAATAAAATAACAATATGGTGTAGCGCACCATAATAAGGATAATGGTCAGTCATCAGAGCCGTTGCGGCCATTTAAAGGATACTTTATTCCATCATTTGTCTCATGAAGTAAGTGTTTTTTATTTTAAAATAAAAACTTCATTCTTACTGAGACATTCTTTATAAAAGGAGAAAACGCCAGTTACATTTCGAAGGATCTCTAATATAAACTCATCCCATATATACAATACCTGGAACAAAATTACAAAAAGGTCAACTTTAAACTAAGCAACCTCCTTACGGAATATAGTGGTTACAAAATTTGTCTTTATCGTTATGAGGATGACCAAGTCTCATCAAGAAGTCTCCCAGGAACTGCAGAATTTTTTGTGATGTAATCCTCATATACGCCGTATGCTTACTTACTTACTTACTTATTTAATCAGCCATTATCAACCCGATTAACGGATTTCGGCCTGCCACAATACATCCCTCCAGGCGCCTACACCAGTTGGTCACACCAATCGATGACAGGACTTCCTCGATTTGGTCCTTCCAACGCAGACAAGGTCATTCTTTTCGCCGATTTCCGCAGACCCCTGCATTAAATACTCGTCTCGCCGGAGCATACTCCTGCATTCGAACGATATGCCCGAGCCAACGCAGCCGCTGGATGTTAATACGCTGCACAATATCCATGTCGTTCATACAGCTCACTGTTGGATCGGATGCGGAAATCATCGGCAACTCGCACTGAATCGAAGATCTTACGTAAGACTTTTCTCTCGAACACTCTCAAGGCTGCTGCATCAGTGCTTAATACAGTCCATGCCTCTGCGCCATTGCGATGCACTCCCGCCTTTCGGAGAACACTCTCCATGACGAAGTTCATACAGCTCACTGTTGGATTGGATGCGGAAATCATCGGCAACTCACACTGAATCGAAGATCTTACGTAGGACTTTTCTCTCGAACACTCTCAAGGCTGCTGCATCAGTGCTTATACAGTCCATGCCTCTGCGCCATTGCGATGCACTCCCGCCTTTCGCAGAACACTCTCCATGACGAAGTTGAAGAGGTCGCATGATAAAGGATCGCCTTGCTGAAACCTCCCCCGTTTTAAAAAGGTTCGGAGAGATTCTGCATAGCCTTATCAGCTTCGCAGGCATACCGAGCTCAGACATTTCTGCTAAAACACGATCCCTTATGGTGCTATCGAAGGCTGCTTTATAGTCGACAAAGAGATGGTGTGTGTCGACTTGTTTTTCGTGGGTCTTTTCCAGGATTTGACGTAGTGTGGTCGATGGTGGACTTGCCAGGTCTGTAACCGCACTGATAAGGTCCAATCAGTGTTTTGACGAATGGATTCAGTTGTTCACACAATACGCCCATGAGAATCTTATACGCCGTATGCACCATAGATAATAGAGGAACACATACATCTTTGACTACCACGCAATGTACAAAATTGTGGTAGTTCAGGGTAAAGAAGCGTTAGCACAGATGGTTGTTTATTCCACCTCCAAAACCCAAAGCCACAAAATGGCCATAAAATACAGTTAAGCCACATGAGTATGAAAATTACGTTGAATGAAACAATATAAGAAACTACAAAAATTTGCATAAAGTAAGCTTAAATCTAATTTGAATACACCCAAACCTGTTTTTACACGGTTTTTTTTTACGCGAATTTGAAATAACACGGTTTTTTTTAACAAATTTACCATTTTTTTTGTTCGCTCCTTTTTATACGGATAAAATCGTTTAATAAAATAAAAACTCTGTGTATACTATTCAACTAAATCTGTGCGTTTTTATAAAGTTATTCAATTTTATAGGCATATGTAGGCTGCTGCATCAATCCTATGTATATTTTTTCAGTTTGTTTATACACTTACATACATACATAATATTTGACTTTTTTTACGCGTTTTTTTTTTTTACACGGTAACCACTGGAACGTATCTACCGTGTAAAAAAAGGTTTGGGTGTATATAGAGACTGTTATGCTATTAATTTATATTCCATACTCTACTTTACTACACCTTAAATTGATGGTCTTCAGTGCGTATACTTATTACAAAATTTTGACAAAACAAAACGTATACGCACGTATAACCTCAATTCACACAATATTGTTGGTCGGCATCTCTTTCTTGTGCTCTTTCTTTTTCATTATTTCTTTGGTTTACTTTACCTACATTTACATAGAAATTCAATCAAAATGTAAAAGAGTATGCCAGTTGACCCGCAAGCAATATCTACAATGTCTAGACACAATGCGGCATGTTTATAAAGAAGTTTTCCAAAACAAAACCAAAAAAACCGCAAAAATAATTCGATAACGTTTGTATAAATTTTTATTACGCAGCATTTATTCATAACGATTGCATAAACATTTATTGGTTTAGTCATTTTCTAATATTTATGTGAGTATTATTGTTATAAACATTATCCTGTCTTGTTTACTGTTACATCTTTATTCCATCCATTATGTTTATTTGGATTTAGATTTACAAAAAAATCTCAACACATTTTGACTACAGAATTTATTACATGAATGCCAAAATATTCGTAATTTTCGCAAATTATTAGACGTTTTAATAGCTCTGTAAGCTATTGACAGCCTATGTGCTAGGCTGGCTGTTAGGCCACACATTCTATTCATACAATTCCAGATATTGAGTATGGTGAATATGGTTTCTAAGTCGAGGCTAACACACATCTTGATCATTAAGGAAGCCCTGCCACAGGTTGAAGATAGCATTTGTATTTGAGTTAACGACAAAGTTGATTGTAAAGGGTCTTCCCACAAGGAATCGTGAATATTGAGATTCTATTAAATTAGTTGCAATTTATTTAGTCTGTTTTATCGAATCACCATATAAACAACAACGCGAGTTCGTTGAATGGGCTCTGAAGCAATCGGCAATGAATCTTCACCAATGACGCCCATTTCCTAGATGAATAGGTACAGTAACAAACAAAATTGTCGAGTTTCGGACGATACTAGTCCACATAAGATCCAAGAGCGTCCCATGCATACTGAAAAAATACTATTCGATGTAGATTTTGAACTGGCAGCGCCATCCGCCCTAATTTATTTGAGAACGACACTGTCTAGGCTTTTACTGTCAACAGCGAGCACACGGTTCAAACAACAGGTCAGACATCTCAAACAAAACGAAATATGAAGAAATATTTCTTCGGCGACTTCCTCTCAGCAGATTTCTGGCATAAACTCTGAAAGCAAATCAAATTGCCATGAAAAATTTCTCAAAAATCTGTCGTTCGGAGTCGACTTTAAAAACTGTAGGTCCCGCCACTCATGTATAAAATTAACACACACAACATGAGTGGTATGCGAAGATAGTCCGTAATCCTGACTGAAGGATTGTAATGGCCAATTATGTATGTATGTATGTATGTAATGGACAAGTTTGATTTTTGTGCCTCAGTACTAAGAACGCATTGATTAGGTCACACAACCTATTCTACTGCGATACCAAATGTTATTTTTTAAATATTTCGCTACACATACAAGTTTATCCACAATTAATAACTCTCTGATGATAATTTTTTCCATGACTTAATCGACTATTTTAGTGGTTGGTAGACCAGCGTAGTAGGGTTATTCTCTGCCAAGGATTTGTTCTGCATTTTCATTGGAAAATCTATTTATTATTTGAAATCTCATTGTAAAAATTTAATTAAACGGCCATCTTGTTGAAGCAACATTTGTCATATTGGTTGTCATTTAATCAGTCTGTTTTGCCAAATCCTCATAGACGAATACAAAATTCAAAAATACGTTTAAATGGATGGATGAATTGGCTCTGGGCCATTTGACATCTGACCTTAATTTTCATCTGGAAGTCATCTCCAGCAATGGGACCTACACTGCCAAGCCAACAAAATAGTTATTATTTGTTGTGGATTTTGGGTAGGCGACGACATTGACCAATATTTCATTGAGAACAAAAATTGGCCGGGTCATGATTATTAGTGGTATAGCTCGATGATTACCAACTCTTTTTGGTCTGAAAGGGATTACATGAACAGCATGTCAAGCCAAACTGGATATTCTGATATGAACTGGCCATCAAGATCATGCCATTTGACCGCGTAAAACTTTTTCTTGTCGACTAAGTCACAGATGTATGCAAATAAACCACAGCTCTATGTGAGATTTACTTGCATTTACTTTTGACACCGGATAAGTATAACCCTTTACAATATCATAACACAATCTATCACAGTTCGGAGCATAATAATACACACCGTATTACTACCGTATTATTACCGTAAAACTAAAAGTTGCGAAAATTTTGTTGTTCTAAAGAAGTTATTTACCATACTATGTAGTAAAACAAATTCACTGTGGTTACCAAACAAAGCCAAACCAAATGGGTACCAAACGAGTACTAAACTGTTTACAATACATTGCTCCGTTTAAAATGTTACAAATTTGCATTTCTTGTCATCAGGTTTGCTTCTATATTTTTGACTTGGCGATAAAGATACAGTTTGCGTTTAGAAAACTTTCTCTATAAAATCAACATTTTAACAAATTTGACCTCCAAGGCATTTTCTATGATGTTACAACATGTGGCATATGACAGTTAGTTGAGTTTATTTCTTCTACAATATTAATGCCGTAAAATGTTTCTTACATTATCATAACTACGATGAGAAAATTTCTAGTAAAACTTTACTTTTGAAACTTTTTGTTTCTATTTTATTGTGCAGCAAATATAGCAAAAATAAAATAAAAAAGGAAAATATTTTATAGTAGAATTCAAAGAGAGGAAAATTTGCCTTAAAAAACCAACTTTTCCAGAAATGCAGTGAGAAATAATTTTATAGTCCCAGGGGTTATTTTTGGAACACAGTAAACAAGTGAAAGCATGTGTTCATCATCAGAGAATACGAAATCAGTATTCTTTTTTACACACACCGTAATACCCTAGTCCTCTTTAAAAGTAAAATAATAGTACCGGGTTCAAATGGAGCACAGAAAATGAGAAGAAGACTTATCAGCGATCACAATCAATCGTAGTTTGTATACTTTTTATATATACTTCCAGGCATATTTGTATACGTCTTTACATGCTTATTTATACAACACTTGCCCAATTCACATGACTGTATCATGTATGTTGTATTGAATACACTTTTTGTTTGTGAACGCTCAATGCTATGCTGTATTGTGTATTTCGTATTCCAAACGTAAAAAAATGATAAGAAGATATTACGGAAAAAAGTAAATTAAATAATTCTCTGTACGAAAAATATAATTTTGATATGTCAATTGTTACATAGAGTTACATAGAAAATACATACATACATAATTGGCCATTACAACCCTTCAGTCAGGATTACGGCCTAGCTTCTCACACCACTCATGTTGTGTGCGTTAATTTTATACGTGAGTGGCGGGACCTACAGTTTAACGTCGACTCCGAACGACAGAATTTTGAGAAACTTTTCATGGCAATTTTATTTGCTCTCAGAGTTTTTGCCAGAAATCTGCGTAGAGGAAGTCGCCGAAGAAATATTTTTTTTTCATATTTCATTTTTGATGTCTGACCTGGGATACGAACCCGAGCTTTACGAATAGTAAGCCAACACACTACCTACTACACCACGGCGACTTCATAGAAAATATTTTGTATTTTTATTCTTCTTCTTGATTACTGGTATTTACATAAACTGATAGCCCGAAAACAATGCAACTTCCAAAAAGATATGAAAAAAATATGTATAAGTGTATCGGATTTTTATATGAAAATTATCAACAACAAACATACACTGTTGTATATTCGACCAACAATACAATGATTACAACGACACAAGTGCTTGTGTGAATTGCCCAACTGTTCATCAGAGCATACGATTTGTAGGGATTATAGTATTCAGGCAAACATGCTATGCTTTATCGGCACAATGAATATATTTTTATAAGCACATGTTCGTCTGTGACACAAAAGATTTGTAATTCAATTTAAGCCCTTATGGTAGTGCAAAAAGTTCTATACATAGATTGAGAAGAAAAAATCTTCTCCTTACAAAAATACGCCGTTATTAACATCAAAATAATCCGATTGAAAACGCAAAAACCCGTTTGATTTTTTGTCACAACATTTCCGTTAAGTTTAGAAGGACTTACAGGGACCTGTAAAGTAATTTTACTATATCTATGGTAGAAGATACTCACTGTCATGGCTACTATTATATGTCGATGACTACTAACTTCATTCGGCCTAAATTGGATGGGCGGCGCTACGTGCCGCATGTCACGTGATGGTGATGTAAACTGGTCACAGAGATCGTGCCATTTGACCTCAATACATTTTTTTCTTTTTGATTTTTCTTAAGTCGCAGGAATATGTGAATATGTCGGAAACCACATCGATCTTCAAAGCCAACATAATTCATGTCATCGGTCACATTGATTGTGGAAAATTGAACTTTTTGAATGCATTCCAACCTTTAAAGGCTGTTTCAAACGAATAGAAAATTTCTATGATAACTTTCACAGAGTGCTTAATGAAAGACCCCATAGTAAATTATTCCCGGCCAAGTCCACCCAATGCACCACAAAATCTTTGCGCTCAACATTATTGTTAGGTTTCCAGCTCTCATTAGCAGTCTTTAAATGCATCAGAAATTTGTTTTTTTGTGACATAATTAGGCAATCAAATCAGTGGTTAATGATGTTCGATGCATGATGTTGGAATCGATGGTTTTTTCCAGAAATGTTCAAGAAATTCATGACTTGCGTTTTGAAGTCGCCGTAGTCTAGTAGGTAGTGTGTAGGCTTATTAAACGTAAGGCCTCGGTTCGAACCCCTGGTCAGACGAAAATATGAATTTCTTTCTTTGAGAACTTCCTTGGTTCAGTTTTCGGGCAAAAACTCTGAGAGCAAATAAAATTGCCATGAAAAGTTTCCCAAAAATCTGTCGTTCGGAGTCCGCTTTAAACTGTAGGTCCCGCCACTCATGTTATAAAATGAACACACACAACATTCGTGGTTTGATAAGCCAGGTCGTAATCCTAACTGAAGGGTTGTAATGACCAATTATGTTATGTATGGACTTGCACTTTCATATTACATGAACCATAAAATATGGTTAAAAAATACTGGATTTCTTTTCACAAAACCTTATTATTAATCCTAATATTCTAACTATAACTAAGCTCTAATGCTAAATGTATTATTACACACCACAACCTCCGATTTAAATTGAACACAAAACCCGCCCTCTAACAGAATAGCACACATTGCATACTAGACTAACAGGGTACCCAAGAGATCTTACATATACAGACAGTAATTATTAAATTACATTCAAGCATGTGCCGTTCTTTACAAGCCAACAATTCTCTGCTACACACACACAGGGGGTGGTCACTTCAAATAGGTATATTAAAAAGTTTTTATATTTTTCTTTTTATCTTTTTTCTTTTCTTTGTTAAAAGTTACAAAATCAAGGCACGAAAAAAAGTCAACCAAACTGATGTTTTTAATGACACTTCAAACACATTCCGTTTTTTTTTTTGACATTTCTGTCAATGAAAGTAGCGAAAAAGGACGTACGAAATATTCTGTATAACGATTTGGCATTTCTTTTAATGCTAAATTTTGTTAATCAATGTCACTTCTCTTTATACAAACACTCTGGGATACTTTCTGTTATAAAAACGTAGAAAAAAGTAAAAACAATGTAAAGGACATCAGCGTTAAATAAAAAAAATTATTGTTTTACGTTTTTATTGTTCTCTGTTCTCTGTTTTTTTTCTTGTTGTTGTTGCTGTTGTTGTTGCTTGAAATAAAACAATGACAATTGCTGTGAACATTTGTGAACAATTTGCCACCCATTGTCATGTTTACTAGTGCATGATGACAATTTATTGCGTATTTTTTCCTTCTCTCCTGTTTTATTTTTGTTGTTGTTGCTACACGTATTCGTATAATACAGTACTTGATGTCTTTTAACTGCTTTAATATTTTCATTTTTTATTGTGATTTATTTTTCTTTTATTGTTTTTCATCGTTAAAATGTTGGGTATATGCTGTAATTCTCATTGTTTTGTACAAAATGAAATCAAATGAAGCTATACAATGACATGGGAAATTTCAACAGCTGACTTTCGAATTTGAAGCACGAAATTTTCGGGAAGTATCTCTTTCCAATGATTTTTTTAAAAAATCCCTCACTTGTTCAGTGATCGTTTCGAACCCAACTTATGGATTCTGTGGTGATGAGCATGAATAATAAGAATACAAGCATGGAACTTGTAGAGCATTAATACATCCCAGTAGGGGATGGTGCATATCAGATTTTGGGCAGAGAATTGAGTTTGTCAACTCGAGCAGTTTTCTGAAATTTGATCACATTATTCTGTCATCGCATTATTCCGAAATCGTCGTAGTCTAGTAAGTAGTGCTTATTAGCTTATTAGACATGAGGCCACCGTTCAAACCCCAGGTCAAGCATCTCCAACAAAACGAAATATGAAAAAATGTTTCTTCGCTGATTTCCTCTCAGCGGATTTCTGGCAAAAAGTCTGGAATTAAATAAAAAATTGCCAAGAAAAGTTTCCCAAAAATCTGTCCTTCGGCGGTGATTTTAAACCGCAGGTCCCGCCACGCATGTATAAAATTAACGCACACAACATAAGTGGTGTGAGAAGCTTGGTCGTAAGGTTGTAATGACCAATGTATGTACGTATGTATGTATGTATGTATTCTGGAAGCTCTTCACGACATTTATAATAAAGAAGTTTGCTTCATACTACTCCTACTCAATATTTTCCATAGAACAGTCGTTCTAACCTTGATTTTGTTACTTGGTTTGGTTTTTTTTTTGCTTTTTATTTTATTTTTGGGAAATTTTTATAGATTTTTTAATTAAAAGTTTTGTTAAATATTTATTGTTTTATTTTCAATTGCTTGCCACAAACACGTGCTGCTTTTAATACAAAAAAAAATCTGTTTTCTAATGGAATGGAATGGAATTTTGTACTCCTCGACTCTGTTTTATATTTTTTTATATTTTTTGCTTTGTTTTCTTTTTTTTTTAAATAAAATTTGTTACAAAAACTAAATAACTAACTAAACTAACTAACTAAATAACCAGATTTTCCCATAACGGTAGATAATAGGACTTAAAAATGAGAAAAAGGACAATATTTGTTAACAACCACTAATAAAGCACACAAGTCCGGTTAGAAAAAATTAAAAAAGGTTGGTAAAGTAATGAAAAGGACACGAATTGTAGGAAAAAAACAAAATATGGCTTTGTTAACTTACAATTAATATCACTGAAGAGAGTTAATTTTAATTTATTTCCATTAGAAAATGGTTAAACTCTTGTGATTCTTCCTTATAGAGACGGTCAGAAGAATTTTTGGCAGTAGAAAATAAATTTGACCTTGTGACCTTTTTGTTGATAGAGTTCTCCGGGGACGACTACAAGTCTAACAACATATTGTTGTGGTACAAGAACAAAATTTTAAGGACAGTAGTAAGGTTTGTGGACAAATGTCTTAAATTGAATTACATACTAACGATCAGGAATAGTATTTGTTGAGAAATTGTTTCGCAAACGAGCAGTGCAATGTGTTCCCTAATTAGATTAGGGAACTCTGTCTTCTTTTGTTTAAGGTTGAAAATATACTTTAAAGCTTCGGAACTTAAATAGTTTATTTATTCTAACCTGTATTGTGATAATGTTTATATCGGGTCTTTCATTAAGCATTTCCTATTCTCAAAAATAAATGAAAAGAAATGTTTGTAAGATATCATCTGAATTTTTTCAATCGTTTGAAATATGTATTGGACACCATTAAGTCGGGAATAAAACATCATTCAAATGTTCATCCGAAATGTACAATTTTAAATGACTCTGGCGCATATATCAATCTGAATTTAACCAATGACATGGGTTATGTTGGTTTTGAAGACCGCTGTATTTTGTGGCCATCAGCCCTTGGATATACGCTATTGGATATATGTGGATTGGTATTGTCCCAAATTCAACAAATTTTGTTCTTTTAGGTATTCAAAAGAGGGCGGTTTGTCCATGGCAATTTGGCAATACAAACTGAATAAATGACAACTAATTTGACAGATGTAGGTTCAACAAGATAAGAAGACCCTTTATTTCCTAAAGGAAAAAAATTGTTCTCAATAGTTTTTACATGATCTTGTTACTTCCAACGACCTTGAATAGGATCCACTGCACAACCTTTAGCAGCTTCTTCTGAAAACTGTATACATAATTTGGGATACCTTCCCATACTGCTGATGTATACAAAACACTAGGTTGTTTACCCGCGACAGAATAATTTCCCCTCTGTTTAAATCTTTCCTCATTTGGCATCATTTAAGAAATTGCATTTAAAAGCATTGTTGCTGTTGCTTTCCTTCAAGCGTAGTCCCTGTGCCTTTTGAAGGGAAGACGTTTAATAAAACTTTACGCTCAAATACTTGACGATTTTATTGCTACCAGAAACCTGTATCTTCGGGTTTTTTTTATTTTTTATTCCAATTTATTAGAACATAGCATAACATAATTGGTTAACAGGATTACGACCTAGTTCCTTACACCACTTACGTTGTGTGTTAATTGTGTACATGAGTGGCGGGACTTACAGTTTAAAGTTGACTCCGACAGATAGATTATTGAGAAACTTTTCATGACAATTTTATTTACTTTCAGAGTTTTTGCCAGAAATCTGCCGAGAAGAAGATGTCAAAGGAATATTTTTTCATATTTTCATTTTTTTTTTTCAATCGTGGCCTTACATCTAATAAGCCAACATACTACCTACTAGACTACAACGAGATTAGAACGAGATTATTAGAGCAGCTTCTGTTTTATAATATGACAGTTTGAGGTTATTTTCTCCTAAATCATTGACTTAACCTCCTCAATGGCATTGTTAACTTTATCTATCAAGACACTTGCGTATAATACCTTCAGACTGCCCCGCTCCAATAATTATTTATCCTGATTTGACATGCTAAAATTACTGTATACATCTATACAACTTGATCCACGATCAAATTAATTTGTATCAGACATTTCATTTGCTATAGGAAGATATGAAAATAAAGTCATTGGGTATTACCAACTATAGACTACCGTCGAAGGTTTAAAGCAATATAAACATCTGAAAAATCTTGTAAAATACGTTCATATTTGTCGTAAATATATGAATTTAATTTCGAACACGAGTTGAATGAAACCGTTAAAGAAAAATAATCATAGAAAATTATTCCGTCTCCAAGGTAATATGTTACTTTATCCCTTTTGTATTTTTTCTTTCTTATTTTGCTATTGTCTCTATAAATACATATATATTCGTCTTTATAATTACAATAATTCTTTAAGAATTTCTGTCTACTGTTTCTCTACTCTTCAGAAGATTATTGTAAAGAACCTTTGTATGTATGTTTTCTATTGATTTCATCATTAGCTTCATAGATATATTGAATTTCAAAATTCTTGTGTCCTTGATGTTATACTTTTTTTATCCTTTTCTATAAGCAAGTATGATTTTCAAGTTTCATTATCTGCCCCATATTTTCACTCAACATATTGAATTACTAAGAATAAGATTGAAATGAAAAACATGGGTTTTTTTTCTTATTACATAGTTTCTGAGTCTTATTCGTTTTTAATAAAAATTATTTACATTAGTTTACTCAGAACAGAATGCTGCTATTTAAGCATGAAGAATATACGATTGTAGCAACTTAAATTAAAAAGTTGAGATGATTCTAGGATTTGATGGGCTTTTTTCATTATGGAAATGCAAGTAAATTGTTGAGTGAACAGCAATACAAAAAAAAATTAAAAAACTTTTTACGTACATGAACTTATGCTGAAGCAATCTTTAAGCATTTCTAAGAAACAATAAAAATAATTTTTGGAAAAATCAATTATATCAATCCTTCCAACTTAATCTTTTATAATACACTTGTAACAATTTTTTTTTTGTACATTTTCAAACCATTTCTGAAAAACAGTTTTTTTATATCTATGCGAGCTAAAGGCTGGGGGATCTTCAAAAGACATTGGTAGCCCGGGCTACGCATGAGCACGATTCGCCACAAGACTTACTCTCGGCTTGCTAAGTGCTAAGCGCGTACGTACTAAACTCAAACTAGTTCATCACACTTCCATTAAGTCGACCCTGCAGCCACCCCCGGGACCACAATCATGTATTACATCGGGGGAGGTCAAGATTCAACGAGTTCTGCTATCCATTGCTCTCTCTATTATACTCTATTGTATTAGAACTTCCTTAGTGAAATAATATACCGCGTTCCAGTTTTCGCATGATGCTAACATCAGGTTAACCACGTTATCGGGAGTCACCTGGGATCCGATCGTCCTCTCCAGGAAATTTCATTGATATTGGTAGCGTGGGCAAGTTAACCGCTATTTCGCTAGTATTTCGACATGATGGATACACCTCTTCCAAGTCGTGCCCATACTTGTAGAGGTATGCCCTATAGCATCCATGGCCCTTTAAGAATTGTGTAAGGTAAACTCATCTATAATTAATCTTTCTTAATTTGTCATTAAATTTAAGATAACAGCCTAGCTTCACACAGCATCCATGTTGTATGTGTGTTAATTTTCTCTATGAGCTGCGGTCGGTCGGTACCAACAGCTTAACATCGACTCTGAACAACAGATTTTTAAAACTTTTCATGGCAATTGACTCTGCTACACAGCAACTTCCGAAACTTATTCCTTTTTGGAGGGAAAGCAAGATCTTCTGGTTATTCAATAGTGAGAAATATATTAAATTAAAAGACTTAGACCCATTATTACAACTTGCCGTTAACTAAAGGGAGGATTTTAACGGGCAGATAAATTATTTTTCATTATTATAAGTGAACGATAAGGTAGAAGTCAGCGTTAAGCTAAAGGGAAGATCATCCTACTGGTAACTTTTAAAGTTAAGTTTATGCTTAAACTTGCCATATTATATACTATCTTCAATACGGCAACTTCAATTATAAACAAGATAAGCAAATACAACAAAAAAAAAGAAGCCCGTCGTTGCCACAGCGTTAAAAAAAATTTATTTAATTGAGAAGTGTTATCGACATTGCTCCGGCACTGCCATAATTTTGAAAATTTAACTTTATTTTATCATTAGGTGGTTATAACGAAAAGAGATTAAAGGTGATTTTAAAGTTCACTTTAGCTAGAGGTACCTTTAATTAAACCCAAGTTTAATGGTAAGTTGTAATAAAGGCCCTTAACCTAACTTCCCATTGCTGCATCATTTAATACAGACTATTGTGAAGACCTTTTTACCATTTCCAGATTTTGTATTAAATTCCACCATCCTTTTGGTTTTTTGTTTTCTAATCTTATGACAGTCACTTGTTTACATTAAAATATTTTGAATTTATGACGGAAAACAATTATTCAAAAACTTAATTCGCCAAAAACATGACATTTTTAAACAAAGAAAACAACATAAACAACCCCCACTTACATTAGAATTTTAATAAATTATGTTGAACTATGTGGTCATGGCAAATGATAAAGCTGTGCTTAATTTAATTCAAATATGATGAAAATGAATGAAAATAAATGGTGAAATTAAAAACATTTTATACATTCTTTTCTTTTCTCTTTTTACATCCATGGAATATAATATAATTGTACTCTACATTACGGCATAAAGAAAATATATTCGATTGGAGTATACATTAAAAAGATTCATAAGCTTTCTTAAGGGCTTAACACTTTCGAAACTTTATAGAAATGGAATTTTTTCGATATGTCCTGTCTACATATATGGTAAATAGAGGATATATATATGCATTACATCTATATACTGTATACAGTCACACAGATAATTATACGTACCCCCCCTAAAAATCATTTTTTAAAAAGTAATGAACTTCTAATCTAAAATTTCTTTACATTAGAGTCTGTAACGACACATTTACTTAAATAAAGAAAAAAGATTCCCAAAATCTATGAATTTGTGACTGCATTTTGCTTAAAAACAATATGGCACCACAGAAAATTATACACACGACGTACATATATTTCGTATAAAATTTCTCCAAGGGTAGCCCGGTATATAAAAGCTATTGTGGATAAAAAAGTGTTTTGAGAAAGAACGGTTTCCACAGCCGAGTGCCGAGAAAAAAGCCACGATTGGAATTTGCCCAATAATATATGGACAAGTCAACTGATTTTTGGGCGAATGTAATATTTAGTGATAAGAAAAAATATAATTTGTTCGGCAGTGACGGAAAACAAAAAATTATCATTTTTAAAAAAATGATTTTTAGGGGGGTACGTATAATTATCTGTGTGACTGTATATTGGATGGTGCTTGAAGCTAGTCAGCAACCCATTAATGGGTTATGATGATCAATAGTGAGTATCTATCGGTTTAAATTTGAACCATCGGTTATTTCGAATCTGGCAATACTTATGTCATTCAATTCTGTCACAAAACTCAGTTTATTATCTCCACTGGACGTAATGAATAGATTTACACTTGAGCAACGTTGGGATTTATTGGGCCAACGAGAAACTGCACGGTGATGTTGAATTTGCAAAAAACATCACCTCATTTTCATCTTGTTGTGTACGTAATTAAGCAAAATTGTCATATTTGGGCCTCAAAAACCCCACACGTGGTGTTACAGAAGCCAATGCACCCATTATGAGTGACTGTTTGGTGCGGCTTGTGGAGCGGAGGCATTATTGGTCCATATTTCTTTGAAAATGAGGACGGCGCAACCATTACGGTCAATGGAGACTATCACATTTTGTGTACCCACTCTTCATGATAGAGATGAGCGATCCAGTGATTTTTGAAGAACGTTGTGATCACAGTATTCCAAAAAAAAAACCATAATGACAAATACGTATTTTATTAAGTCGTAAGAAAGAGACAACTAGATACATACTACGAAAAGACTACTAAACAAAATCAAAGTGGTGTCATCAATGTTATTATTTTTAATGTATTTTTTTTTTATATGAAGTTTGACAATTAAGTTTCACAAAAAGTTCATGTATAAAAGACAAAAGTAAATAATCAGCATCATCTAATAGTAATTCTGCCTCGCTCAAAATAAAATGAAATAAATTTGAGTATGTAACAATTTCGAAAGAACGACATTATTAGTAACTGTTATTTGGCAATTTCAATCACTGTAGTTAAATCACAGTTTTGAAAACATCGCTCATCTCTACTTCATGGTATTGATGCGAACGACATTTGGTTTCAACAGGATGGTGCAACTTCTCACACATCTCATGCCGCAATCGATTTATTGGGTCAAACTTTTGGTGACTGTTTAATTAGACGAAATGGTGATCTCAATTGGCCTCCAAGAATCTGCAATTTGACACTGTTGGACTATTTTCTGTGGGGCGCTGTTAATAAAAAACGTTATGCCGACAAACCAGAGATATTTGGAACATGTGAAGGCCAACATTTGTGATGCCATTGCTGAGATACGACAACATACACTCGAAAAAGTGCACGAAAATTGGTGCGATCGAATGAGGTACTGTGAGGCCAGCCGCTGCAGCCATATGAATGGAATAATAAATCATGGATAAAATTTACACACATGTGAAAAGCTAGGTTTTAATTCTGCTAAACCGGTAGCACTGACCAATTGAGTAAGTAATCTTGTTTGTAATCATCGAAAAGTTAGGAAGAAGTACGGCTTTATGATGCAATGAGCTCACAAATGGCATCAATCAGGTTAGATTAGGTTAGGTCGGAGTGGTAGCTCTGATATCACAAAGCTCACTTGAGCACGCATAGCGGACCGTTGTGACGCCACAGGTGAAACGCAATCCCTGTACTGACCAAGCTCTACGAAAACCAGGGAAGAGGAAGAAGTTGGTCAACGCAAGGACTGCCAATCGAAAGCACGACTACCCCACGCTGGAAAACCAGCCAGAAAGTTTGATAAACGAAGCTATATCCTTGATGTCAATAGATGATAGCTTCGTCAAGCTGACAAGAAATGGAGAGCCAAATAACCTATATATGTACCTCGCAAGAGACGGGCACTGATAGAAAAAGTGGATAACACTCTCTTCTTCCTCAGCGGATCTGCACCCACAGCAGAAGTCGTTAAATGGAAGTCGCATCCTTTCCGCGTGTCTACCTATAACGCAATGATATGTAAGCATGGCCACTGTGGTTGAGATGATGTCACGACCAACAAATCCCAGGTCAGACAACAAAACCAAATTTGAAAAAATATTACTTTGGCGACTTCCTCTCAGTAGATTTCTGGCAAAAACTCTGAGAGTAAATAAAATTCCCATGAAGAGTTTCTCAAAAATCTGTAGTTCGGAATAAACTGTAGGTCCCGCCGTTACTCATGAATAAAATTAACGCATACAACATAAGTGGTGTAAGAAGCTAGGTCGTAATTCTGACTGAAGGGTTGTAATGACGAATTATGTATGTAAGTATGTATTATCATCCATTATAATACATTCCACCCCAAGGCTTCTATTACTTATAAACAAATCTGCTTAAATATGTAGTAAAATGTAGCGTATCCACTGATTCAGTTCAAACCAATTGAATTAAAAATTTTTTTATTTCCGTTTTATTCATCATTTCATTTCTCTTTCGGTTAATTATGTTTTTGTTTAGCTTTCCAATTCTGCTCTTTTGTGGTTATTGTGAAATGGTTCATAAATTTTGTAAAATTTATTTACATTTGCATAACTGCTTACAAGTGTATGAAAATTTGTTTGTATTGTTGTTACAGCACAATAAAAAGTTATTGTTGTATTTAGCAATGTATTCCGCCATTTAAAAGAGAAAATAGAAAGTAGAACACCAAAACAGAGAGAGAGAGAGAGAGTAAAAAAATCAATTTCCGTTTAGAGTAGAGCGTGTTTGTTTTTGCCCTAATTTGATTGTATACATTGTTGTAATTGTAATTGCAATTGCTATTATTATTATCCACACTTTACATCTCTCTCTCTCTTTAAACTTTTTTCTTTTCATTCCCAAAGTATTCAAACAGTAATCGTTAACAACAATCGTTGTTATTTAAAAATACAAATCGTTTACAGTGCGTGGGTGATTTTCAATTATATGCTTGGTAAAAAGGACTTTTAAAAACAAAAAATTTGTATCTATAGTTGGCTACTAAATAAATCACATTAGGCTGTTCTGTCTCCTGGGTACTATAGGCGAGTACCTTGTGTGCTTTGCGAAACGTTGAGGAGGCCAATGCTATCGTATTTCGTGTAAGCGGTAGACCTTCAAGCAGTCGCCACGGTTGAAACCCCAAGTCAGACTAACTAAATATAAAAAAATATTTCTTCGGCAATTTCCTCTCAGGATATTTCTGGCAAAAACTCTGAAAGTAAATAAAGTTGCCATGAAAAGTTTCTCAAATAAAATCTGTCGTTCGGATTCGACTCTAAACTGTAGGTGCCGCCGCTCATGTATAAAATTAACATATACAACATAAGTGGTGTGAGAAACTAGGTCGTGATCCTGACTAAAGGGTTGTAATGACCAATTATGTGTTGTGGTATGCCTTCTGGAAAGTAAAGTCGAACCGAATCCTGTGTTACAAAGCGAATAACATTGATGAGTCATAACGGCAGGAGTACCTCAATCAACACACGATTTGCAAACGAGACATTGAGCTGATTGAACTCTGAACAAATAATATGAACCCAAAACTGGCAGATAATAACGCGGAAAATTCTTTATAAGACTCAATTAAAAAATTCAGTTGGTAACTGCAATACGAGCTTCATAGAGTCTATTAAACATCTGGCCGCAACGATTGATGATCGTCTTAATTCCAAAATCCACTCACGAAAACGTATGCGAGCAACTACTGGACTGCTTGTACAATGGGTTCAACTTGACCTCCGGGTACTGTACTTGTCTCATTTCACAAGTACACGTCCTCTAATCTAAACTACTGTAAAACTACATGCTTCACCAGTATCAAAAGAAAAGAGGAGTATGTTATCATATCTTTGGAAGTGACTAGAATTATAACAAAAATTATCCACAGATTAATAGCATGACTGGTATCAAAGATCGTACAGTTCCATCGGCCAATGCTATATATTGAATGAAGTATCAAAAGAATTTATAGAGAGAAAAAAAATTCATGATGGGGCATTGAGACCATGGAATTTACGATACAATGAAGAAGAAACAAATTCCAAAATTCTCGACATCTGAAGAATATTGAATAGAAATTAAATCCGTTATATGGTAGATTGTGGCATAGATCTAATAGTAATCAGGCTACTGAACGAGAAGTATTGGGCTGCGGTCCAAATACCAAAATACCACTACCATTACACATTCCTTGTAAGGAGAGCGACTAACTGCCGCAGCAGTCAGTACACTAAAACATACATGCATACATAATTGGTTACAATCGTACAGTTCCATCGGCCAATGCTATATATTGAATGAAGTATCAAAAGAATTTATAGAGAGAAAAAAAATTCATGATGGGGCATTGAGACCATGGAATTTACGATACAATGAAGAAGAAACAAATTCTAAAATTCTCGACATCTGAAGAATATTGAATAGAAATTAAATCCGTTATATGGTAGATTGTGGCATAGATCTAATAGTAATCAGGCTACTGAACGAGAAGTATTGGGCTGCGGTCCAAATACCAAAATACCACTACCATTACACATTCCTTGTAAGGAGAGCGACAAACTGCCGCAGCAGTCAGGACACTAAAACATAGATGCATACATAATTGGTTACAATCCTTTAGTTAGGATTACGACCTTGTTTCTCACACCACTTATTTGGCGTGGCTTCGAACGACAGAGATTTTTGAGAATCATATTCCGTTTAGTTGGAGATGCCTGACCTGGGATTTGAAACGAGGCCTCACGTGTAATAAGCCAACACACTGCCTACTAGACCACGGCGACTTCTTACTGACAACATCTCTAAAATAATATCGCTTGTCAGTACCGCAAAATGTTGTTCTGGTGACTTTATTGTTTCAGCGACTGGAATTCAACTGTAGGTGGACTAGGTTTTAATGTTAAAATAATGACCTTGACACTGCGAAGCAGCACAATAGTCCGCAATCTGCATTCAAAGCTACTTAACTTAAATCTCTGATTTCGTTTGGCATTGATTGCCACCTGGAGAAAAAACCAAAGTTGAACAAACCAAAGTAGAACGAATATACCACGTATACGTGCCTATTTTCGACCTCAACGTACAACTGTAGAAGTATACCTTTTCTCTGATGACACAATCTGCAGAAACTTGAAACTCTACGCGACAGCTTCCTAGAGTTTTCAACATAGTCTCTTTCCATTTGTTCAATGTAAACGGACTAATAATAAAAATTAAATGGAAACTGAAACCAAAATCTCTGGCCACTCTACTGAATGTGTCCATACGAATGTGTACACTGTTGTATTAGGATTCATGCATTGTTTGCTATGTTTTTGAGTTTGAAAACACAAAATGGCTTTCAAGTAATTATCCATTCAAACTGTATTCAAAATAAAACATTTCTGGAAAACATTGATTACGCCTGAAACGTGAATTGAATTCATTATTTAACGCATAATAGAGGTGAGGCGTTAATCTGACATTGAATGTTGTGGACAGCAACAATTAGCGCTAAAAGCTGGCGTATGTAGTACGTGCAGGGCAATAAATAAAAATTGTTTTAAAAACGTTTTGGGTTTACTATACGGCACCCACATATGGAACAATGATATCAACTCATGCTAAGAAGGTTAGAAATTGTCGTCAATATTTTAAGGAAATCACGAGTTAAAAGCGGCGATATCTTAACAAGAAAAAAGCATTAAAAAATTTTGTGAGGAGGTTCGCGAAAATCACGAAAAGAAGAACTGAAATTAGAAGAACTGAAATTAGACGATGTTTGAAAAAAAAGTTTTTTATCCTAAAACCTGTGTTTTACTAAAAAAAAAAAAAGTTACAGGACTACGTTCTAGCCAAACAGAAGTTGCCTTTTATAGCGAAGAACAGAAAGACAAACAGAATATGATTCTTCTTACCTTATCTTCTTTATCATTAAAGCCATTAAACAGCATAAAGATCCTGAATTCTGTATACATTTCGTACTAGAACGTAAGCTATGAGTATAAGGAGTAGTCAATACGGGGTGTTGTATTATTTAGCTAAGGACCACCAATTCACATGTAGATCCAGATGATCGAAGTGACTTTACATCCCTTATAGAAACGGATGAAACCAATTTACTTATACATAACATAGGCACACCATTTAGTTGTCCGATTTCAGTTTGGCTATTAGAAAGTTGCCGTTGTCTTGTAAGTTAAGTTTTGGCTTATTAGACGAGAGTCCATAATTCAAACCAGACATCTCGAACAAAAAGAAATATAAAACATATTACTTCGGTTCTGAGAGTAAATAAAAGTATTATGAAAGCATTTCTCAAAAATCTGTCGTTCGTAATCGTTTTTAAGCTATAGGTCCCGCCGCTCGTGGTTAAGATTACCACACACACCGTTAGTGGTGTAAGAAGCTTGATTGTAAGTCTAACTAAGGGGTTGTAACGATTATCACAAATAATTCATATATCTCTGTTCATATGTATGTACATACATAATTGGTAATTACAACCCTTCAGTCAGGACTATGGACCTAGTTTCTCACACCACTTATATTGTGTGTGTTAATTTTATACATGAGTCCCAGGGCAGGATCTACAGTTTAAAGTCGACTCCGAACGACAGATCTTTTGAGAAACTTTTCATGGCAATTTGATTTGCTCTCAAAATTATTGCCAAAAATCTGCTGAGAGGAAGTCACCGAAGAAATATTTTTTTCATATTTTCGTTTTGATGTCTAATAAGCCAGCACACTACCTACTAGACTACGGCGTCTTCATATCCCTGTTCACCGGTCTTTATTTGCACATGTTTCGACTGCAGATTCGTCAGGAGCTAAGATCTTTGTGCATAAATACTGTTTGGAATATAAAGTAGTACAGGAAAAAAGCTATAATTTCTACGATCCTACTACTCTAGGCATCAGTCATTATCGTTTAAATTACTCGTCTGATTACTAGCATAACCTAACTAAAAAAATCATTGTCAAATGCAAAACCAAGGTACTTAGTTACGGTATTTAATGATTTAAATATGTGTTATATTGAGCTAATATTTGTCTTTCTCTTTCAAATGTCTTCCTAATTTCTAGCACTAACCTGAATATTATGCCTCCATTTTAATTTCTTCTTTACAACAGTAAACAATTATTTAAGTATTCTTGAAAAGTTGGTTAAAATTTAAAAACTTAATAAAAACGTTCAATTTTTAAAGACTACTTGGGAAACCAAAAACTTAACGAATGTAATTCAAATTTATCTACACACATCTCTACACAATGGCTATTGAGTTGAATTTTTTTTTTTTTTTTTGGTTTTTTCTCTTAACCAATTTCCGCTTCCGGTTACATTTGAATTTGAAATAAAATCTACATCTACAAAATACAGAATTTTTGGAGAATTTTTCGTTGTCGTAAACAAAAAAAAATAAAAAGAAATAGAAAAACAAACATTACAAAACAAACGACAATCATTTGTACAAATAGAATTTCCACTCGATTGCTTTATATTGTTATCTATTTTTATTTTCATTGGCTACAGGGTAAAAAGGTTTTACCAGGACAGTACGTATGTAAACAAAACTACAACAATTTTTTTGTTCTGTTGTCCTTTTGTCCTTTTTTAAGTGTAGAATAGTTTTGGAAACCTACATATGTTTCTTGTGTATCGATATTATTAAAGTATTTGAAAAGCAGATTTTAGCTGGTATTAGAATTCCTTCCCTATGTCTCTTTTTTTTAAGTCCATGGAATAGAGACACACAAAAAGTTTTTCTCTAACTCTTCATTCATCGACTCTGTCAGAAGTTCTATACACGTTGTTTACGACATAATGTTATTTGATGACTAAACATTATAAGTTTAAATGGTTTAAAAACGCCAAATGTTTCACCAAAAATCCAGACGTTAAGACTTTAAAGTATAGTTGCTTCTGGCTACACGTAGCAACATACATACATATTTGCCCATTGCAACCCTTTAGTTAGTATTAAGACCTAGTTTCTCACACCACAATATGTTGTGTGTGTTAATTTTATCTATGAGCTGCGGTGCAAACAGTTTGAAGTCTATTCCGAACGACAGATTTTTTGAGTAACTTTTCCCTGGCAATATTATTTACTCTCGGAGTTTTTGCCATAAATCTGCTGATAGGCAACACCGAAGAAATATTTTTTCATATTTCGATTTGTTGGACATGTCTGACCTGAGGTTTGAACCGTGGCCTTACATCTAATAAACCAACATACTGCCTACTAAACCACGGCGACTACGTAGCAACATACCTTGACGTAAATTTTATTAAAGTATAGTTTGCTATGAAGTCGCCGTATTCTAGTAGGAAGTGTGTTGGCTTATTAGTCGTAAGGCCACGGTTCAAACCCCAGGTCAGACATCAAAACGAAAATATGAAAAAAAAATATTTCTTCGCTGACTTCCTCTCAGCAGATTTCTGGCAAAAACTCTGAGAGTAAATAAAATTGCCATGAACAGTTTCTCAAAAGATCTGTCGTTCGAAGTCGACTTTAAACCGTAGGTAACGCCACTCATGTCAAAATTAACACACACAACATAACCGGTGTGAGAAACCAGGTCCATAATCCTGACTGAAGGGTTGTAATGACCAATTATGTATTTATTGTTTGCCATTAAATTTTGCTAATTTGATAGCCAAACAAATTTAAGCTCAAAAACTTTCAATGACAATATAAATAAAATTAAAACATCGCCAACATTTTTCAATTTCGAATTCTTGTGTCAGCAACTGCAATATTTTCCTTTAATTTATTTTTTATTTTTTTGCAGACGACAAAACAGCAGCAAAAATTGCATAAATTCTGTCAAAGCTCTTGTTTATTTCAACCATTTTTGTTATTGTAAATAAAGGAATGCATGCAGCATTAATTTAAACGTTCAATTTTTTCTCCTTTACATTTGAAGAGTTCCGCAGTGCAATACATTATTTCCCATTCCTTTCGCCCTTTGTTCAGAGTTTAGAAGGCCATAAATAGCAAGGCACTCTCTTTCATGTTTTTTTCTTTCTTTTGCGGAAGTTCACATTTAGTCTTCAGCATCAAATAAATGGGGGAAAAAAGAGGAAGAAGAGATAAAACTTTTAGAATTTTTTTAGAAGAGAATCCAACACTAAACGATATTGGATCTCAAGCGTATAAATGAATGACAAACAAACCAAATAAACAAACAAAGTGGCTGAATGCCAAAATGTAAATGAGAGTAGAGATGAAAAGGAATGCAGATGCTGATGCTTTAAATGGTATTCGTTAATGGTGAATAAAACCCGCTACAGTCAAATACGTTCATATATTATTGAGGGACAAAACAAAAATTATATATTCTATTAGGGAGAAAAGGAAAGTCGCTGTCAAAAATTGCCAGTTATAGCTTAAGTTTTCACTCTCTCAGACTAATAGTAACTCAACTCAACTCAGTTGCATATAAATTAAATCAGCACGGGTATTAGGGTATCCGTGGCATAGAATTTTTCTACTTACGAAAAACACATGCGAATTCATTTAATTTTTAATGGAAAAACGCAATTCAGTGTCAGCTGTAATACGTGCAAGTTGTGTTAAATGTTGATAGAAAACGTAATAACAACCCACACAATCCTGCCTTTTGTACTGATATGTACGATTAAAAACCAAATACAATGAATCTGAAATAGAAATATTGTGCTCGTATAGAAATGAAGACATGATACGTTTGAATACCATTTTAAAGGTATTATAATTGGTTTTACAAACCTTGAACGTAAGTTCCCTTCTATTGAAATTTGTCTATGTAATGAACAGGACAAATGTTTGTGTAATCGATCATCCAATCAAACCCACTAGAATAGTAACGTGTGTAGAATAATTAATCCGATCGAAATGAAAAATAAATCATATCCAAACAGAAAACAAAGTTTCTTATCTTAAAAAACCAAAATGAGATCGCCATGTAAAGAAAAAGAGGCACCCAATATTTGGATATATAAGGACTTCTGAATTTCGACAGTTGATGTCAGATATCTCGTGCAAGCTACATCTGTTAAATTAAATCTCATGTATTCAATCTGTCGACGTAGCCGTCGTCTAGTAGGTAGTGTTTTGGCGACGAGAGGCCTCGGTTCAAACCCCGGGTCAGACATCTCCAACTAAACGAAATATGACAAAATATTTCTTCGGCGACTTCCTCTCAGCAGTTTTCTGGCAAAAACTCTGAGAGTAAATAAAATTGCCATGAAAAGTTTCTCAAAAATCAAAAAGTTTCTCGCTTCAAATCAGAGAATAAATAATTGTAATGAAATTGCTTTCCATATCTATCGCTGATAATGTAAACATGTGTCTAGGATTGTTAAACTGTGTGATATTAATCAAATCATCCTACATTTGGAACGCACTTCATCAAGAAATGTCTTTAAAAAAACCCAAATTACATCATTTTTGCTTTTGTCAGTCAATTATTTCGAATTTAACGTTCTAATGCGTAGGTCGCATGAGTTCGCCTTTTAATTTTCTTCCAAATTAAACCGATTACGGAAACATCTTTTCTTTTTATTTTTTTCTTGATTTTTTAGACAATACAACCATTTGAATTAAAACAAAAACAAAAAACAAAAATAAAGAAAAAATTGAAAAAAATTTCCTCTTGAACTCAAACAAAAGAGTTTTAATATCCTTTTCTGTTTTTTTTTTCTTGAAAAGAATTAAAATAAACGAAACAAAAAGTCTTACAACCACACATAAATAAACTGTCAAGTCCTCTTATTTTGTAGGACTTTAGTTTGAACCCTTTTTAATTTATTTCTAATTTTTTTGGGAAAATTTTTTTTTTTAATTTTTCGTTGTTTTTTCCTTGCAGAGACTTTCTAACCGAATGCCTTTTTCCCTCACCTACCCGACCGTATGAGTTGGCTTGGGAGCAGAAAACTATTTGGGCCATAATATTTGGTGTAATGCTGTTTGTGGCCATTGCGGGAAACGCCATTGTCTTATGGATTGTGACAGGTAAATATGAAAAATGGAAAAAAGGAACAAAAGAACAAGGAAAAAATAAGTATGAAGCTAATGATTTCATTTGGAAAATTTAATTTCAATTTAAAAAAAGCAATGAAGTTTAATTGAAAAAAAAATTTTAAAAAATTTTTAAAAAATTATTTTGCCCGTGAATATATATTTTCGAATATTTTTTTCATCTTATTTCCGAAATGATACAATTCGTTTATATTACACAATTTTATATACGCTATAAAAGCGGGTAAAATGAATTTATACGAAGGTTAACCAATAAGTGTAAGACACTATTTATTCTACTCGGAAAAATATGCTTCTACTCTTAAAAAATAGAGTAGTTTTTGTAGACGCTTAGTAACTTGAAACTAATTTTCTTTATTATAATAAGTGGCCTTATGTCGATCCATTCGATCAGTCTAATTGAATTTTTCCAATAAATTTGTCCGTGCGACGTTTTTTCGTCAGCATGAACCACAAATATGTATGTTGTCCACAGTCTTTAAATCGCACCAACAAGAAATCAAGTGAACAAAAAATCAAATGAATTTTACAAAAAAAAATTGGTTGCTTCGCTTCAAAGCGGACTTGTTGGAAGCAAATATCTCGTTGATTAATTTTTCAAAACAACAATTCAGTCAGTATGGCTCTATTGTGCTTGCCATTCACCGTAACGGCAAGTCTCTGTTCATTTCGAAAGAAATAAAGACTAGTAATGCTGACAGCATGTAAATCGCACTAAACAGTTAAAGTTTAGTTGATGTAATGGCGGTTCGTTAACAATTTTAAACTTCAAATATAACAATTTTGCTAATTACTGGAACTACTTTTCCCGAAATGAACTCATCACTCAACTCAATTCTTTAATACATACATACAGGATTACGACCTAGTTTCTCACACCATTTATGTTGTGTGTCTTAATTTTATAAATGAGCGGTGGGACCTACAGTTTAAAGTCGACTCCGAACGACAGATTTTTGAGAAACTTTTCATGGCAATTTTATTTATTCTCAGAGTTTTTGCCAGAAATCTGCTGAGAGAAAGTCGCCGAAGAAATAATTTTTCAAATTTCGTTCAGTTGGAGATGCCTGACTTGGGGTTGAACCGAGGTCTCACGTCTAATAAGCCAACACACTACCCACTAGACCACGGCGACTTTAATAAAAATACCTGTTTTAAATTAACCTGATCATTAAAAATGCTCTGTTTTACAGGCACATGAGTCGAGAGGCAAAGGTCAATAAATTAAATCAAAACTAAGCATTAAAGCAGACTTCAACGTAAAGCTAGTCTTGTTGAGGGAATCGAGAGATGGTATGACTAGTATGAGAACGAGCAATAACTTCAGGAATTGCTTGCTCAGTAGACGAATTGTGTTGACAGTAAAATGGACGAAGTATATTTTAACAATTTGCTAGTGTTGTTTTAAAGTTGAAGAATCCATTATAATTTACCTAGCCATTCTAAACTAAAATTTCAACATAGTTTTGACATACTCAGCTGGGAATTTGTGAATAGACGTGAAGCCACAGTTCAAGCCCCATTACAGACATCTCCAACGAAACAAAATATGAAAAAAAAATATCTTCGACGACCTTCTCAGTAGATTTCTGGCAAGAACTCTGAGAATAAATAAAATTGCCATGTAAAGTTTCTCAAAAATCTGTCGTTCGGTGTTGACTTTAAACTGTAGGTCCCGCTACTCATGAATAAAATGAACGCATACAACATAAGAGGTAAGAGAAGATAGGTCGTAATCCTGACTGAAGAGTTGTAATGACCAATTATGTATGTATGTAATTTGTGAATACATAAATTGCCCTGATGCAAAGATTTAAAAATATTTTTCTTAAACAAACGTTATTAGATTTGATTTTTAGAAAAATTGGCAAGAAACTTAATTATTGCACCCACATTGAATCTATTTTAACTTTTTTTCCTTATCACCGGCAAATTTGTGGCCGCATGAATTTAATTAAAGAATTGTTTTTCCTTTTTGTACTCACTGTACGAATAGTAATAAAATAAATATTGATAATATATGAACAATTAAACTTAATGATGCATTAATTCATCATGAGTATAGAAACGAATACAAAAAAGAATGAGTCAAACAACCAGTGTTGCCGTTTTTATTTCATATAAATTTTTAAACCGATTAAAATGTCGATTTGTTGCCTCCATTTTAGTGCAGGTTGCACTACGTTCGTCCATTCGAAGGCACTTCTATTCATATCATTTGATGGTGTGCGTAGAATATGGCCGGCCGATTTAGTCTCCAGCAATAGGCAGTTTGTTTTGCATTAAATTTTGTCCAGAGGATACACTTTACTTTGTGGAGATACTGATGCAATCCGCGATTTTCTTCATAGATTAGGATTAATTTTATATTAGTATCGAATATCCAAAATTTCAACGGGCATTCACAAGCTTCAAAGGTATTTAAAACGACCAAAGGTTTGTCTCGCCCTTTGATTCAACTTTCAGTAACATCTTTAGCACCACCATCATTATTTGTTTTAATGCTACCTCGTAAATCGCAGATGAAGTGCACATTTTCAACATATTTTTTTGCACAACTTTGATTACTTATTTGCATAAATATTAAAACTGTGGCAACTCTGGAAACAACACTTACAGACTCATACACATGTATGTATACTGCAAGCATACTTCTGCTGTAAGTATTACAAGCTCCAATGAAATATTATTATTGCTGATGAATGCCAATGGAGAAGAGTTTTTAAATTCTTTCGAGGAGATTAACTACCATAAATTATTTATAAGGTTCTTCTTCTTCTCCTCCTCCGTTTTTTTATGGCCCATATGCCAAATAAATATGGTTGTGATTTCTATAATTATTTTTTTTATTTTTTCCGTTCATTTTGTGCGTACTGGCCATTTAAATCCCTTCAATATTACTTTTGCCTTGCATTTAAAGGCTTACTTAAAATTTATAGGATTTTTTTAATGTGAAAATGATCAAAGATAGGCTTCACATAGTATTTAAATTTTCTTTTTCGAATATAAGTTCGCACACCAAAAATAAATCTGAATGCGGTAAAATTTATGTTCTTATCTTTATGGTACATATGTGTTCATAATTCGGTATAATTAAAGCGAAAAGTCAAATAAGAAGGCCGGGTGATAACTTTTTTGATTTATATTTTGCCTTGAACCCCGTCTAATAATGTCTAATAATTGGAAAGCATCTCCATGTAAACTCATCGTTTGCAAGCATCTTTAGTTCAAACCATGAGTATGGAGAACGTTTACATTGATTTATGGACTAGGCCACCAAAATTCATTCATTCATTCATTCATTTGCTTAACTATGATGCGTCAGACTTGCCATAATGATATGCACGAGACTTGCATGTAACACAGCAATTACGCATTGGAAGTGTACCATGATGATCAGACCAATAGTGACGTATTGGGACAATTGTCCGGGCAAACAAAATGAATCTGGAAAAACAGTGATTAGCACTAGTTGGTTTGACAGGAATGATAACCTGTTATACACCAGCGGGGTCAGAACTCTTCTGTGTAGTCGGGCGAATGCTTGCAAAGATATGATTTACGAAAGCAAAAGTAATAAGAGCAAAGACTCTTCTTTGGGTCAGGATTACTACCTATCTTGTCACACCACTTACGTTGTAAGTATTAATTTTGTTCATGAGTGGCGGGACCTACAGTTTAAAGTCGACTCCGAACGACAGATTTTTGAGAAACTTTTCATGGCAATTTTATTTACTCCCAGAGATTTTGCCAGAAATCTGTAGGAGTTGACTGACCTGGATTATGAACCGTGGCCTCACGTATAATAAGCCAACACACTGCCTACTAGACCACGACGACTACATCTGAGTCATACATCAGACTATCCAGGAATAACCTGACGTTGATAACTGGTCTTTTGACAGAGCACTGTAGACTCAGAGCACACTTACTTTGAATGGGAGTTGTCTCGAGCCCAGCAATGTCCTATAAATTATGAGGGGAGTACAATAAATCATAAGATGCCTCTTCACCACAGTAATAATAATTTTATTCCTTAGTTGTAATTTGTTTCAGTTGTTAATTCATTCTATTTTGATACTCCCAGTCAACGTATATAGATAGATAAGTGCTTAAGACATCAAGTAGATTAATCGTGTGCTCACCATTAAAGGATACAAACTGTATTTCCTGTAGAATGTCTATACATACAGACATACATAATTGCTCATTACAACTCTTCCGTCAGGATTACAACCTAGTTTCTCACAACACTTATGTTGTGTGTGTTAGTTTTATACATACAGTATAAAGTTGATCCCGAACGACAGATTTTTGAGAAACTTTTCATGGCAATTTTATTTTATTTTCCCTCAGAGTTTTGGCTAGAAAACTATTGAGAAGAAGTCGCCGAACAAACTACTAATAAGCCAACACACTACCTACTAGACTATGGCGACTAGTGGAGAGTGTCTATACGTTGTACAAACTTTTCTAACTTCTTCCAGTTTACCCATCTGAAGTGAGTTATGCCTGGTGTAATATCGTCAGTAAAATATTGGTGTCCTGACTTTACGAAGACTGGGGCAATGACATAATAAGTGTTTCATCGTTTCTGTAAGCTGTTTCTGTAAGGCGTACGGTTCTGTAAGGCTTTCATTAGTGTTTTTCAATTGTCTGTATTAAGTCTTAATATGCTCATGGTTTTCCTCCCATCAGCTTAAGCCCAGAGTATCTTTGCAACAACGTAGATAACAGCTATTTTTGTTTAAAAGACGCCAAGACTATAAGAATTCAATGAAATTATTGTTAAGCCACGCATTCATTACATTTTGAAATTTATCTCTCTCTGTGTGATAATGCATAAAACTTGTTTATTTTCTTTTTTGGTCCTTCATTTTCGCCATTATGCTCACTCACAGATAAAAGTTTCTGCACTTATCTTATGTAAAGAAAAATTAAAAAGCATAACAACAACTAAAACGAAAGAAAAAACTGAAATTGCCAACCAAGGAAAAGCGAAACTTGTTTACAGTCCTTACAATATTACTTTGAAAGACATGAAAATATGTATGTTTCAGCACAGCACGCTAAAGCAAAGCAAAAGTATTTCGTTTTTCATAAATTTTTAAAAATTAAATTTTCATACAAATTTCTTATAAATTTTCTAATTTTCATTTCTTTTTTTCGTTTTTTTTTTGTTTTTCTAGGTCATCGCAGTATGCGTACAGCAACAAATTATTTCCTTTTAAATCTGAGTATTGCCGATTTGCTAATGTCCTCCTTGAATTGCATGTTCAATTTCATATTTATGCTGAATTCGGATTGGCCATTTGGTACGATTTATTGTACCATTAATAATTTTATGGCTAATGTAACGGTATCAACGTCCGTTTTCACTTTAGTGGCCATATCGTTCGATCGGTAAGTATTAAACGTTAGACGGCCATGGCTGCTGTTTTTGGCCTTAAAAGTTATTAACACCTTTGAAAACCGTTATTGTTTATTACACTCATTACTTACACAGATTTTTTGCTTTACACGAACTTTTTTTATTGCACAATTTATGTGTTTTTTACCAGTCAGTTTTACTGTTTTTTTTTTATTTTCAGTTACATTGCCATTGTACATCCCCTGAAGAGGCGAACATCAAGACGCAAGGTTCGCATAATTTTGGCATTAATTTGGCTGTTAAGTTGTATTCTATCCGCACCCTGCCTAATGTATTCGAATACCATGACGAAAAGGTAAATTTTTGTTAAATTAAAAAAGAAAAGTATTTTGTTTGCTTTGATAGAATATGCAATAAAATTTATACGATAATTTTTTTGGTTTGATTTGTTTGCCATTGAAAAAAGGCTATTCAATGGAATTGTTAATAACATGGGAAAATCTGGGCACATATTTCTTTACATCACCAGTAATTTTTTGGGTTTACCAGGGAATTGTTGGCTTTAACGACCACTGGGTTGTTAAAATCTTTCTGTCTTTATGTCTTACTTTTTCTTGTTTGTTTTTTATCAACGTTGGGAGATGATCCTAAACCTCGGTGGCAGTAAAGATGGATTGGGGCTACACAAAATGAGAAAATCGTAAATTGTTGTTGGTTTATTATTCGTTTCATTTCTTTTTTTTTTAATATCCAATACGAAATCAAACTCAAAACTGACAAATTACCATCATACCTACCCATTAATTTATTGGTATACTTACTGGTCTAAATAACAACCTGTTGTTCGTTAGCTTGAAATAAAATTGAGTTCCAAAAACTTGGGTCGTATGCGATTGTACTTTAGTTTCTTACTTCAACTTAAAAGGTGCATCCATTCTTTAGACCAGTTTCTTTAGACGACTTTCTGTAAACGACTTTCTTTATACGACTTTCTTTATACAACTTTCTTTATACGACTTACTTTATACGACTTTATACGATTTCCTTTACACGACTTTCTTTATACGACTTTCTTTATACGGCTTCTTTAGACGCTTTTAATTAGACGACTTTCTTTGCACGACTTTCTTTATACGACTTTCTTTATACGGCTTCTTTAGACGCTTTTAATTAGACGACTTTCTTTACACGACTTTCTTTATACGACTTTCTTTATACGGCTTCTTTAGACGCTTTTAATTAGACGACTTTCTTTACACGACTTTCTTTATACGACTTTCTTTATACGGCTTCTTTAGACGCTTTTAATTAGACGACTTTCTTTAGACGACTTTCTTTATACGACTTTCTTTATACGACTTTCTTTATACGACTTTCTTTATACGACTTTCTTTATACGATTTTCTTTATACGACCTTCTTTATACGATTTTCTTTATACGATTTTCTTTAGACTCTTTTCTTTAGACAACTTTCTTTATACGACCTTCTTTATACGATTTTCTTTAGGCACTTTTCTTTATACGACTTTCTTTATACGACCTTCTTTATACGATTTTCTTTATACGACTTTCTTTATACGACCTTCTTTAGACGACTTTCTTTACACGACTTTCTTTAGGCGACTTTCTTTATACAACTTTCTTTATACGACTTTCTTTAGACAATTTTTTTATACGACTTTCTTTATACGACTTTTTTTAGACGACTTTCTTTATACGACTTTCTTTAGACGACTTTCTTTATACGACTTTCTTTATACGATTTTCTTTAGACGCTTTTCTTTAGACGACTTTCTTTATACGACTTTCTTTATAGGACTTTTTTATACGACTTCTTTATACGATTTTCTTTATACGACTTTCTTTATACGACCTTCTTTAGACGACTTTCTTTACACGACTTTCTTTAGCCGACTTTCTTTATACAACTTTCTTTATACAATTTTCTTTAGACACTTTTCTTTAGACGACTTTCTTTATACCATTTTCTTTAGAAGCTTTTCTTTAGACAACTTTCTTTAAACGACTGTTTTTACACGACCTGCTTCATAAGTATGAATTTCCTCTATACGTACAATGGGGGCAATCCGCCGTAGTCGTTGCACTTTAGTGCCTCCAACTACATCATGTTACCATACAGCTCATATAGTTCATAACTCAAGCAATATTGGCAACGCATACAGACCAATATACTCTTCAAAGTATTTTTCTATCCTTACATTACAATTCTATTCAGGATACGTTCATATTTCTATAGGATCTCCTCTTAAGTGCTTTCTATCTTTAAATTTAAATAAAACAAGTATGTGTGGAGTATTATCGAAATTTTCCATGAATCTGTCGTATAAATCAAACAGAATTCGACCGCTGGCGTTGGTTGCATTGACTTTGAAGAACACTGTGGCTTATTCACATACACCTGCGACTGAAAAAAAACTATAAGAAAACTCTAATGGGGTCAAATCCCACGGTTTCAGTGGATAGTTCACCTAATCTTCAAGTGGCATGACCAGACCCTCAAATCGATAGTGCAGAATATCTGATCAAGAGCTCTGTGGCCCGTTATAAAAGCAAGAACCACCTTAGCTATGCTCTTCTTTCTTTAATAACAGACTTTGAACCCCTGGACTTCTGTGCAAAATATAACAATACATTTTTAAACTAGTTTGGTTTTACCTGCTTGGGGTCGCCATTGATACCGTATGTGGGTCCAAAATTAACGGTATACCATAGCAAACATATTTAAATGAAATGAGATTCCAAAGTACAAGCATTTCTCCATAATAACCACTAATAATCCAATAAACGCATCTTCGCTCTCAAGGGTACCTAGTCACGTTTTTAGGGACATTGGCTCTATTTTTTCGGTTTCAGTACTAGTTGCGTATTTATTGTATACAATATAAAATATTATAAACAGTATGACCTTTAATTTGATGTATGACACGGGCAAATAGCAGTAGCCGTTCCAGAGATATGGATCGTCGAAATCACAAAACTGCCAACAAATCGTGATTTTCCAAACTTTGAGGCCCCAGTGGCACGGGTTAACATATTCCAATTGTGCTCAAACTTTGGCAATCCTAAAATCTGACAGAAGGAAACATTTTAGGGGGGTGCCCCCAAAAAAATCCGATATCAATTTTTTAAAACCACCCTAGTATACACATACGTTTATAGTCTATATATGTATGTATGGATGTATAGACAGTATATGTACGTGTTTATAATATCATTACTTCCGTTGAGATAAACGATAAATGATACTTAAAACTCTTACTGTTGTTTGATGCTTGCTCTATTGCCATGGGAGTGTATTAAATTCGATTCTTTTAACATTTTCAAAAATGATGAATGGTTGGCTGGTAACAGCGATATCAAAGCAATGAACGTATCTGGTTTTAACCAAATTTTCTAGATTAATTTAAGCCTTTGGGAATTTCTACATACTTTTTAAAAATTATGAGAAGTTTTTTTATTCGAAATTAAAAAAGCGGTAGAAGAAAAAATAATTTTTTGATGTATCAGAATGTATTAACAGGTTTGTAGAGAAATCTGAAAAGGATTTTCTTCTTACAGTCAAATAAATCAAACCTGTATTTTAAGAATTATGTTGCAATTTTTAAGGAAGATACATATATAAACTCATTGATATTTTTAAATCCTTCCGAGACGTTCAATAACTAAAACAAGTTTTCTGTTATCAGAGAAATTCCTTAGGTTTCCAGATGAGGACCACTGATTTTGCTTTTTTTTTGTAAGCAAACGTTCTGGCGCAAAATAGTGGTTAAAATGCTTGACAGCAAACACGAAAAGGTCAGGTTCGAAACCGTGAAACAATGATAAAATTTTCATCATGTTTTCTGAATTTTAAAGATTTTTTCATTTTAATTTCAAATAATCCTAATCCTTCATACATACATAAATACATAATTGGTCATTGCAGTCCTTCAATCAGGATTACGACCTAGCTTTTCACACACATCCTCAGCGTTCAACAACAATATCAATTTGAAGTTATTGCAAATTACTTCTGCAGAAGACGCAAAAGAGCAAGAAACTGGTGTTCACCTACTGGATATATGCCTAACATTATATCGTAGAAGTAAAATGAAATTAGATTTCTACTACGCAGATAATCTCACTGATATGAATTTTAGTTTCATCAGAAGCTCCGGAGCTAAAGAAAATGAAAGCCTGTGCTATCGCAATAGGCCATATATGATGTAAATGTATCTATCCTTTAAGGACCTACATACGTGCCGAACAACATGAACAATGAATAAAAAATTCAAGCAGTGTCACCTCATTGGAAAGAAAAAAATTCAATGCGAAGAAAGTTTCTCACAACTACATTAAATACAACAACCCAATGTGTTTTCAAAGAGGGCATTGTTTCTAGGCAAAGATAGTTGGTAACTCTATCGTTCTAGAATCTGTTACAGTTAGATCAGATCACCCAATCCAGGCAAAACAAATTGGTAATCATTGACCATTAGTGCACACCATTAACAGTTCTTGCCTGCCAAACACCGTTCTCAACGAAATATGGACGGATGTAGCTACCACGTACCTATTCATCCTCAAATGGGCCTAATCACATACATATACACATAATTGGTCATTACGACCTAGTTCGTCACACCACTTATGTTATGAGTGTTCATTTTGTATATGAGTAGAGGGACCTATAGTTTAAAGTCGATTCCAAACGACAGATTTTTTGAGAAACTTTTCATTGCATTTTTATTTACCCTCAGAGCTTTTGCCAGAAATCTGCTGAGAGGAAGGCGCCAGATAAATATTTTTTCGTATTTCGTTTTATTGGAGATGTCTGATCTGGGGTTTGAACCGCGGTGGGCTCACGTCTAATAAGCCAACAGACTACCTACTAAACTATGATGACTACAGTGGGCCTAATTACTGAAGAGAATTTTTTTTGGTGAAAACTAGGGTCAGTTGCCAACTGCTGAATTAAAGGGAATTGTGTTAAGATGTAACGAAATTTATTTTTCCATATTTAATGTGTATCCTTTTTTAGTTTGCCCAATTTTGACATTGCTCTCGTAGCGCTCTTTAAAGTCGTGACTAACTTGAACTTCTGAACTTGCCAATTATCTTGCATGACTTTCAATATATTTCTTTTTTTTGTTATTGTTATTGTTATTTGTTTTTAGCATTTAAAATGTACAATTTGTCAATTTCTAATGTACTTCCAATAACATGCCTACAATGTGTTCAATGCTATCGCACTGTCATATTCTTTGCAGCCACATTTTGTGTCACTCAAACTTTCCCTTAAGGGGATTGGTTTTTAGCCAATAACGACAATTTCAATGATTTTGTAGCACAACAGGCAATACAATACTTAAATATTCAGTGCAAACCCAGGCACTTTTATTCTCTTCTGTGGAAAAATATGGTGAATATAAATTATTTTTCCAATTTCCACAAGAACGAGTATTTATTTGAATACTCAGCAGTATTACTTGCAATTTTTAAGAGTTTGGAAAGGGTGTTGAAATAATTTGAAAACATTTAAGAACTCTGAGTATGGGTTTCATAAGCAATTACACATTATACGAACACTGCAATTTATGGAAATATTTATGAATGCTTTTTGAATCAAAGGAAATTCTCTAATTATTGCTGTTTATTACTGTCATGAAATTATATTTTGCTTTTCTCATAACTTATCATTGAGCGTTAAATGAATATTTCATTCATACGATGCATATGTTGCATATGTTGCGTATACTTAATATCATTCACAATATTATAATGAAATAATAATCATACGCCACATATGCTAATAATTGAAATTTACTTTATACTTAGAAAATGCTTCGTACAAATTAGTCTTTGCCAAGAAAACTAATTGCGTTCAAATACCGCCCAATAAACAGTGTGTGGCAATACAGCATTAACATCGCGATTTTTTTGATATTTTTTGTAAGCAAATTTAAAGCCTACATTGTGCTACACAAAATTATATGGAGGCATTTTATTATAGGAAATTTGATTTTTAATTTTTGAAAATTTATTGTGACTTATTAGTTCAATATGAGTTTACTCAAATTAATAGCTATTATTATATTATATAGCTGTGGCCTTTTAGAATTCCATAGAAGCATTCTAAATCTATTGAAATAAGTGGTAGTTATATGTTGCGAGTCTGAACTATATGAAATGCCAACCAAAACTTATGTAAATAGCTTTTAACTTTTGGCCGAGAACATAAGTAATACATAGGTATTCTATAGTATACTTAGGTATTCTTACTAACATCTTACACAGCTTACACTTACGATCTTTAATAGTGATTCGTTGTGCTATATTTTCATGCATAATTTTAGACAGCCAGAAAAGGCCTTGGGTAGTCTAATTTACCTCAAGAAATTCTACAGCTATATTTTCTAAATCATTTGCCCTTTTTATTTTCTAGCACTCCCTGGTAGCAATATCCATATTCTCCTCTGGATAACCATATTACCATTAGGAACACAAAACCATCTCACCACGTTTATAAATATCTGTGTAGCAACTAGAATGTAGTGCTTAGGTGTCTATCGCATAACTGACTAAATAAAGTACTTCCACGTTAGTATATATCGTTGTGTCCTACCTTGCTTAACAGTCTCTCTCTCTGTTTTATATCGTGATGACTTAGCACTGCCGGTAGATATGTTTGCAGATGAAATAAGACGGGTATACTTTGGCATCTTAGGGAGTCAATTGAAGAATGTATTTTAATGTGCAAATGGCAGTCACGATAGGCGGAGAGTTTGAGGAGAGTTTCACTTTATCACTAATTAGCCCCTTGACTGGAGAACAAACACAGGCGAGCTAAAATTTTCTATAACCTAGTCTCTGACTGGTCACGGTTGCTAACGAAAATATCTGCACAGTTTTGGACATAATCACCCAAACTGTGTGAATGAGGATGAAGACGAGTAACGTATTCTATTCAGCTGCTTGAGTCAGCTTAAATGTAAAAATTCTGAAAATCCTGAAGATACAGAAGCTGTATGTGGTGTGAGAAAACTTTGGAGTTTTGCTTTGGGTATGTAAATTATTGCCACCTCTCCATTTCTTAACTACATAAGCCGAGTATATAACATAATATCCAAAAGATTTAAATGGCTTGAAAACATTTTCTCTAGCAAATGTAAGTCTACTCCTGCTAAGGTTTTTGAATTGGTCGCAAACTAAATAGCATCTTGGCAAATGTATTCTCATTAATTGCTCCAGTAATTACATTAGCTACATATGTATGTAGTGACCCCCAAATCTCTGAGTATCTAACTTAAGAATGATGCATTTATTCATTTCTGTACTTGCATTAGTCTAAGTAGTCCTTTCAAATATGTCTGAAAAAAATTTTCCCCTTAAATCCTACTATATGCAGTATACCATCTTATTTTCTTACTATTTTCTCTTTCTCTTTTTGTTTTTCTATTTTAACTCTTCTTAGGTATTACAATGGCAAACAAAGAACGGTTTGTTATATGCTTTGGCCAGATGGTCGTTATCCCACATCAATATTAGACTACTGGTAAGTACTTTGGCCTTGTCTCCAGACAATAATAAAAACCACAAGATGAATATGAAAAAAAAGAAGAAAGAAAAACTATTTTTAATAATCTTTCTTTAACCATTTTCTCCTTTAACTCTGCTTAGCTACAATATCATAATACTGGTGATAACGTATGGCATACCAATGATTGTAATGCTCATCTGTTATAGTCTAATGGGTCGTGTACTGTGGGGTAGCCGTTCAATTGGTGAGACCACCGAAAGACAAATGGAATCAATGAAATCAAAACGAAAGGTTGTGCGTATGTTTATTGCAATTGTATCGATATTTGCCATATGTTGGTTACCCTATCATCTGTTCTTCATCTATGCCTATCATAATAATCAAGTGACATCGGCCAAGTATGTGCAACACATGTATTTGGGTTTCTATTGGTTGGCCATGTCAAATGCCATGGTTAATCCCATCATCTACTATTGGATGAACAAAAGGTAGGCTTTACAGGTCGATGACTGTTTATCCAAAAAAAAAACCAAATAAAATCAATTTTTATTATAGATTTCGTTTGTATTTTCAAAAAATAATTTGCTGTTGCTGTTGGACTGGTGCAAGTAAATTAAATTCACCACGCAGTCGTATGACTTTAAATAAGAACTCTTCAAATAATTTGACACGAGGTAAGTGCCAACGGTCAACAAGGACAATTAAGTTAAAAATATTGATTCTCTGTTGTCTTTACAGTTGAACGCAAACCCTATTGGAAACGCAGCACCATAGAGACACAAATTCAAGTGGCCAACTCGTCATTGCGTGACCGCCAGGCAAATAATCATTTGCTCACCACCTGCAATCTGATACGACATGACAGTATTCCAGAGAGACATAGTATAGACCGTAAGGATTGCGAAGTCTCGCCTCTGTGTATATCGATAACTAATGGCCTTGAAAAGCAAAAGGTTAAAATCAAATACATTTCATGTGATGAAGACAATAATCCCATTGAAACATAAAAAAATTAAAATTTTCACGAAAAAAAAGAAAAACGAAGAAGAAAAATACAACTTTTTGTTGTAAACTTAGACTCAGTTTTTTTTAAAGGAAAAAATTCAGGAGTAAAAAATTAGAAAACAAACATTGCTTTTGTTTTTTAATGACTCGTAACAAAATAATCTGAAAAATAAAGTTAAATAGTTCACAACTAATACAACACGACATAATACAAAGACGCCTAATTGAGATTAGAATCCTTGTAAGTCAGATAACTAAAGTTCTTCAAAACAGCATTATCTCCTTACTGGCATACACATGCAGTAGATTTAAATGTCAGTCTTATGACATCATAGAATATAGTTTTGTTCAGTATAAAGAGATGAAATTGTTTATCCACTGTGCTCCACTAAATTAACATCCTGAATATGCGCAATGAACATTCTGTGTTTAATTTAATGAAAGATTTGACGCTTTATTTCTGGTCAAGAACGATCTGGTCTGCTTTTCCTCTGAAAATTCAAAATCCCATGAACTTGGCTTTCAAAAATCCATTTCTCGGTCTTTACCTAACGCGATTTCTTTAAAGCTACGTTATATTAGAATATATGTATAACGGCATTTGATGATCTTTTTTTAAGCGCTTTCTATCCTGTTTTATTCGTTTGAAAGACCTCTTGCTGCCATTATTTGTGGAATATAGAACAACGCCCAAATGGCCAACACGGCTTGTCTGGGTAGAGCTCATCCGAAATGTTGAATTTTCTCTGACAATGGCGCATTACTCAATCTGAATTGGATCGATGCCATGGATTATATTAACTTTGAGAACTTTATGGCTTATGCGCATACATCTGCGTCTTAAGAAAAATCAAAATAGGTAATAACACACTATCTCGGTGGTCAGTTCTTATCGCCTCCATGTGAGATGACCTTGGCGTAAAATCGCTTATACAGAAAATGCAATGTGACTTGAGCTGTGTTTCATGTAGCGCCATCCAGTTGAAATCACCTACTGTTGGAGGTCCATGTCATCCAATTCGGGCCAAAGACAGTTGCTAGTTCTCTAACCGAAATGCACGCCCTTGATATTGATGGCCTGACAAATTTAGATCTGAACGAAATATGGATCAATGACGCCGCCAGCTCGAAATCCATATCAACAGTGACTTCTTTTAAATGAATTACTTCACTTGTGATATGGTATCATCCACAATTTTATCTGTCCACGTACCCACCCATACATCCAGCAGTGGTCCTCATCGCTGAAGATGATTATTCGATGACAATTAGGGTCAATTGCTAAATGGTATAACATACGCGCTCTATGCTGTCCTCCATAGTGATTTGGCAAAGTAGACTGAATAAATGACAACTAATTTGACAGATGTAGCTTCAACAAGATGGCCGCTATCAACTCTCTCGCTATCAAGTCTCTGATCAAAGACCCGGCTTACGATATCTCTATATATCTATCGCTATCTATCGATGATCAGCAGTACATTCCTCTACAGATTATTTTATTATAATGAGTAGTCTACGGTTGTTATACAGTGTCCAGATATGCACATGTATTGTGTAAATCGCAATAAACGCTATTATTGAGTTCAATATTTCATATAAAGTTTCAATTAATTATTACGCAATAAATACGCAAATTGTTATAATATTGAGGAAAACTTAAAATGCAGCACTGTCATAAGTGTGTTTAGTGAGCATATTATAATTAACGGAATACTTTCTGTTGTTGATATTTGACAATTTAAATGCCAACAACGGCAAACAAAAAAAAAACAAAACAAAAAACAAAAAAACCAAATAAAACCAATGTTGTTGAAACAACCAGCTGTTTTGTTTACCAGCTGTCAAATGAATATTGAATAAGCAGCTGAACTGCGTATATTATTATGCCTGAACACTTAAAATATTGTACTCAATTAATCGAACATAGTATTACTGCTTTCCTTATAACAATCTTTCTGACAATATCGAAGGCTGTTTTGAAATCGGTGAATAGTGATTTTCCGATACCGAATCTGGATTCAATTTTCAATAGATTTTTTACTAAATTATGTATTATTTTGCGTAGCTTACAAAAAAATTATCTTAATTGAATTCCATTTCAATTCGATCCCAAATTACAATTAACACCCAAACGTGTATGGTAACACATGTTCTAGTGGTAAAAGCATTCGTTTCAACAAAAATCGGGTTCAACCCAAGTTTCAGTTTAACATGTGGTTCCATTCCAAATGACTCATGGCGATATAAACGAATGTTCCTTTGAGCTGTTACAAGCCATAGCACAAACTTAAGACTTTACTAAACAATAGAAAATCTAAAGGTTTCTAATATTCTTATGGAAAAAGGTCTCTACTAAAGATCTTTTATAGTATATTACTATGTAAAGTAAGAAATAAACGTCATTATTTACAATGTTTTAAAAAATCTTTGTAAATAATTGAATTTAAAAGAAAAAAATGTGTACAGTACATGTATTTTAAAGAAAACAAAAAAATATTTCATTCATTTAAAAACATGGTTAAAAACTCTGATTTTTATATACAAAAAATTGAAAAACAAAAATGTAAAAAATATATTTAAAATTAAGAAAAAGGAAACACAATATATGTATGTACTCCTTTTGAGAAATTATAAATTTAAAAAATTTAAATGTTTTTCGTATACAAAACTCTAACACACTGTGCAACAATTATTTATGACCTTCCTCGCAGACGAATCTTAATCTTAATTGGTCAGTCATAACAACTCTTTAGTCAGAATTACATAACCTAAGTTCTCACATCAGCCATGTTGTGCATGTTCATTTTACCAATGAGTAACGGGACCTATAGTTTAAAATCGATGCCGAATAAAAGATTTTTGGAAATTTTAATGGCAATTTTTATTTATTCCCACAGCTTTTACCAAAAGAGTGAGAGGAATTTGACGAAAGAAATATTTTTTTTTAAATTCGTTTTGTTCGCAATGTCTGAGCTGGGGTTTGAACCAGGTCTCTCGTCTCTCTATCGATTATTTTAAAAATAATATATTTTTAATAATTTTATAATTTCATTAAGTCGCCGTAGTCTAGTAGTAGTGCGTTGGCTTATTAGACGGTTCAAACCCCAGGTCAGACATCAAAACGAAATATGAAAAAAATATTTCTTCCGCTATTTCCTCTCAGCAGATTTCTGGCAAAAGCTGTGGGAGTACATAAGATTGCCATGGAAAAGTTCCTCAAAAATCTGTCAATCGGAGTAGATTTTAAACTGTAAGTCCCTCCACTCATGTACAAAATTAACACGCACAACATGAGTGGTGTGAGAAGCTAGGCCGTAATCCTGAGTGAAGGCTAATTATGTACGATTATGTATGTATTGGAAAATATATACAGAGTATTTTGACAGGTCACCAGCTTCTACTGCTCTGATGTACCCAGAGCCTTTCTATGAAATAGAAAGAGATTTTTGAAAGTTTATACTTAAGGGTACAGGAAATGGACGCTAGAGGGAAGCGCAGACAGTTTTCAACCAAATGGGTTTGAGGCAATATAAACTTTTGTTGGAGGAGATTTGAGTGATAGATTAGACAATTCACGAGTAACGTGAAGTTATTAATCCCAGGCCAAATATCTACTTGGTGACTTCCTCTCAGCAGATTTCTGACAAGAACTCTGAGGGTAAAAAATAAAATTGCCATCGAAAAGTTTCTCAAAAATCTGTCGTTCGGAGTCGAATTTAGGCCCACTCATGTACAAAATTAACACACACAACATAAGTGGTGTAAGAAGCTAGGTTGTAATCCTAACTAAAGAGTTGTAATGACCAATTATGTATGTATGTATGTATGTATTAATCGACCTTTAGACAGGGCACTGTCAGAATGGCAAATGTCTCGAAAACAATATGTAAACTATGTGATAAAGGCAATGAGTCATCAGAATACATACTTTTGCCATAAATAACTATTGTAGCACAGTGTAATTGGATAGGTTAAATATATATTTATGTATATTCTTCAAATACAATGAATAAAATATGTGCTTGTGACTGATAAATATGAAACTTATTTTAAGATTTTAAATAATAAAGAAAGAAAATAAAATTCAATTATTATTGTTTGTGTATGTATGTAAATAAAATTAAATTTTTGTTATTCGTATACAATACATGTAGTTTTAAATCTCAAGGTTTATGTTTCAAAAACAATGAACAAATAACACACTGTGATATAATAAACTCTTATCATCAAAAAAATATGTACGTGTGCAAATGCAAATAATTGTATCATATTCGTGCATATTTTTTTGTGTAGCACAGTGTAATTAAAATAAAAGGTAAAAGAATTTTAAATTTAATTTAAAATAAAGAAATTGTAAATTGTAAACAGCATTTGCCTAGAAAATTTTAATGTAAATAAATAAGAAATTTAAGGAATTTTAAATAAAAACATGTTTTTCAAAAAAAAAAAAAAAACAACAACAAAACTAAACATAACAAATTTGTTTTAGTTTTGTTACAAAGTGTAATGGCATTCATATTTTATAACGGAATTTGTGCTTGTTTTAGGATAACTCGATAATAATGGCTGACATAATAAAAATTCTGGATATTACAAGTTCTTCGCCGACTTGCTCTCAGCAGTGTTCAGACAAAAACTCTGAGAGTAACTACAACTGCCATGAATAGCTCTTCAAATCTGTCATTGTACGTCCCACCACTCATGGATAAAATTAACGTGGGTGATGTGAGACACTGGGTTGTAATCCTGCCTAAAGGGTTGTAATAATTAAGTAAGTAAGTATTATACGATGGCCACCTGCTCCCATCAAACATTTGAGTTAATAAGTAGAAAATGAAAATTCCAATGAAACTCTCAAATATGACTAAAACTCGCATAAGGAAGACAAGACTTCTCACACAGTATAGGATGTTCGTCGAACAAGTTACGAAAAATGCTTGAGACGACAAGTGAAGGTAGTTTAATAAATTGTCAAAAGATATGATAGAATTTGTTACACATAAAAAAAATTTCATTAATTGAAAACCAGACCAAAGCAGATCAGCTGGAGAGCTGGATCGAACACGATTGTTTAACCCAAATAATGGTAAAAGATTTATAGGCTGATCTGCTCAATCCACTAGAAATAATCGAGGCCATCAACTTCTTCAAGAACAATAAAGCTCCCGGGTTAAACAATTTGTCTACCATCAGGCTATTAAAGACTGTATCGAAAACTAGCGCCAGATTTTTGTCATCAGCATCCACGTGTTACAGAATTGTTCAAATTAGTAACAATAGACTCTCCGATGTTTTTAATCCGATATATTTTTTTAATTGATCATTACAACACTGTAGACAGGATTGCGATGTGATGTGAACTAGTCACCGAAAACTAGAGATTTGACCAGCTAGACTTTTTCTCGGGAAGTTTTCTTAATTGGAACCTCAGTGACCTCTGTCCTGTCCTGAAAAGGAGAGACCCTACGATATGCGCCGACTACAGGGGTATAAGTCTTCTACCTATCGCATATAAGGTTCTTACAGGCGTATTGTGCGAACGACTGAAGCCACTCGTCAAAACACTGATTGGACCTTATCAGTGCGGCTTCAGACCTGGCAAGTCCACCACCGACCAGATCTTCACACTGCGCCAAATCCTGGAAAAGACCCACGAAAAACAAGCCGACACTCACCATCTTTTTGTCGACTATAAGGCTGCCTTCAATAGCCCCATAAGGGATCTTGTTTTTGCCGCAATGTCTGAGCTCGGTATACCTGCGAAGCTGATAAGACTATGCAGAATGACGTTGAGCAATTCCTGCAGCTCCGTCAAGGTAGGTTAAGACCTCTCCGAATCTTTTGGTACCGTGAGAGGTTTCAGACAAGGCAACTCTTTATCGTGCGACCTCTTCAACTTCGTCATGGAGAGTGTTCTGCGAAAGGCGGGAGTGCATCGCAGTGGCACTATTTTTCAAAAAAGTGTCCAGTTGCTTGCGTACGCTGACGACATTGACATCATAGGGCGTACCAAGCGAGATGTTACTTTAGCCTTTAGTGCTATTGAAACGGTGTCTAGTAAGATGGGTCTGGCAGTAAGTGAGGGCAAAACAAAGTATATGTTATCGACAAGTAGAGACGTGCTGCGTATTGATTCTCAGATTACGGCCGATAACTATACTTTTGATACGGTCAAGGAATTCATCTATCTTGGCTCCGCCGTTACCACAAGAAATGATGTCAGTCTGGAGATCAAGCGCAGGATCACTCTTGCCAACAGGTGCTACTATGGTCTCAATAGGCAATTGAGTAGCAGAGACCTCTCTCGTACGACAAAACTAACACTTTACAAGACACTCATTCTACCCGTGCTTCTTTATGGCGCAGAGGCATGAACCCTATTAAACACTGATGCAACAGCCTTGAGAGTGTTCGAGATAAAAGTACTACGCAAGATCTTCGGGTCATTGCGAGTTGGCGATGATTTCCGTATCCGATTCAACAGTGAGCTATATGACCTCCTCAACGACATAGACGTTGTACATCGTATTAATATCCAGTGGCTGCGCTGGCTCGGCCATGTCGTTCGAATGGAGGAGAATGCTCCAGCGGGTATTTGATGCGGGAATCTGCGGAAGTCGGCGAAGAGGACGACCTTGCATCGGTTGGAAGGGCCAAATCGAGGAAGCGCTGTCATCGATTGGTGTGACCAACTGGCGTAGACGCGCACGAAGCAGAGGCGCCTGGAAGGATGCGTTGCGGCAGGCCGAAATCCGTTAAACGGGTTGTTATGGCCAATTAAGTAAGTAAGTAAGTCCACCTAGAAAAGCGGTGGCGGACATTTGAATGATATGTGGAATATGATAATATGAAGGCATCAATAGATCTTTTAAATAAATTAAAAATTCTATGAAATGATAGCGCTTAATGAAATATATACAATAACTTTGGACGTCTAAGCAGTGAATGGGAGGTGCGTAATAGAACAAGGATAATAAATATTTGAATAAAGCTGTGCATATTTGATATGACTGATGTTATTCCAATTGTGTGATACAAATTCATTTAATTTCATGCAAAAATAATTCGTGTACCTAACACTGCATCATGTGGAATACTAAAATTGTTTCAAGCTTATTTCCATAACACCCTGTTGTATTTAATTGCCACAAAATATTGAATTTCTTTTAAACAATTTCGTTAAACAAAACAAACAAAAAGCAATTAAAATTAAATATTCGACTTCAACTTCAAATAAATTTATCGCCTAAACTCCATAGTTTTTATTAAATTTTTGTGCCACAATACAAAAATTATAAAAGAGCAACAAAATTGATAGAGTCTTGCAAAAAAGCTGCTATAAATGGCTCCAGGTCAGCAGCAATGAAAAAAATTTCTTTGGAAACAATTTAATTTCAATCCTTATTCTCATTTAAGCTTCGAGCGACGTTCTAAACGCCAGACAAATGTCTGGTGCTGACGATCGTGCAAGTGGAAGCAATGAAAGTGATTTTGAAACTGCTATTTCGGCATGTGGTTTCGGTTGTTTCAATATATCGCTGTTAACGGTGTCGATGTCTGAGCTAATTTCAACGATATCCTCCGTTTCATCCATATCGTATATAATACCGACGGCTGAATGTGATTTGCATTTAACGCTAATGCAAAAGGGTTTGCTGAATGCCATGTGTTTTGCGGGTAAGATTGTTACAGTATCTTATAACAAATCGGAGAACACAACAAGTTTTTTCTCTTTTTAGGCATGATAGTTTCAGCAATACCCTGGGGTTTTATAGCCGATACAATGGGCCGTAAAAAAATTTTAGTTTATGGCCTAATACTCGATGGCATAATGATGGCAATGTGCGGCTTAAGTCAAAATGTTACACAACTTTTGATTTTTAAATTTCTCGATGGTTTCTTGTAAGTTATGCTTTCATAATTAACCCTCTAACTGGATATTTAAAATATTTAATATTTAATAGTATATGTGGTCCATTTGCAGTGGTCATGTCAAATATTTCGGAATTTCATGGCATTAAATATCGTACAAGCATTATGATGATGATCGGCATGATTAATTCGGCAGCCAATGTTATTTTACCACTACTCGCCTGTCTCATACTACCCCATCATATTCTCTATGAATGGCCCCATTTTAGAAGTACGTTACGTATATATTTAGAAATTCTTATCACGCTGTCGTTTTTGCTCTTACAGTACACACTTGGCATATATTTCTGTTGATTATTGCAATATTACCGTTATTGGGTGGTATACTACATGCTTTCTTTCCCGAAAGTCCAAAATTTCTTATGTCCAATGGACGCAACACAGAGGCCTTGGAGTGCTTAAAGACAATCTATGCGGTTAACAAACGCAAACCGAAGAGTACATATCCGGTAAGTAAGTGTGCATATGTCTTGCATAAAAATTAAGTTTCTATTCTAATTTAAAGTCTATTTCAGATAACAAAACTGCAGGATGAAGATCCTAAGAAAACTGAACGTCGTTCTTTTCACACCAGTACTGAGTTTAGGGCAAAACACAACAGCATTTCGGACAAGAGGCGTTTGGCCAAAGAAGAATTTTTACTGGGCCTTGCACAATTGAGGCCCATGTTCAAGAATCCTTATTTTAAATATTCGCTGCAAGTATATTCGATGTCTTTTTTCCTGCTCTTAGGGTAACATTATTCGAAACCATGAATGTTATTGTTTGGCCATAAGTATTGATATTTGCTTCACCCTATGTTTAGGTTCAATTCCATACGCTTATGGCTGCCACAAATCTTTGCCACCATGGTTGAGTTTGAGCATAAGAATATGAAAGACATCAGTATGTGCCGAGTGTTGGAATACAATTATAATAAAACAAAATTACTAACTGAGGACACGAATGGGTCCTCTTGTGATGTGGTAGGCATAAACTTGTACTTCTTGGCGTTTAAAACAAGTTATCAATATTTTTTTTTTAATTTTAATACCTCAGCATATATCCTCCGATTCCTATACCGATAATATTATAGTGGCTGTGGTGTCATTCTCTTGCTTCATTCTGGCCACTTTAGTTGTCCATAAAGTCGGCAATCACGTTGTTCTAAGTGAGTAAATTTTTTTTTTTTGTTGTTTATGGAAATTTTTTTTTTATTTCTTTAATTTTATTCTAGAAGTGTGTTTGTTAATAACTTTAATATCAAGCATAGCCATGTACTTTTCCAAGACTCAAACACAAACAATCATTCTGGCCTCTACATTAGCGAGTTCAACAAGTATTGGGGCCACAGCCATTATAAGTATTTCGGTGAATTATTTTCCCACATATATGAGGTAAAGTAAGTTTATTATCAGTAAGTAAGTAAGTATCTAAGTCAGTTTATTATTTTAAAATATAGACACAAACAATACACAATTGAAATATGAAAATAAAAGGTGCTTTAAAAGTACTTTTATTCTTTGATTTTCAAAATCCATCTTTTCCACCAATTTCTGATGCACTTCTGTAAAGCATTTATAGGGTGAGTGATTTAAAAGTTTAAAAGAAATTCTGCTAAATTTATTTTTTTGTTGTAAAGTATAACTGTTCCGGTATTAGAAATGGAATCTTATTTCATAAATGTGGCTGCCGCGGCTGGCCTCACAGGACTTTATTCGATCGGATCAATTTTCGTGCACTTTTTCAAGTGCATATCTTCATATCTCGGCAATGGCATCAAGAATGTTGGCCTTCAAATGCTCAATTGTCTCTGGTTTGTCGGCATAACAGTTTTCTTTAACGGCGCCCCACAAAAAATATTCCAACGGTGTCAAATCGCAGCCTCTTGGCGGACAATTGACATCACCATTTCATCTCATTAAATAGCCATCAAACGTTTGACACAATAAATCGATTGTGGCATGCAATGTTTGGCAAGTTGCAACATCCTGTTGAAACCAAACATCGTTCACAGCAATACCATAAAGAGTGGGTAAAAAAAAAATCGGTTATCTTGGTGCTGTAGGTGTCTCCATTAACCGTAATGGTTGCAACGTCCTCCATTCCAAAGAAATATGAGCCCATGATGCCTTTGCTCCACAAACCGCACCAAACAGTCACTCACAATGGGTGCATTGGCTTCTGTAAGACAACGTATGGGTTTTCTGAGACCCAACTACGACAATTTTGCTTATTAAAGTACCAACCAAAATGAAAACGAGCTTCATCCTAAAAGGTGATATTTTTTTTTTGTAAAATCAACATCATCGTGCAATTTGTCGTTGGACCAATAAATCCCAACGTTGCTCAAACGTAAATCGATTCATTCAGTGGAGACAATATATTGAATTTTGTGACAGAATAGAATGACATAATGAATGACAGATTTAAAATAACCGATGGTTCAAATTGAAACCAATAGATGGCCTTTATAACCCAAAAATAATTCAGCTATGACGTGCTTTACTCCTTAGTTATGTATGTAGGTTTTTGGGCCTTTTAGTTTTGGCAACAGAAAATAATCCCAGGGCGTTAAAATTTAAGGTCAGGGACTAATTGAAATCGCCGTAATCTTGTAGTGTAGTGTGTTGGGTTGTTCGGCGTGAAGCCACGGTTCAAACCTCAGGTCAAGTTTCTCAAAAAAATCTGTCGGAGTCGACTTTGAAGGCCGGTTTCTGTAAAACAAACGATTACATTTGCTTGTCTATTTATTTAGGAAACATAAACAAAATTGAGTGTTTTTATTTGTGTTTTTTATGTAAACAAATAAGCAAGTGAAATTGTTTGTCTTACAGAAACAGCACATAAACTTAGATCCCGGCACTCATATATGGGCAATTTCGTGTCAAGTGACCCAATTTATAAAATCGATGTCTTCCGATTTGGATGAAATGCGAGTGGGATATCTATCAAAAAAATTATTTTTTAACTCAAGAATAAGATTTTTCAATATTATTTCAATATTTTATGATAAAATTGAGTTACTAGAGCTTCAGTTTCGCACGCTAAAGTTTTTCCCTTCTTCCCGTTTGGAAGTGTATGAATCCCATGTTCAGCAACCAGGTTTTTTGCAATTCTTGCTTTTTGTTGAGACGTTCCAAACTCAGTCATTAGTTTTGAACAACTCCATGACGATGGGGCAAGAGTAAAAAGTTGAATTCTTTCAGATCTACTCTGTGACGTTTTATACTTCTTTTTTATTTGTTCAAAAACTTCTACTGCATCCTTGTGATGTTGATTTTTTCACTCATTATTAGGTCTTATAGGTTCTACTGAAAAGTTAGAACAACCATCATTTCCTGCAGAACTGTTATCATTTTCAGAATTGATTTTGTTCTCATCTGTAATAACCGGTAATGTGTCCAACTTTCCCATTATTTTCCTGCACGATCCACAAATTAGCAAACGTTTTGAAAGCGTTGGTAATTTTTTCAATAAGTTGTCGGAAATATTTCGCATATCTGATGATCTGTGCTTCTTTTTGTTTAAGGGATTACAACAAAAAGAAGTCAACATTTTCTTTTTGGAAGCGGAAGCCATTGTGAAGATTAATTATGTAAGTAATTAGTAAATAACGCACGTCCTAACTTTAACACTGTTTATAAAAAACTAATTTCCAAATGTCCTTAGAATGCAAATACTTTTTTAAGATCATTTAGGTAGTACGTTTTTATGCCAAATATTGTAAAATCTTATTCTTGACTTAAAAAATAATTTTTTTGATAAACATCCCACTCGCATCCAATTAAGCGATTATAAAGGCCTTAAAGGAAATTGTATAAGCTTTCTTTTGAGCAAAAAAAGGCCCATTTTGAAAAAAAAAAATAAAAAAAATTTTAAAAATTAAAAAAATTATTTTTGGAAAAATTGAAGAAATAGCTATCTAATATCCTTTGGAAATTTTTTTCTAGGACCAACAGGTGAAAAGTTACACACATTTAAAAAAAACCCTGTATGACCAAAATGTCCAACTTTGGCCCCCTCTAACTCCGGCAGTTCTTGACTGATAGAGCTGAAAATTTGTGTCTAGCCTACTATCCAATAGTACTAACCTTGGTGCGAATTTCATCCAAATCGGAAGACATCGATTTTAAAAATTGGGTCACTTGACACGAAATTGTCCATATAAAATTTACACATACAATATAAGTGTTGTGAGAATCTAGGTCGAAAATCTGACTAAAGGATTGTAATAGCCAACTATGTATGTATGTATGTATGTATTTATGGACTAATTGTGTGCTTATCTTGTGTATACTCCTACCGAACTCACTTGTTTCACTGAAATTATTAAACTTTTCGCTGCCGAAAAGAACAAAGATTTCTTGGTTTATAAATCCAAATAACACACGATACACACACCGTCTTTTTAGTAGTAATGTACACCTGTGGCGAGGTCATTGTATAAATCCACGTATTAATTGAGTCACAAATTGAGTTGATTACCTTTTTGGTAACTAAGTAACCAGATGGTGATGATGATGATGATGATGGTATAAATGGCCTATAAATTAAATGGCTTACACAAACAACTAACCATGTCTCTCACACTAGCATGTGTTTCTCCATTGCCTTGGAGTATTAAAACAATCAAATGAATGGTTTCAGAGCAAATTATAAACACACGAGCCTTATTAGCTTATGGTCAACAAACAAAGGCCTAAAGCCAATAGCATCACTGTCATTATTATATACGAATGCTTTTATTTTAAAAATGAATAGAATTTTTTTTTTTTTGTTTTATGGGATTTTGTTTTTTTCTTTTTTCTTTTTTCATAATAAAAGAGTGATAAGAGGTGTTTATTTAAAGACAAGCATTTGTTTTTATAATGTCTGCTGTCATTTAATGAATACAATTTGAATTTATTTACAGAACAATGGTGGTTATAATGATCATGACATTTGGTCGCTGTGGTTCCGTATTGGGCAATGTATTGTTTCCCTATTTCATCTCCTTGGGCTGTTTGCCACCGTTTCTTTTAATTGGTGGCGTAATAATGAGTAAGTCTTTGTTCGTTCTCTATTTTTTTTTTTATTCTCCACTTTTCTTTTCTTTTTTCTATATTAAAAATATTTTCTTCTTCTTCTTTAATTCTAGTTTCTTTTATATTATCGCTATGCCTACCGAATTCCAGCAATCCTTCTTAAAGTTAATGTCTTGAAAATAATTTAAAAAAAAATTATTTAATTTTTTTTTTTGTTTAGGCCTAAATAAAAAAGTTTTTTTTTTCATTTATTTTACATAAGATTCCTTTATTTCTTCTTATTTTTCTTTCTTTTTTAATAAAAAAAAATAGTTTAGTTTGAAGCGAAAATCTGTTTTTTGAATTTCATAATGTTAAGGGAAAAATATGAATGAAATTATAAAATCTGATTTATTTGTTTTAATACGTTTATCTTGGTTTTATTTGATGTTGAAAACTGACGTCAAAAATGACTTGTCATTGAGTCAATAACGATAACATTAAATTTCACCTTAAAAAACAAAACCTATCCTTTTGTTAACACTAGCAAAACCATTAATTAAAATTAAATAAAATGGCATTACTTTTGCAATTTGGTTTCCCAGTGTAAATTTGTTCAGCGGAAAATCGATTCATGGCCTAGAGTAATACCCAAAATGCATAATAACGTTTGCCATTTCCCTATAAACACACTAATAAACGAACAACATTTGAAAAACAATGAATCTCGTTATCAGAATTCATGGCGTGTGAGAAATGTGATTCTACTGAAAAGTTATCTTCAACAATGAAGCCGACAAACAAAATAGCGGAATTTGGTCTAAAAAGTACATACATACATACATACATACATACATACATACATACATACATCATTGGTCATTACAACTCTATAATCAGGATTACGACCTACTTTCTCACACCACTTATGTTCTGTGTGTGTTAATTTTAAACATGAGTGACGAGACGTACAGTTTAAAATCGACTCCGAACGTTAGATTTTTCTGAGAAACTTTTCATGACAATTTTTATTTACTCTCAGAGTTTTTGCCAGAAATCTGCTGAGAGGAAGTCACCGAAGAAAAATTTTTTCATATTTTCGTTTTCGGTTTGAACCGTGACAGTATATTCTATAAATGAAGTGTTTGGATTGTTGGCCTCATTCAATACTAATTCTTCAAGAACAACATAAAATCGTAGCGTTACAGTCAATGATTTAAGCTTTTTTAAACTTGTTTTTGCCAAAATATAAGATTTGGATTAATTGACATGTGATTTCATATGACGTCATATGTCACATAGCATGTAATGAATACGTAATGTTAAGTAAAAACGGTAGTCGAAGAGCATAGCTTAGTTGGGTCCCATAAGATCTCTTTGTAACGCTGAACTTATATATTCAGTCATGCAATTTTAACTATTGTCTGTCGTTTCAGTGGCATTCCGACACTTATGAAGTTGTGGATTCTATCGAAATCATATTTGGTTACGCTCCTTCCGTCAACAAACTCTAGGTGCCCAAGAATTCTTCATCTTAGGTTCCCAAGTGCGATAAAATAACAGAGATGATGTTCTGTGATCTCATCTTTTCATCGTCATTACAGCTTCTGCAGAAGTCGTTGTCAGGTATGTCCAATCTCCGAGCGTGCGCACCCAGTGTCCTATGAGCTTTAGTCTGGTTTAACGCAAATTTTATTCTCCATGTATCGCTACATGCGGTCTCTCTGCAAGGAGGTTGAATTAATGAAGTTAGTGTGAAACCATGGAATGTCTATCTCATATACGAATTAAATTGAATTTTCGATTAAACAGCCTTTGCAATTGTGTCAGCTTTGTTGTTACCCACATAAGAGTAACTGTCGAATGTCTCGCTGTGTCCTCCAGAGACATTCGGCCTTCTTAGATAGTCTTATAGACATGTAAACAAATGGCCCTCATTTAGAAGTTCTCAGCCGAATCAGTGTTAAAAACATACTAGTTTCTGCTCTAAGGCAGCTTTCTTTAGGTCTATAAAATATTGAATAGCAAACTTTAAACAAGTCCACATAACCTATGAGGAACACAGTAGTAGGGAATGGATACGTTCACAAACGGTTAAGAAATTTTACAAAGCGCCGATTTTCAGTGAGTACACGGTGTTACAACAAAATAAAGATGAATTTTTCAGACGATTAGTAGCTACGCAAGAGACACGGGTTCTACAGTTTAAGTCTGAAAGAAAGAAATTCTCAAAACTACATTTTAAAGTTAGAGAATCGTATCCAAAGAAGTCATTTATAAGTGCAAACCACGCCTAAGGAAAACTTTTGAGAGTAAACTAGACGTTAATCTATAGCTTCAGGCACTAATTGATAAAATTAAAAAACATAACTTAGGAGGTGTGAGAAGTTAGGTTGTAATTCTGTCCAATTTAGTAAGCAAGTAACAGATTTAGTTTCAACAAGATAGCCATTGTCAACTGTCAAAGTTCGTCACACCCTGTTAGAAAATTCTATAGAGGCATTATGATTGGAGAAAGTTAGGTATGCTATTGCATATCCTTTTTTAAGTTACATACATAATTGGTCATTACAACCGTTCAGTCAGAATTACGACCTAGTTTCTCTTTTTAAGTTGCTTTTGATAAATAAATATCCTTGTAAGGTGCGTAGGGGACATCCCCTTTAGAAATATATCATAACATAAGAAAAATAATTCACTTTAATGCAATTTTATTCATGTACACTTGAGGCAGTATTATCTGCTACTACGACAACCGCCATTGGTGTGAATAGTGTTAATTTTGTGATTAGAATAATTTGCGAATTATCACACCGCAAATACAAATAAAACTTAAATTGATTAACACCCGTTTACGTATCTCGGACAGTTTGATGTAAACAATCTTTAGAAATTCATTGGATGGTGGTGAATAGAGTGTATAACACACATTAAATATTTCGATTACACTGTGGGCTTTATGGGCAAAACCATGCTGTCAGAAACTGACAACACGTTGACAAATGATGATTGCGCTTAAGGCTGGTACTACTGACGATTGTAATGGCGTTGAAACTGGCTTTGGGAAACTGAAAAGGTAAAGAAGATAAACGTTTAAAACGTTGTTGATTAAGTTGATTACGTTAAAATAAATAAGATACGAAATACTATTGTAAAGATAAGTATAGCGCACGCCATATGTGTTAAAATTTGTTGGATTTTTTATACCTTTTTTTCGTTGAAATCTCTAAAATTTGTTGGCCCCTGTTGAAAACTGATTGTGATTTAAGAAAGTTTTATCTTAAAACACGTATATATTCTATCCCTTAATCAACTACTACACTGAAGAGCTATATTACCCCTGACATTAAATAAATTAAAATGAGTCTACAAAATGAAAAAAATTAAAATTTTTTTTTGTTTTATTTGAGATTTAAACTGCAAATGAAAATTCCATGTTTAAATATCAAATTGAGTTTCAATAGATTGTCAGTTTATTAAAGTCTTTCGGTCCGTAACGTTCAAAAATAATAATAAAAAATAGAAAAATATTACAAACGCAAGTAACAGGGAAAAGTGATTGCCAATTAAGATTTCTAATAAAAAAAAAATTAATAAAATTTCTATTAAAAAGCATCATCTGCATCAGCAACAGCATCACTATCATCATACAGAAATACAACCACAAAATCATTATTAAAAAGGGAAAAATATTCCATTACAGTGCAAAACAAAAAGAATAAAAAAAAAAAAATAAATAAAAATTAATTGATCAAGTGATACAGTTTCCAATGATACCAGGAAATAAGTGAAAATCAAAGGAAAAATAAAGAAAAATATCATAAAAAAAGGATAAAAATTGTATAATAATCTCTACTCATCATGGCAGTTTCAGAAAGTCAAACAGAATCTAACACCGAAAATAATTGTGTTAAAAATAAAGAAGGTAAAGAATGCTTCAATAAATTAATTAAAAAAAACATCTTTTTTAAATCCTTAAAATCAATGAAAAAAAAACGCAATTTGCATCCCAGACTGCTGCCTGGAAGCTGCAACAGTAGCCATAAACACGTGTTGAACTGATATGACTACGTACATATTTCAGGTGATGAGGTTGTCTAAAAAATATTGAGATTGTGCATCAACGATTAACTACACGATTAAATATTAAATAAACGAGAAAAGAAATAAAGTAATTAATCTTATCTTAGAATGAAGCTCAAAATTTTGCTTTCTTTGTAGCCTTATCTGAAGGAAAAGTATTTTGTGTTGTACTACACATTATAATGTAATTAAAAAAATACTTTGTAAACAGTTTAATAAGTTCAAAATACAAAAATAAAAATAAAATTATTACAGCTGCCCGCAAGTAATTTTCAAGATAAATTACAAAACCCAAGAGGAAAAGTGATGAAATTCATGTTACAGTTCCTGTCAACACACATCTCTGTCAGTTGACTGCTGTCAAAATTTTAACAATCAGTGTCAAGTTGTGGCCCACTTTTGCAAAAACTCACTTTTTTCTATTTAATAAGCCGATTTGTAAACAAATAAAAAAAACTGTTAAAGAAATTAAAACAGGATTGTATTCGGTAGAGGCATTTCTATTTTTTTATTTCTATTTTTTTTTTTTTATGTAACAGAAAACATGTTTTCAAGGGCAGATCATGTAATTCTTGACATCAATGACCATAAGTATGTTGCATTCCTGCTAATATCTTCTAATGGCGACTAGAGGGGCCTATTGATGTTTTATTTGTTGTAAAATTATTAAGCTTGGTTTTTTATAGCCAACCCCTTTAAATACACTGCAAAGGTCGTCTTTTGATTTTCATCAAATCATTGGACAGAACGTACATTAATCGGGCTATACGGCAAGAACTTACATACATACATAATTGGCCATTACAACCCTTTAGCCAGGATTACAACCTAGCTTCTCACACCATTGATGTTATGTGTGTTAATTTTATACATGAGTGGCGGGGCCTACAGTTTAAGGTCGATACCGAACGACATATTTTTGAGAAATTTTTCATGGTAATTTTATTTATTCTCAGAGTTTTTGCCAGAAATCTGCTGAGAACAAATCGCCGAAGAAATATTTTTTCCTATTTCGTTTTATTGAAGATGACTGTCCTAGGGCTTGAACCGTGTCTAATAAGCCAACACAATACTTACTAGACAGTAGGCTTCAAGGACTTAGCATCCATTAATTCGCAAATTAAAAGATTGTGTTATTATTTACAACAACAACAAAAGGGATATAGAGACATGTGTCTGATTCTCAATTCTTTTTTTAAACTAAACATTACTTACCGATCTTTTAAGATATTTGATTCTGGAACCGTGAAACAGCTAAAACGACAAGTTTTTTCACATTTTAACGAAGTCAATTGACACAATATCATCCGATTTAAAGCTGTTACAATTTTTTATGAGGCTGCGTTCTAGACCGTTGCTGCGTGAATAATTCCTTTACTGTGGATGATTTGAAAACCAGCATTCATCAATCAAAATAGCAGCCGAAATGATCAGAATCTGATAGGTTAGGTTAGATCGAAGTGGTAGCTTTGAATAACAGAACTCACTTGAGCACGCATAGCGGCCCGTTGCCGCCGTAGTCTAGTAGTTAGTGTGTTGGCTTATTATACGTAAGGCCTCGGTTCAAACCACAGGTCAAACATCTAAAGGAAAATATGAAAAAAATATTTCTTCGGCGACTTCCTCTTAACAGATTTCTGGCAAAAACTCTGAGAATAAATAGAATTGCCATGAAAAGTTTCTCAAAAATCGGTCATTTGAAGTTGACTTTACACTATAGGGCCCACCACTCATGTATAAAATTAACACACACAAACATAAGTGGTGTGAGAAACTAGATCGTAATCCTGACTGACCAATTATGTGTAAGTGTTCTAATGATTTATTCTCATCATCACAGAATCTACTTATTGGATTCGAGATTATTATCGCTCGGAACAAGTGTTCTTTGACTCTCCAACGTTGACAGTACAAGCCAAGTTATTTCTGTTTAGTTTTATGCATGACTCAAATCTCCTCTTTTTGTAATTATCCAAGAACCACGTAAGTTCCCTCAAACTCTTGCACATAATAGTTTCCTCCGGCAGTCCAAGACTATTTTCCAGTTAACCTCAAAAGCGTCGAATGCTCGGATGGCGGCTTCACTGTGCGATATTATTGTTACGTCCCGCTTTTTGTATATTCTATACAAGTTAAAGTGAACACTTCTTTTGATGGCAGATACTTTTGCGTGAAAGATACCCCAGAGTAACCACCACTTCTGTCTCAATATCTCATTGTACTCTAATTGCGAAACATTTACAAAAATCTTAGTCTACTGTTCCTGTATAGGGAACAGCTAAGGAGGGAGCTTAACAGGTTAAAAAGTCGCCTGTTGTTTGCCGTTTAAAATAATTATTGATCGCTTGACGTTTCCTAGTTTTATTTTACCTAAAAACTATTCGTTATACATACATAATTGGTCATTACAACCCTTTAGCCAGGATTACGATCTAGTTTCTCATACCAATTATATTGTGTGTCCTTAATTTTTATACATGAGTGAAGGGACCTACAGTTTAAAGTCGACTCCGAACGACAGATATTTGAGAAACTTTTCATGGCAATTTTATTTTACTCTCAGAGTTTTCGCCCGAAATCTGCTGAGAGGAAGTCGCCCAAGAAATATTTTTTCATATTTCGTTCAGTTGGAAATGCCTGACCTGGGGTTTGAACCGAAGCCTCACGTCTAATAAGCCAACACACTACCTACTATATATACCACGGCGACTTCAAGTTGTTAATTAATTTAATTATTTTTTTCTGTATAATAAATACGAAGTAGCTAATCTTTACGTTGTGTATATATGCTCTTGTCGTGCTGATTCTCTTAAATTTTAATAACTTTACATATTTACTCTTTAATAAAAATAAATTGTTTTTAATTAATGTCATAAACAAAACAAAGCAAAAATATTAAAAATTAATAAAAAAAAAATACAAGAAAAAAAATAAAATCATTTAAGCAACAACAATTCATCCATGGTTGTATTGTATTTTGCCAAGTTCGTTGTAATCCATGTATCCAGCTTCTCAATCATATCGTTCGATAATTCCTCTTTATAACCATTTACTTGGCCTTTGCGTAAAAAGCTATACAAAGCATATGAAAACAATGAATACAAATTTTATTTTTTTTTTTAATTTTTTCTTTTTTATTTTTGTTGTTTTTTACTCACTTATGATGTTCGTAGGGTAAACCTAATTTCTTGCGTACTTGCTCAAACTCCCATGTATGTTGTAATCTCTTGTTGTTTTTCATTTCAGTAAACGATAAATGCTTTAGCATACGCTCCATTATTTCCTCTGTTAAAGTTTTATTTAGAAAGTTGCAGACCTCTGTTATGACTTGACGTAAATCAAGTTTCATACGCTCAAAGCTGGTATAATACAACCATGATTCATTGCGCAGCGCATAGAATTCAGTTAAATTTGAGAAGGGCTCTTGTATGGTGGGTCCCTCCATTTGGGTTGTTATATATTCTTCAATTGTTTTGCCCATGGATACACCTAAACTGCGTGTATGATAGTATTCCGAAACGTAAGCATCTTTAATATTGCGGGCCACATAGATCACCTAAATCCAATTGGTTAGAAACTTTGAATTGAAAAATTTCGATATGAAATGTTTTATTTTTAATACTTCACCTTAGGCTTCTTATCCCATATTTGTGCTGGCAATAGAGGCAAACAAAAATGTGTTTTCATCAGTCTGGGTCTAGGCAACTGCTCCAAAGGCCTGAAAGCTGTATCCAAATTTTCATTGACAATGTACTCGAATCTTAAAGGAAAAGTACTTTATTATCCAAATTTATAATTCAAATATTTTCTTACTCCATAAAAGGTGAACGTACTTCCAAGTTCTGATTTAAGGCCGTGTCAAAGTCAAAATCATTCATAACAAGCCACAATAGTTCCTGCATCCAGGTGGTGCCACATTTGGGTAATGTTACCAGCCATACATCATCATCGTATACCTCCAGTTCATGGACTTTCTTAAGAAAATCTAAACGATCTGAACGATGATGTATAACACGCTTTGACCAGTCTTTGTTTATCAAATTAATCGGATAACGTGGGGGTTTTACTTCGATTAATGTAAACATGATTTATTTTTTATCTACGAAAGCCAAGCATTAAAAAACAAAAAAATCCAGCCCAATCGTATGTTGCTATTGGAGCCAATGCTCATTACATACTGAAGTTTCAATCGTGTTGTAAGATTATTTTACATGCAACCAAATGGGGATTCTCTCTTATTTTTTATTTATAAAACTTCACTCATTCACACATTGTCATAATCTGTGAGTATTACTATCTGCTCTCTGTTTTGCTTTTGTTTAGTTTTGTTGTTTTTATTGTTTTTTAATCAAAAAGAAAACAACAAATACTACACAATTATTTATAGCAGTGTAATACACACAGAGCTGGGACTTGATAAATGCTTTAAAATGCATTGGCATTTGGAGTGACTGACATTAATGTGGGTCACTTTCATTCTATTGGAGGTAAAGAAATGCAAAATATTCCATAATAAAAATACAAATATTTGTGGCAAATAATTCAAATTCATTTTACACTAGGCAACAAAATTAAAACGCTTGCAATATACAGTGCTATTTCAAAATATAAGATGTTCTTGCGCCAGACAAGATAACTTAACTAATGGAAAAAAAAAACCGAAATGAAGCCATTTAATGTGGGAATAACACTTATCAAGTTATCCATTTAGTGGTTTCAAAACCCACAATCTGGCAAGACAGTCAGCTGTTAAATATCTTTGATCTGACTTTTGTTTAATGAAAGTCTTGTCCTGTATGAATATGGATGGTTTAACAAACGAAGGAGGCATAAAAATAGCTGGCTCTGGCTCTGGTGGTGATTCAAATGTAGCCATTTTTCTGACAGTATATTTGACAATTTCGTGTAAAGAATTGGCGGAAATATAAAGAAATTTTGAAAGACAAGGAATATGAGTATATCTTTGCCCAACCTATTCAGAAACCAGATTCCTATAGGAGCATTATCTATATAGCCACTAATCTATACTTAAAGTACTACAGTAATCGGGTAGTTCAAGGGACAACTTAAGGTTCAATTCGTTCGAAAAAATGTTATAAGAATAATTGAATGATGTTCTCAGGATACATACATAATTGGTCATTTCAACCCTTCAGTCAGGATTCCGACCTAGCTTCTCACACCACGTTAATTTCATACATGAATGGCGGGACCTACAGTTTAAAGTCAATTTCGAACAACAGATTTTTGAGAAACTTTTCCCGGCAATTTTATTTACTCTCAGAGTTTTTGCCAGAAGTCTGCTGAGAGGAAGTCGCCGAAGAAATAATTTTCCGTATTTCGTTTTGTTGGAAATGTCTGACCGATGGTTGGAAACTTCGGATAGTGTAAGCTATTATCAAACTAGGGATTATAATTGCTGAAAGTATAAGGTCGTCCAACAAGGACTTTCGACAGTTAATAACGACCATCTTGTTAAAACAATATTTGTTAAATTAGTTTCCTTTATTCAGTCTGTTTTGTCAAATCATCATAGGCATCCATAGACAACGACGTATGTTACCTGAATGAAGTCTGAGGCAGTTCTCAATTGACCCTAATTTTTATTGAAAAATTCTTTTTTGGCAATGAGGCCTATTTCTTGATAAAAGGGTACGTGAACAAACAAAGTTGTTGAATTTATGACGATACCAATCCACATGAGATCCATGAGTCTGAGGCAGTTCTCGATTGACCCTAATTTTTATTGAAAAATTCTTTTTTGGCAATAAGGCCCATTTCTTGATAAAAGGGTACGTGAACAAACAAAGTTGGTGAATTTATGACGATACCAATCCACATGAGATCCATGAGTTCCAATGCATTCCATAAAGCTCATTGTCTGGTGTGGATTTTCAGCGTCATCGGTCCATATTTCGTCGAAAAGGACGTTGGCTAGGCCATCATTGTCAACGGTGAGCATTATAGATCGATGATTACCAACTTCTTTTGGCCTGAATTGAATTATGTAGACACCAGCGACATGTGATTCCAATAGGACGGCCCTACGTGCGCCATAGATCATACCGCATTGTATATTCTGCACGAACACGTGGAGCACTGGCTATCGATATTAAGTTAAATTTCTTATGGGGTTTCCTTAAGTTGCAGATGTATGCGAATAAGCCACAAACCACAGCGATCCTCAAGGCCAACATAATCCATACCATTGATCAAATATAGCCTGATTTATGCGCCAGACTCATGAAAAATTGGACATTTCGGATGCGCGCAACACAGAAAAACCGTTGCGGACACTTGTACGATTTAATATTTCACACATAATGGCATTAATAAAACGACATTTCACACCCACTTTGTTTAGTTTAAATTAAAAGATAGGAAGCGCTTAAAAAACACCCTATACATATGCTAATAAATGTATGGTTATGAGAAAATTTTATTTTGCATATTTCGAATTTGTTTCAATTTTTTAACATTAATTTAATAGCAGCAACTCATCCATGATTACATTTTGTTGGTCCAATTTCTCATCGACCCATTTATCCAATTTTTCAATAGTTTCGGCGGATAATTCTTCTTTGTAAGCATTTACCTGGCCTTTGCGTACGAAACTGCAAAAGAACTCGTCTTACATTTAATAGCCAAAATGATTTCAGTTGTACTAACTCACTTATGATACTCATAGGGTAGACACATTTTCTTGCGCACTTGTTCAAACTCCCAAACATGTTGAGTTTTTGGATTCTTTTTCATCTCTTCAAAGGATAAATGTTTTAACATTTTCGCCATATTATCAGATGATATCGATTTATTTAGGAATTGACAAACATCACGTATAACTTGTTCTAAGTCAAGTTTCATGCGCTCAAAACTGGTGTAGTACAGCCAAGGTTCATGGCGTAAAGCATAGAACTCTGTCATATGCAGAAAAACTTCATGGGCATTTTCATCCTGCATGTAGGCAAGCACATGTTGATCGAGTGTCTTGTCCATATTGTAACCCAAACTGCGTCTATGATAGTATTGAGAGACCAAGGCATCTTTAATGTTGCGAGCAACATAGATTAACTGGAAATGAAAAATAAATTTTTCTGGATTTGCTTTTAAAATTTAAAAAGAGAAGAAAAAGTTTGGAACCTTAGGCTTTTTATCCCACACTTGAGCAGGCAATAAAGGCAAAGGTAAATGCGATTTAATAAGCCTAGGTCTGGATAACCGCTCGACTGGCTGGAACGCTGTTGCTAAATTTTCATGAATAACGTAATCGAATCTAAAATGTAAAAAAAAACATTTGAATGAAATTTTAATTAAACTTTCTAGAGCTCTATTGAAGAACTTACTCCAAAAATGGCGTTCTCACTTCCAAATGTTCTTTCTTTGCCGTTTCAAAATCATAATCATTCATGACCAGCCACAATAATTCTTGCATCCAAGTGGTACCACATTTAGCCCAGGTCACCAGCCATACATCATCATCATACACCTCCAGTTCATGGACTTTCTTTACAAAATCCAAACGATTAGTAAAATATTTTAAAGGTCGCTTAGACCAATCCTTGTTTATGAGATTTACGGGATATCGTTGAGATTGCACTTCTGACCACATTTTTAACGTCTTTATTTCGCCGACTCTTGATTATGACTGTGCGATATGTATGTACATATGTAAGTGACTGTCAGTGCAACAACTAAATATAGTAAAATCTGTTTATTTATTACACACTACAAGTATAAATGTTTATATTACAGTTAAGAAACTGTTATCAATACGTAGTATACATACGTTAGATAACGGTATTATTAATGATCTTCTACTTCTACTAGAAAACAATAGTTTTCCACTCAATATTTGTAGTGGTGAGTTGTAAATACGCAAACTCCCTGATAGTCCAGGGGGAGGCTTCATAGACTTATCATTTTTTATTTAAATAGATTATCATTACACTGTGCAATAAAAATTTACTTCCACCAGATAGCATAACAGTTCTAAACTATATTGATACTTATATTATTAAATAATTTTGCATTTTTTGAAGAGATTACTTTACTGTTATCATAACGGCTTTAAAATGACATTAAATTTAAGAATCCCAGTTGATCGGGAAAAATGTGTGTCGTTTTTAATTAAAATGACAATACAGGAGTGGTAAGGACAACCTATGAGTCGCCGTGGTTTAGTAGGTAGTGTGTTGGCTTATTAGACGTGAGGCCTCGGTTCAAACCCCCAGGTCAAACATCTCCAACTAAAACGAGATATGAAAAAATATTTCTTCGGCGACTTCCTTTCAGCAGATTTCTGGCAAAAACTCTGAAAGTAAATAAAATTGCTATGAAAAGTTTCTCAAACATCTGTGTTTCGGAGTCGACTTTAAACTGTAGGTAACGCCACTCATTTATAAAAATTAGCGCACACAACATAAGTGGTGTGAGAAATAGGTCGTAATCCTGACGAAAGGTTGTAATGTATGTATATAAGGACAATCTGGTTGCCATCAAACTGTCACCAAATTCCTTTACTGCGCTTAAAATAGAGATTTTGGTAAACTCATGGTTGACATCACTGCTCAAACTAGGTGAAACCTATGCGTGAGCTGCCGCAGAAAACTAGGAAATCATTTTGATATGATATTTAAAGCAATAACTGATCACTATCTAAAGAAGTTCCTGTGAGATGTTAGGGTTCTCCAGCACAGGCTTGTGTTAGTGCAAAGGACTTTAACGCAAATTTTCCATTTCGTTCCGTTCTGAAAGACTTCCGACAATTTTCTACGAATATCTGTATTACCTTGAGTGGCTAGGCTATCAGCTATCTAGAGTAGTATCAAGACATCAGCCTTTCTAGCTCTAATTGCTCTTTGCAATACCTTTGCGAATTCGTGTTTTGTAAGATGCCAGATGTCCGTATTTCCAATACAATTCCAAGATCCACAATAGTATATAAGCGTAGATTTTACATTGGAGGACAAAAACCAGAGCTAAAGATGTATTTCAGGTGATTTCCACACTTGCTGTACTTCCCTAAATGCCTGCCTTGTTCTCTCATATGGTTCGTAATATTCTCTCTTGAGCCGATTCCAGAGATTTCCAAGGGCCGGGTGTACACAGGATGTAAACTTGCAGGCATTCTAACCTATATTAAAAGGATTGCCGGTGTTAATACGCAGGACTTATGTTTCGTAGTTCGAATATGCAGCTCGGCAATGTTCTCTATCTGGTGTATTTGATTCAATTTGGCGAACTTATCGGAAAATTTAGAAGTTAAGTCTTCAAGTAATGCCTCTTTTGATGCTTGCTAATGGCATGGAACTCTAATCTTGAACCTAATAGAGTCACTCAGTAAATTTCTAATCACGGTGTATAAAAATTCGAATTCACATGAGCTTCGCTATTACTAGACTTTTTAATGCCCAACAATAACCTCAACGCTGAGTCAGATCATGTTAAACAACATTCTTCCTTCTTCGTGTACATGGTAGATAACCTCAAGATTCTGTAGGGGTTGACAAATCATCAATCACTTCGTGACTGTCAAACCTCAGGTTTGTCAATCACGACTAAAAGTACCAGAATGACCCGGGTACTCTAACACTTTTTCAAAGTGCGTGTATTAAACAATCAAAAGCTTTTGACAAACTGGATATAAAATCACTCAACCGCTAGTACAGCAGAAGCCAAAGAGACAGTAAAACATTGTGAGAATAAATATTATTTTCTTTCTTTCTTTTCTTTCTTTCAGTAATAGATGATCCCGCCAATTTTGATAAAGCCATTGATACAGCGGGCGTTGGACTTTTCAATTTAATTCTATTCGCCACAGCTATACCAGCCACATTGGCAAATGTGTTCTCCACAACGACAATGGCTTACATACTGCCAATAGCCGAATGTGATTTGAAATTGTCATTACTAAATAAGGGTACCTTGAACTCGGCCACTTATGCTGGCATGATAGCCTCAGCCATTGTTTGGGGCTATTTAGCCGATACCTTGGGTAGAAAAAAGATTCTGGTTATTGGTTATTTAGCCGATGCCGTTTGTGTATTTTGCAGTTCCATGTCACAGAACTTTCTAATGTTGGTCATATTCAAATTCTGCGGTGGTTTGATGTAAGTTTTTGAAGAGAATTTCCAAGAATAACTGAAGCATTACGGAATTCTAAATTTTTAATTTTACAGAGTCAATGGTCCCGGTGCTGTGCTATTTACATATCTAACGGAGTTACACGGCCCCAAAAATAGACCACGAGTCCTTATGATATTGGGCATGGTACAGTCTTTGGGCACTTTAATGTTACCCATATTGGCTTGGCTAGTTTTTCCACGTGACTGGGAATTTGTTTTATTCGACAGTTTTAATGGTATGTTGTGGTAACAAAATAAAAATGTTTACAATTTTTTTAAAAAAAAAACCTTTTCTTTGCTTTACAGTACATACTTGGCAAATATTTTTATTGTTTTGCGGTTTGCCCAGTTTAATTTGCGGTCTCTTATTGATCTTCTTGCCGGAAAGTCCAAAATTTTTAATGTCTCAGGGTCGTAATGCAGAGGCCTTAAGGGCTTTTCAGAAAATCTATGCCATTAACACCAGAAAACCAAAGAATACTTATCCAGTAAGTTGCGAATAGAAAATCGAATTAATGGTTCCAATAATGGTACGTTTTTCTTTTTTTTTCTTTTTCAAGATTCAAACATTAATTGAGGAAGTACCCAGCCGTGATGCCAATGCCAATGAAGTTGTTTTCACAATAGAAAATAAAACCAACAGCAAACCGCTTAAGAGACCACATCGTTCCTTAGGTCAGGCTTTACGAGATGGTTGGCAACAAATGCAGCCCATGTTTCGTAAACCTTTACTCTGTCGTTCCCTGCATGTTTATCTCATGCAATTCTGCATGCTATTAGGGTAAGTTGCCTCTAAATGTTCCATTCGATCAAAACTAATTATTGTTTATATCCCGCAGCCTTAATACCATACGTTTGTGGTTGCCACAGTTATTTGCCTCCATAGCCGAATATGAAACTCTGCATGTTGACGATAATGAATCGGCCAATTTGTGTACGATTTTAGAATACAGTGCCAATAAATCGGCTACCACTGTAGTGAACCAAAACGAAGATTGTAGTGTGGTAAGTTGAATAACGTACAAGGTGTTGAAAAAAGAAATCCATTATGTTTGCATGTTTCCTTTGTTAACTTGTTGCCTATATCACAGAAACTTTTGATCCTATTCGCGAAACACTAGACAATAAATTTTCATAAGCTGCTACTGAGGCAAATTGTTCAGAAACAAAATTATTCACCAATTGGTGCCAGGCCCAGTCAATGACGTGAATGCATAGGAACTTTTCAATATATACGCAGTATTTTTTTAATTCTTCATACACGATCAATAATCAGGTTGTGGCCTCTACATTTGTAGTGTCATTATGTTGGAAAATAAGTTATGGAAGAGCGTAAAGTTAGATTAGAGTAGGTATAATATCAAATACAGTTTACTAAATTTAGGCTCTCTTAGAGAGCATTTCAAAGACATCCAGGCATGTCATAATGAGATCGAGAAGACTTGCAAGATGTATGCCATAATGGCGAGACCAATTGTGCCCTATGCGACCATTGTTTGGTCAGGCCGAAAGAATTTGAAAACAATTCAACTGGAGTTGACAGGTGTTGGTATAAATTACAGAGACTCGCTAGAGGGTCTATTGCATCTTAGCTCACTGCATATGGCAGTGAGGACCAGAGCTAATGGTAGCCAAGTCTGAAACGGAATTCATTATTCATAATCTGGTAAATCGATAGCTTCTATGATTCTATGATTTTGAGAAGTTCTTCATAACACACTTGAGTAACAAGAGTCAATGGAGCAATTTGGAAGGCAAATATTCCTTCTTTCAAGAGTATGTGAAGTGAAATTCGTTGATATTCTACAAGCAGAAGCCTACAACATCGAAACATGGCGTTGACAATACTACCAGAAAGCCATGTCACCATTCGTGTATTCCGTTTGGATGAGGTTGACTCGAGAAAAGTTATGGACTATCTGTTTTAGCTGAATCAGCTAGGCAGGGGAAATCGAGTTCCTCCCAGGCCATATTTGAATTTTCCGCAATGAGCAGGCAGATAACTTCTGAGGTGAGAGATTCCCATGCCGCTAATAGCAACAGAACCTTTAAGTGAAGAGGGAAAAGTTGTTTGGGATGGTATACTCAATAAAAACTAAGATATGAAGAGTCACATACTTTTCTCAAGCCAAATGGACTTGAAACAAACTAAACTTCCGTTTGGGAAATTAAAGTGAGAAAAGAGTTGAGTCATGCATTAGAGTAATCAGAAGTAACCTGATGATAGTAATCGGCTATTTGACCGAGCAATGTAACAGTCTAATAATTTATTAGAACACATACTCAAAACATTGAACCTTCATATCAAGAAAGCTCATGAATTCTTATCAAGTATTAGACAGAGAGTTATCCTTGCTAACATCGTACAACGTCATGAAGTTTTCTCGGGTAAAAGGATTGGAGTAGAAATTATAGGGATACTCAATATGGATTCCGGGTAATGCAATAGATTGTTTGGTCGCAGTATACTAGCATCTCTATGCCACAATAGGAACAAGTATTATTAAATTTAATGGATTTATTTTCACTACACCTTATAAGATGTTAAAATTCAGTTGTTATTAATTTCAACTTATCTTTTACAGCGCAAAGATGTTTCGGTGGATATGTATTTAAACAATATTATTGTGGCCGTGGTAGGCTTAGTAGGCTATTGTTTTGCTGGCTTCATTATACGCATTTTAGGTCCCAAGAGGCTATTAAGTAAGTATTAAGAAATACAAAATATGATAAATAAATCAAAATTCATGCATCAATACATTTTCATTTCAGCTTATGGTATACTTTTATCGGGCATTTTGGGCATTTCCTTGTACTGGTCAAATAGCGGCTTAATGACTTTGATTATATCTTCTATATTTGTAACCGTGTCCAGCATATCAACGTCATCTTTAATGGGTCTGGTAGTGTCAGTATTTCCTACTACCTTAAGGTATGTTTAAAGGTCTTTCTTTTTCTTTTAAGTAAACTTGGCTGACATGGCTTCTTTCTACTATTACAGATCACTTATTATAGCCATAGCCATGATGTTTGGCCGCTTGGGGGCTTTATCGGGCAATATGCTGTTTCCAGTATTTGTGGAAATTGGTTGTCTACCACCATTTATAATGGTTGGTTCAGTTTTAATATGTAAGTAAAGTTTTTTAATCACGTTTTTTTTAATGATTGTAATTATTATTATAAACTTACCTCTCCTTAGTTGCCAGTGCCTTATCTTGCATCTTACCCAGTGAGAAAAAGACAACGTTTACATAAGTAATTATTTGTTTAAATATTTAAAGATTAACTAAAAGTTGTATTGTATTTAGGCTATAAACTTAATGATTAGATTTACTTATACAATATATCTGAAGATAAAGATTAAGTACACACATATAAACTTAAGATAAATAAGAATTCTTTACATTTTCATATGGGCATATGAAGCCCAACAACCATCATGATTTTGTAGAAAATCAACTCATTTACAAAGATTAAAGTGATTCTATTTATTTAGTTCTGTTATTAAAAAAAAAAACACATTGTAAATTATTACTTATAAAAAAAAATAAAGCATAATTTAAATAAAGAATAAATAAAAATGTCCAAGCAAATACAATGCACAGCACAATATATTATTGGGCTCCGAATTTTAGAAAAAAAAAAGATATTGCATTAGCATATCGTGTAAAATTCCTAGAAAAACAAATAATTCAAGATTATTTTATTGATCAACATCGATAACATATCGATTTATTCTATACATCTCTCTTGGATTTAAATTCGTTGCATTTGTTGGTGAGAATCAGGCCAAGAGACTATGGTTAGCTTATAACGAACCAAATCTAATGCGAGATTTATCCAGCAACATTTTCGCCTAACAAATCGAATTGCTAACTGAATCCTGGAAAGTACCAATAAGCTCTATAGTTTTGGATAATGCTTGCCAGAATGAAAATGAGTATTAAGTGGTAGTAGTTTTCATGCCTCTAATGAGGCCATACCCTCTCTGTTTCGAAGAGTATATTGGACGAATGGAAAGTAATCCTTTTTCATATCAAACAGCTTTGAGACAATTCAAAATGGTTTTGGGTAATACAATAAAACATACATAGTTTGCCAATACAACCCTTCAGTTAGGATGACGACCTAGCTTCTCACACCACTTGTGTTATGTGTGTCAATTTTACGACAGATTTTTTTGAGAAACTTTTCATGGCAATTTTTATTTAATCCCAGAGTTTTTGCCAGAAATATTTTTTTTTTCATATTTCGTTTTGTCGGACATGTCTGACCTGGAGTTTGAACCGTGGTCTCACGTCTAATAAAGCAACACACTACCTACTAGACGATGGCGACTAGACACAATTGAAAAGTAATTTGAATTATGCTTGGAATTAGTATGGAATCATGCTCGATATATAAACTTCTTGATGAGGAGAATGCATCACAAGAACACACCTGGGCGGCGTTAATACATCTCAGTAGGAAGAACTAATTGAGTATCAAGTAGCAAGCAGGCATCCGAAGAGTTTGCCAAGGCAAAATGATTGCGGAATACAGACTATGTATGTATGTTAAGGGGATACCCAGTATATTTTGAGGACAGTACAATAAATAGTTTGGTCGGGATGCTCTAAGACGCAAGAAATGTCTTCCATTTTATTACAAAATTTAATTGATACAGAACAAACATCGATACTTCATTGCATCGAAAATACGATCGAGGATCGAAGATTATTGATGGTAATATCTTTAGGACTGAAACTTTTATGCGCATTTCTAAATTCGAATTAAATGCCACAATTTCGAGCTTATGTTGTAAATCAAAATAATTTCTGTTTCTCTTGAAATCAACGCTAAAAACACAACACAAACACAGCATGGTAAAAGAATAATGTTGCACCAAAGCGTTGCTTGCTCTAATAATAAACTCACAGACCAATAGCCAAATCCATTTGCCACTTGTTGCCTTCTACCGCACAATAGGCCAGTAGCTTATTAAGGTTTAATAAAATTAATATAAGATTATAATTTATTACTTAATTGTCTAAATATACAATTATAATATTTAGTATATAAAATCTAATTGAATACAAACTAGAGAGTTTTGCTTAGTAAATGTACCTGCATTGCCCGCCTTTGTGTTTAGCATGACAGTACATGTTTATTACGGTTATTCCATGTTGTCAATAACACTGCACATAATCCGATCAAACTGGTAACTAACATCTGTTTTACTGCCACTACTCGAATCGTGAGGATCCACCTCCATTTTAATATCACTATCGTTCAGGTCCTCATCGGTGATTTCAGGTAGAGCAGCAAAAGCATTGTTCACAATATCTCTTACCCGCTCCAAGTGTTTCTGGAAACGATTTGTGGTCTCAACGCGTTGACGTTTTTGCATTTCCATCATGACACGCAGCGTTTCACGGGCTTGATGAGGGCGGAATTCATTTAGCAGGTGGTGCATGTGTACAAACAATAAACTGAGGTCATCAATCTGTAAAGGAAATTAAAATGTAACAGAACGCTTCTTTCCACCACAACAAATCACGTTACCAACCTTTTCTGTCCTCCTCGGGCTATCCGGATACTGTATTAGTAAATCTATTAAATCCAGGAAATTCACAAACAGCGAATGATTCAATTTCTTCAATTCTTTTCGCCTGTCGAAATGAAGCGGGATGAGTCTTTTAATATTTTGTGATTCCAACGAACGTATCATTTCCTCATTGTTGTATTGAATACCAAACATGCTGTACATATCCTGTATGGGTGGCGGAGGCCTTGGAGCTCTATTGCGCCTAATGTTCTCTTCCGAGAATAAATTTATATATTGCACCGGAGGCAGAGGTAAACTCATAACTTGCGATTCTTGTTGAGCCATTGTATATGGTTTTTTTTATAAATTAATTGATTATTTTTAAATAAATCTTAATGCTTATAAATTATTGCAACAATTGCAAAAAAAAAAGTTAGACAATCCTTCTGCTAAACAAAAAATAATAAATGCTTCTTCTTAACAATTATAACCATTCACAGCTAAATAATAACATGGAGATGTGTTATTGTCAAACAATATGCTTGTCCCAAGCAGCGCTGCCAGATCGGAGGATTTCTCCTCAAAATTCGAATTGTCTTATATCTTAGTGAATTTGTGTGTCGTCGTTAGGTTAGAACAACGGGGTTGAGCCTGTTTGTGGTGGTTTTTTGGTTAGTGCGTGTGTGATTGCATCGTTTGTGACTTGTTGGAATTTGGTCGGATTAGACGGACGGAACCCAAAATGAATTACTACTTAGTGTGGTGAATTTTTGGAAAGTGTGGTAAGTTAACAGTGTGGTAACTCTTGGCAAGGTGGGTTTGATAAAATTGAAATTCACCAAAGTGCCGTTATTCGAAATATGTACTGAATTCCCAGAGAGCTCTGTGCTATCAGTGGTGGATAATCCGGTGTGTGCCTAGAATAAGCGATTTTCACTTCCAATAGCACAGCCATTGGGTTAAAACAAACCCACCATATATAAATTGAGGTGCGAAACAGGGATGGATCGAGGACCGCAGTGTTCCCATTGAGTCAGCGAGTTCAGCGCTTGTAACTTTTGATGCGTTACCTCAATGTCTCAGTTAAACTGGGTATCCTTCAGTCGTTATACAATGATTATTTAAAGTTAAGTGCAGTATTTCTAGACTCTGCTTGGGACTTCAATCTCGATAAAAAGAGAACTGATTGATTATGTTCTCTCATTGAATCGAGTTTATTACGGTAATTGAGATTCGAAATTGTCCCCAAATAAAAATAAAACCATAGCTGGTGGTAACTCTGGGGTGTTGTAATTATGAATGCGCGGGAACCTAAATAAAAACAAATTAAATCGACTTTACCCACCTCCTTTTTCTTACAAACTTATACTGTATTACCATAGTTACACGTGCCCAAAAAAGCTCTAGCCTGGCATCTCTTTATATTGAAATTGTCCGCCATTTTTTATATGCCCCCCCACAGTAGCGAGTGAATCATGAGCGAGTAAACATGCCATTAAGAACGAGCGTATAAGAAAAAAGTAATACACACGCGAGATCAAAACAGAAAATGGAAAAATTTATAAAAACAATAAAATCTTTAATAAAAAGTGAAATGTTTTACTTAAGACACAATAAAGTGCATACATGAATATGTCAGTAATTGTTAAAAATAAAAATATTCCCGTTACATAGAGGTTGATTAATAAAAAGCGGAATGCTAATGAAAAACCCCTCGCGAACAGTGCCGTAAAGTAAAGATGAGAAAAATAAATAGTGCGTGTGGAAAAATGGTTATTCCAAATAATGTTTATTGTAATTAAAAAGACAAATTTTAATTAAAAAAAAACAAGAAAATAATCTAAAATAAATAAAATATTTTAATATACATTTTATTTTAATTAGTTAGTTTATATTAAAAGGAATTCGAATAACATGGGTAAGTTGATATGCATTTTCATTTGCATTTTTTCACTGCATGCAATATTCAAGAGCTGCAATATGCTTCTCGTTTTCATTTTCATATTATTTATGTAGGTTGTATATATGGAATTTATGTGTTTGTTATGCATATGAATGAGTGTGTGTATATAAAGAATTTATTGTGTGAGCCTGTACTGTTTTTTGTTTGTGTTTAAACATACGTTTACTGTTTATGATAAACAATAGCAACCCAAATGAAATTAAATTTAATGTTTACACGTGTGCGTGAGTGTGAAATCATTTATGTTGAATGTGTTTGTGTTAAATAAAACAATTATTTAATGTTTAATTATTTAATTTATTTTTATTGATTTTATACAAACATTCTTCCCGCCCTTTTTCCTCTTACAATATAGCTGATGCTTTAACTGACATATTGAGGGCCGCTGGTAAACATCCTAATTCTCGAGTATCCAAACTTATACACACTGTTGAAGAGGAACCCTCCCAAAGGAATATCGTTTTATTGCTTATAGAGTTGGCCGAACACGCGGAATATTCTGTAGACTTTAATATCTCTTTAAAATATGTATGTAAACTTGATTAATTGTTGTTGTAAAGTAAATACAAAAAAGTAATGATAAATTATTTTTCCGTAGTATTTGGATTTATTTGAACGTTTGGGATTTAATCATGATCTGGTATTAAATGAAGCTGGCCTCCTTCTGGTCAATTCATCGAAAATCTATTCGAAGCGCATTGATTATGTACAAAGTCTAGTGGAAAGACAAATTCTAACCCTATCGAATGCTGATACTGAAATACAACAACAAAAATTGTAAGTATTTAAAGCAATACTGTACATAGTTGTGTGGTGTATAAACGTCCTCGTTCATTAATTTAACCGGTATGTTATTTGTTTTTGTTTTTCTTCTTTTTATTTTGTGAGTTTGTTTATATTTTGTGTAACACATTAACAGATATTCATTCTTGAACAACAACACATTACGCACACATTGTATATTTTCTTATTGGAATTCAAGCTCTTAAGACCGATAAGAACAACAAAGCCTGTACTTAGTAATGATTCCGTTCAAAAACGAAATTATTATTATCGACAGTTTAGGCCGAGTATTTCTTTAAAATATTAGGTGTAGTTAAAAGAAATCTATTATATTTGAAATTAAAATGATGCCATCTAAGCAATTATGCACCATTTTGTGCTATAAATGTTGACATTTTTAAATTGTGAGATTACTTATGTATTTGAAACGACATTTTCACAATGAAGCACACTGCCTGAGTTCTTGTAGACAAATCAATTGTTCCCTGGATGGAGAGTTGAACCATAAGGATGTAGGTACAGTAGATGATTCACTGCCTATAGTGCTTATTCCTATTTGTCTGTGACTCCTGACGGACGTTTACAATCTCTCTTATAGTTGTAGTGGAAGTGTGGAATTTTCCCAATAAATTTAAGATTACACTCTTTCCATCTAAACGTTCTTAAAGCCCAAGTATTCTTCGTTTCCATATCCAAAAACCCGACATTGACAGTGAAAATATTGTGCAGTTTCCTATTTTTTTTTTCGTCAAGTACCATTTATAACTGATATAAGGTTTTTAAGATGGAATCTATTTTCATTTACCGTAATAGTTAAAGCCAATTTTACTATCTTTCCATTATTGGTGGCATATTCATTTCCATGTTGACTTTTATAAACCTTTATTAACTCTTTGTTTTTTCTTTAACTTCCCTTTCATGTCAGAGATCAACAACTGGAATCTCAAAAAGAAAGTCCTAACACGCCGGAGAAACCGAAAAGAGGTAGAAAGCGAGCATTAGAAGTGCCAAGCGATCCATATGAGGTTGAAATGGTACCAAAACAATTCAAAAAGCTTACGGAAGAGAAACGTTTTGCTGTAACAAAACAGATAACTAAACCGAAATTAGTGCAACGCAATATTGAAGTGGAACAACATATACATCCGGCTGGTTGGCTGCATGCCGCAATCTATGATTTCGAAAATGAAGAAGATGTAGATACTAAACGCAATTATAAACTCTTTACATATCATGTAGAACACCGTTACAATACCTTAGTGCCGGATATAAATTTTCGTTTACACTTTAAAGTTAAGGATTATATGGATGAACAAGAAGAAATGGACGATGAAGAGGCATGCAATACAGAAGACCGCAATTGGCCACCGCTGTCAGAGGCATATGTGCAAAAGTATTTACGTTTAGAAAATTATGTACTTCAAGAAGGCGCCAAAACGAATAAAAGAAAATATGTAGAGCCGGATGAGCTTACAACGCAGGAAAGTAATAAAGAAGCTAGACTAAGTGATAACACCACAGATGCTTTAGATAATACCGTAAGACAATTAAGTACCTCTAATATAAATGATAGTTTAAGTGGGAACAATAATGATACGGGCTTAGGCCAGAGTCTGCTTAATGATTCTAATAAAACTTTGGAGGCCAGCCATATGGAATCTAGTCAACTAGATAACACCCAGTCTTCAGAAATATCATCGAACGCGGCAAACCTTAACGACACAATATTGCCCGAAGCGGATAAATCTTTAAATGTAACAGCTAAACAAACTGAAAATGATTCTGCTTTGGGTAGCAGTTTATTAGATCAAAGCAATAGCACGGAAATTAATACATCTGGAACTACAAATGGAAATGAGGATGCTAATAAGGAAATAAGCGCTATTTTAAACGACACGGCAACAGATGGGCAAGAGGCAAACAATACTGAATTGAATTCAAGTGTTTTAGATGAAACCAAAAATACCGAAACGAATGATAGTTTGGTCGGACAAGAAAAGGATAATAATAGTACTACACAAACGGAAGTAAATCCAGCAGAATCATCAGAATTAAGTTCAACTGTTTTAGATGAAACTAAAGCTACAGAAGCTAACACCTTAAATACACAAGACAATAATAATGAAAATATCACACATACAATTAACATTACAACAGAAAATCAGAAGGATGAAGATAGATCATCTGTAGGAGAAGCAAATGTTACATTAAATGGAGCAGTAGAGGAAGAAATCGCAAAAACCGGAGACGAATCAAAAGTGGAAAATGACGATAGAAATAATTCTATTTCAATTGAAAACATGACCAAGTCAATGGAGGAGAACTTAAATCAAATTGATTTAAATGCACTCACTGATGACCAGCAAACAACAAAGGGTAAGGCCTACTATTTTATGAAAAAAAAAATACAATAAATCGTGTAATTTTTTTTTTTTTTACAAAATTGTAGACACCACACAATTGCAAATCCAACTGCCACCGAACGAAGATGAAGGTGTTTGCCTATCAGACTTGGAGGAACAAGATTTTCGTTTGCTTTCGCCGACTATTAAAACCGTTAATATATTTCCAGGTGTGGTTAGAAAGGATATTACAATTTTAATGGACGACGAATTAAGGAAAGCACTCGACATGCGTGATGGCATAATGGATCATTATGGAACTGAAACCTATAAAGTGCCTATAATTGCGAAAGTCATGAAGCATGATCTCGTCTTTAATATTTTAAAATTACCAGAAAAACAGCTCAGACGGAAAGTTTTATTTAAATTAGGCCCCGAAATGGATTTATTTTTACAAGCGGTAAGATGTCAGTTGTAGACTTTATGTCACTTAAAATATTAAAGCAATAAAATGTTTATCTCTCAATATATGTAGCGCTGTTTAAAACGTGGTAAAGCTGAGCCTGTGACGATTGTTAGTCGAAAATTTACACCCTTACAGTGGTTTTCTCTTAATAACACGGATATGACTGGTGTGTTCATGACTCCGCCGAATAGTCCGGGACATTCCTCGGACTTCTTTGGCTTTACAGACGATGAAGGTAATGATGATGATGACACTATAAGCTGTTCTGAATTCTGTGGTTTTACCGAAGAGGAACAAGCTCTTTTAGATGGAAAAAACTTTAATCGTTTAAGTCGCGATTCTGGTGTGGGCGTAGACGTGAACAATTTAACACCCGACAAAGAGCCATTGGAAATTATATTTGAACGTAATGAAGCAACAGAAGCTGATATTGACAACTGTAAAAGGAATATAAATTTTAATCAAGAGCCGAAAGAAACTACGGAATCTTTATTACAACAATTGCCTGTAGAAATAAGAGATGCTTTAACAATCGAATTAAATGATACCGAAGAAAACGTAGACAAAAATTTAGAAAATCCGGTTGAAACATCACACGCAGCAAACACAGAAGGTGAGAACAGTGAACAAAACACAGAGTTACAAGACACTGAAAACAGCAATCCAAATATTACACAGCAAACGGGACACTTGTCGGCTGGCGAAACAAATTCAGTAAATAACACTGAAGGTACAGATGTTATGTGTACAGAAAACACAACAACAAATATAGAGTCGCAAGGCACACAAGTGACGGAAAATTTGTCAAGTGATGACCAACAGAATACAGAAGCTTTGGAGTCCTCTAAATCTATAGAGAATATTGAAAATACTAACGATAAGCAAGATAGCAATGCTAAACCATCCTGTGATAAGACTATTGAACACGAAGACTCGAATCCTTTTGCCGATTGTGAAAACAGTGATTCTGAAGATGATATCATGTTGGATTTGAACACTCAGGGCACTAAAACCAAGGTAGGCATGACATGCTTTTTTTATTACTTTCCCAAGTCCTCTAACGTCGAACATATGTATGTATCTCTTTCAGATTCAACAATGGCACGAACATTTGCAACCAATTTTAGCTAAATCTAGGGAACGTCATCACTTTGATGTTTTTCAATTGGGTACGGAAATTATTGAAACCGTGCAAAGCAGAAGAAATTCTAAAGATCAGTTGCCATCCTCATCAAGTGACAAACCCTCAACAACTTTTCACAATATAATGGAGAACAAGGATCACTCTTATGTATCCAGATATTTTCTCTCCACTCTGTTGCTGGCCAATCAAAGTAATATTGAAATTTCAATCAACAATAAATCTTCAGAGAAACCAACTTCATGGAAAGATCTAAACTTGAAACTCTTAAGTACCAAACGTCATACGGTGGCTATAGAAGATAACATTGGTATGATTGATAATAATAAAACAAAATCCAGTGATGGCAAAGCAAAATCAAAAACAAGACCGATTAAAACGCCCTCCCAAAAGCTTAACAAAGAAGATTTGGAATGTACTGAAGATGACAATGAAGATAGTGAGCCGCCTTTAGTTAAGCTGCAAAATATAAGAAAATCACTGAAACGCGCTAATGATAATGCTACAAGTACACCGTATGTGAACAAGAAGTCTTCGTTGGCAACAATTCAGAGCGTAGAAATTATACCGGCGCCATTAACACCATTGAATATCATACCCGGCACTAGCCAGCAGGCTAAAAGCCATGAGTTTTTTAATGTTAACTTGAATGAAGTGCGAACTTTACAACCCATCGAAAAGGTACAAAAAAGAAATGATGATCTTGACTCTGGTTTTTTCTCAATAGATGATATATCCTTATCATAACAAAAGTGATGATCGATCTGTTCTATTATGTTATCTCGTCTTTTCTATATACAATACATATGTATTTAATTTAGTAGTAGCGTGTGTGAAAGTGTGCCTGCGTGTATATATGTTTGTTTATATACATAAATATGTATATTTAATTAGGTTTTTATGTTTGTGTAAATGGAAGCGGGTGTGTGTGTGTCTGTATGTATGTTTTTCTTAGCCTAGGCACTGTACAAAATGAATTTAATTCATATACACAAAACAAAAGTTCAATTTAATTAACTCTAGAGGTTATTGGTTAGTAGGATTTTTGCAATAATTATTGTTTTCCTCATTTAATTTATGTATTTAAGTAACAATTACAATATTTAATTAAGTATACATATGTTAAGTACTTTCAATTCTTATACAAAACTAAACAAGTAAAAGAAAAATGCAATTGTAATTATTTTTAAAATGTTTCTAGCATTTCATGTCTGTCTTGTAACATAATATGCCGATATTTAATTGTTAAATAGATTTTGCTTTCGAGTTATCGACATGTAAATGGTTTGACGAGAATTTATATTCACAATTATTGGCTCGTTTGATAAATAATGATTTTAAAATTCTTAATTTTTCATAAAAAAAAATAAAAAAATATTTACATTTTCGTATTTATGCCTAGATAGCATAATTAATAATTCCATTCTATAATACTTTTTTATATTTCCTTCCACATTCAATGTCTTATTGACTATTGCAGTGTATTCAGCTTTCATTGTGGAAGTCTCTGTTGAAAATTGTATTCGACCGTAAGACTTTTCACAAACAGCACGATTAACAAATGTTTGCCGTAAGTGTATATTATATATATGTACGTAACAGAACCTAATTGGTCATTACAACCCTATAGTCAGGGTTACGACCTCGTTTCCCACACTCACAACCTACAGTTTAAAGTCGAATCCGAACGGCAGATTTTAGATGGCAATTTTATTTACTCTCAGAGATATTGCCAGAAATCTGCTGAGAGGAAGTCGCCGAAGGAATATTTTTTCATATTTCGTTTAGTTAGACTACGGCGGTATATCATATCATTACAGCATAATTAGATATTATAATGTAGGAAAAATTCCTCTTTCAAATTTGCTAGAGGTTAATTGCTAGAGGTTCTTGTTAAAAATTATTATTGCAATGTGGAAATTAATTCTCATTTTGTGTTAAAATAATTACACAAATCTAAACTAATAACTGACCAATGAGGCTTTTTTTGGAATTCGAATTCATTTACAAATAATATTCTAATTAATCCACAATTACAAGCTAAGACCAAATGCTCATACAATGTCCTATTGGAGAGCCATTTGCCTTTATGGACAATTTATTTAAATAATCCTTTTACATGTTGATTTTTAACAGTAAATATTTTCAGAGTCATAAATATGTTCATTGTAACTAAAATGTCGTCTTTATTTTAGAACAATAAATAAATAACATTGGTATTGTAAATAACCTTTTGAAATATAAATTTTAAAATAACTTTTTAGTTTTAAATGTTTTAAAAATCTTTTAACACTAAATGTAAGTTAATTTGTATTTAAAGTTTTTATTTCGCTTAATTAAACGTGTTATGTAGCTTAAGTTACAATAAGATCTTTTGTTAATATCATTTCAGAAATCGGCATATCAAAATATTGCAAATTATTTCAAAAAAATCAAACAATTACCCGTGTCCACTTAAGTTTAAAAATTTTATTTGGTTTTAAATATTTGGTTTTGAGAAACTAACAAAACAAACAAAAAGCCTGCATAAAGAAACAGTATTGACAGCACGAAATTTGTTAAAATTTTTCCTTATTGTAAATTAAATGTTCTTTTCATGTCATTTTATTGTTAATTTAAATTTAGGTTTTATAATTTTTTTTTTATTTTTTTGCAAGAATATTTTGGTTTTCCTTTATGTTTTCATTTTTTTAAGTTTAGTATTTTATTTTGCTTTTTTTTTTATTTGAGTACTATTCTTAATGATTTTGTTTTATTTTTTCTTTCCTTTTGAGTTGTTTTTTTATTTTGTATTATATTTTAAGTTTTTGATTTTCCTTTTTTCTCTAATATGTCCAAAAAAAAACGTAGTCTTTTAAGTTAAAAAGAATTATTGAATGATAATAATTTAAATAAACTTTACTTGCTAATGTTTTTAAAAAACATTTAAATTAACATAATTGTTATAAAATTTTTATTTACAAAATTTAATTTTAATTTAATTTTTGTTTTATTTTCTTGCGCAGTATTTTTTTTATTTAATTTATTTTTCTTTAGTTTGAATATTTTTTTAATTTAAAAATTCTTTTTGGTTTATATTTCCTTTAGTTTCCAAATATTTTTCTTTTTTTTTGTATTCTTTAAAATTAATTATTTTTTTTTTAGCAATTTGAACACTGCCATTTAGCTAAAAGTACCTGATATCTCATGTATTTTTTTTCTCACTTATTTGAGGTACGTGTTATTCTTGTAAATATGTACATACATTGTCACATTGTATTATTATTAGTTTTTTACTTTGATTTGTTAAAATTTTTAACTAAAACACCTAGATTTTAAAAATTCATCTGCAATATGTTTTTGTTTATATAAAGTGTATATTATATTGTAAATTTAACTAAGGCTACTCGAAATATACTTACATATAGTAGATTAACGTATACCTTTAAAACCACACAATTTAGGCCTTAAAATATTTTAAAATTTAATAATAAACAAAAATGAAATATAAAAGAAATTTATACATACTATATTTTTTATATGAATAAAATAATTGTAAAATTATATTGTCTATTAACAACAAAAAAAAAATTAATAAATCTTTTTGGACAATAATATTGTGACAAGCAAGTGTGTTATTCATGGAAAAATAGAGTTATTCACCACTACCCTCAATATAACCTCAAAATATGTTCTCAATAAGCGTTGCAGTGTAGGCAATGACCGATGGTGTAGCACTATCATCCTAGGACAGTTTAGCTGGTAAATTTTGTTTATTGAATTAAAACTACAAAAAAAAAAATCGAAACGTGAGTGAGAAGCAGGAGGTGACAGTTCTCTCGATTCTGACTTTTTTCTACTATTGTCGTTGCAGGTGTAAAAATTACATTCAATGATGTTTCCATCTTATTCAATCAGCCACGCTCCTTTTCACCAAATATTCCTCAGTGTTTTAGTTTAGTTTAGATCTTATAATCCGGAGGTTCACCTGAAACTTGTAATTATGCTCTCAACGAATTTGAGCCGTTAATTAACATTAATGAAATCCAGAAACACAATCTAACATTGATGGTTTCTAATTCTAGTTTGGCGTACTGAACAAATCCATATAGACTGTCCTGTTCGATGCCTGTTCAATAAGGCGCAAAGCAAAACTGCCGACAAACTTTGCTTACATCGAAAAAAAAACTTTCGAATGATTCATTGAGATGACAATCCTTCACCGATTTTGGGTAGGGACGGTTTCGAGGCGAATATCCGATCTTGTGGCTTTTCTTAACTGCTTCTGGCATGGATACCTCAATTGATCAACCACTACGTTGTTCTTCTTCGTAAATTGTGTATCTTTCGCCCTTTATTTTATGATTTTAAACGAAGCAAAAGATCTTCAGAATGTAATCTATCGCGGCTTTAATTTTGATAAAATTTAGATCTTACAAATGAATGGCGAATTTACCCATGTTTACAAATTCAACGACATCGTTTATTTTTGATGGCTCTAAAAGATATATGAAATTATGTGGAACTGAAAATATATCGCCCTCAATGTGTCACATAAGCTAGTTTTTTTATTTATGACTTAATTCTCCTCTCGTTGAATAGTGGTTTGGGAATCGAAAAGCCACATCCCTCATACAAATAGTGTAGCACACAACCCATTCGAATACCAGGACATCCAATAATAAAATTCTACAGTTAAATTTGGATAGAATTTAAGAATAATAAAACTGTCACTATTTGAATACTTATCTTCTTTGTCTTCATATACGACTAGTTCCATAAATTCACCAAACCGTGCTTTTTAAATATTTTTCAATTATCATCATTCATGCACATGATTTATTTTTTCCGTTTTTGTCGCATTGTTTAATTGAATTAGTTTCTAATTAAAACAGTCATTACCACAAATTCGTGTTATCAATTAATTATAATAAAAATGTAAAATCTGCTTAATGAAAAAAATATAAAAATTAATTAAATTATTGCTATTCTGAATCAGTATCCGAGTGGGATTTGTCTTCGTCTTTCTTTTCATCGGATTTATAATGACGATATTCCTTTTTCAATTCCCACATGTTTTTATGGGGATTTTTCATATTGTAATCGCAAACTTCTTTCAGAATCTCTTTCAGATAGCCAATTGGCTGTTTGGTTATTTTGACTAAATCCTTAATATTATAATATTGATGTTTTTCGAAGGCATTGAAGAGCATGTCCATGACAGCATTCTTATCATCACGAGCCTTTTTACCCTCCGCCTTTTTGCGTTCACGATATTCAATCTAAAGGAACGATAACAGAAAAAAAATTAAAAGTTTCCCAAAGGAATGGTAACTGAATTGGAGACTTACATTATGAGCATGATCTTTGACAGGTTTGAAGTTTTGCACGATTTTATCGATCGACTGTACTTTGCGTTGGGGCACTGACGCTTTCCGTATGGACTCTAGTTTAAGTTTCATATAACAATTATCGGCTATAGGCCGGCATTCCAACTTTTGTACTATACGACCCTCCATGTATAGCTTTTCAGCATCTTGCGATGAGGATTCTTTACTGCTGCTACTGTTGCTGGTCGCCGTGGGTGGCCCCATATGTGAAAATACCCCCAATGTTTGTTTCGTCACTACCGACACATCCAATATATGTTCTGTGGGTATCTCTTCTTCGGGATCTAAATTGACTACTGCCTGCGTTAGGCTCAGCGAAACCTGGGCTTTCTGTCCTGGTGTTTTACTAATTCGTAGCTTTCCGACATCCATATTGGAAGGTGCCTTTTCCCATTTTTGTGCAATATATTTCGGCACTTTGACTAACCATACACCACGACCGGCATTTGACAGGTCCAGTTCTTTATCAACTATTGGCACTTTAATATCTTTATCGTCATTCTTCGACATTTTATGGTAGTTAATTTAATAATATTCTTTGATATCTTTTGTTTATAAACTGTTTGAATAAAAATTATTGAGTTTTTTACACGTTTACACGAAATTCGTTTTAATGTTTGTGATGCCTTGTTTATAGCGAGAGATATAAAAGCAGTTGAAAATGATACAAATTCATAGAGAGAGAGAAAGAAGAGAATGTGTCATTTGCATGAAACAGCTGATGGTAGGGTAACCGAATCTTTATAAGTATTACGTTTAAAATATACGCGTTTTTGAATATTTTTATTTGAAGGTTTTTTTAAATTAAAATTTCTAGTTAAATTAAGCCTGTTGGAGCAATTTTGTTTGTTTAGATCATTTGCCACAGGATTTTTTTGTAAAACACCAGAATTTACTTCATTAGTTATGCTGTGCATTGCGTTTAAACTAGCTGAAATAAAGAAAAGTGTATATGGCCACATTGAAACTCAAGTGACATTGCATATGCTTCCACTGAAATCAATCGAAGCGGTGGGAGAGGTAGAGGAGAAATTAGAATCTCCAGAGTTTTGTCAAGCAATGGTAATAAAGTCAAATTGTTTCTTTTTTAAAATATTTAATAATGATATTTCTTTACAGATTACATACTTTCATAAATTGAAAGGCACATCTGAGGATGTCAGCAGTGTCGTTCGTGCAGTGTTTACTGATGACCTGCTGGAAAAATATAATTGGGAAGGAAGGTGGGGGAAACAAGCGCTTGCTAAGCTTTCGCTATTTCAAAAAGTTATACGAGGTATGTCCATACTTTTATATATAAATTATGAAAAATACATTATTTATGTATCAACATATGTACTGTATAAATATATATATATATATATATCTTCTACAAATTTCAGAAGTTTTCAATCTGCAAGGGTCTTTAGACTTTGAAAAAAGTGTCAGAAAAGCCGTTGAAAGGAGCCACCACAGGCTGAAGCAAAAAAATATTTAAAAAATAAACCGTAGTATATATAATAAATTAAAATAAAAACAAATACATTTATAATAAAAATAACATAAAAATCGAGTTTTATTAAAAAGTTATACCGGTCAGATTTGACGGATATATTCATCAAGTATGACTAGTCAATAGTGATGGATATATACATCAAGTATGATTGATCAACCCTGACTTACATTTCTATCATCCTTGATTGGTAAACAACAAAAGAGTGAGCAGCTTAGATATATGTTTTAAAGTCGATAGAATTCATAAGTGCAAGGGAGATGAAAAATCACATGTACACAAATGTTTCCATCAGTTTTGTCCATTTGCCTTAAGAAACTGATAGAAACTTTGTTCTACGCGATGATGGATATTTCCATCAGTAGTGACAGTCAAATGACCAATCAAATGACTGTCACTGTTCTTGTAGGGATGGTTCTTTGATGAACTAATAAATTTGAATCTTGTCCGGTAATAAATGATCATTCTAGCACTACATTTTGTAAACAATCGAATTTTCTCAAAAAGTTACAGACCATACACGAGAGTTGTGTTCCATTATCTGTTCGATATAAATAGTAATACAGGCAAGTACGATTATACTTTCTTTAGTTCCTTTAAGTAGCATACGCTATTTTCATTTTCCTTCCTTTGCTTGTTTAGGTTTTTTTAATAAAAATTTTCCAGCTAAGCAGGTGAATGGTCGGATGTAGTAGGTACATGCCATTGCGTTGAATTCTCGTGCCTGGAACATTAAAACTTTTTGACTCCGAAATATTTACACTAACGAAAGGTACGTCATTAAGTTCATGTTAAATTTCCCATTACGATAGATGGGAGCAGTAAATTTCAATATCTTTAGCTCTGACCTTTTCTCAAAACATTCTTGTAAAAAAAGTAACCAGTAGAGTGAGTTCTCGGAGACCGAAAAGTGCAGAACTCACCGTTTGTAGGGATTGACACAGCACCACAATTAGACAATGCCAGCAATAAGTATGTTTTAAAGGTTATGTTGAGATAGCCAAGAAATCAATGGAAGGGAAAGTTTTAGTTGTTTAACGATTTGATCTATCGTGGGCTTTATGAGCTCATTGGAAGTCACATGGTTTAAGCAAGGTTGTCGATGACATAGCTCGATCAATTTATTTTCATACTACCGGTTGATCACATGGCGTTAGTGTTATCATTAGGCTTTGGGGTCTGTTTTATGCTTCCAATCTGATTCTGACAGGATTATTTCTGAGAAGCAAGCTCCCTGGATGTTGTAGTTCAAACGTTATTACTTGATATTGCATATTACACCATTGGATTGGATATATTGTAACTTTTAATTAATTTTAAGTTTAATTTACTGTGTTTAATGCGAGTAACACATTGGGATCATTAGCATTAGACCCAGTTGGGCATTGACTAGCGAGGTTTATTGCTTAAGGTATTTTGCTGCAAAACCCAAGTAATTCGCTTTCGAATCCGAAGGAAAAAAATTGCCTGCAAGGTTTTCGATTTTCAAAATTAATAGGCTTAAAACCCCCTATAAATAATTTATCCAGGAAACCTCCTAACCCTCAGAGAGGCCAGCAACAGCAGTGAACTTCATAGCAAGGTCGGGCAGCGCCATCTTGATTTAGAGTAATTTTCAATTACTAATTATACATTTACAAAGAACATTAGCAATCCTAGGACTTTTAGCAGTAGTAGACCAATTACATGCTTAACTGGTAAAGCAAAACTAAAAATAATAAGAATATGGGTAAAATGCTTTCTGACAACCATATGTCCCTGCTTCTCTCCTCTCCTAATCTTACTTACTTACTTAGAAAGTGGGTCATATAAGTAAATTTTTATGATGATAAATACAGATTTGTTTCAATTTTTTTTATATAAAAATTATGAAAAACATTCGATGCTTCATTAAAACGATTTGGGTTTAATTCTTAAAATTTAAAACTTCTTAAAAAAATTCGTTTATTTTTCTGTAGAAAAAAAATCATTATCGGGTATAACAAAATCTTTGGAAGCTAAAGATTTACAAATGGAATTAAGCTTGTTAGCCTTTCATACTTAGAAGTTAATTCTTTGTTTTTGTTTTAGAATTGAGAGAGTATTTGTTTGTTTTAATACTAAAATACTTTAAATAATTAATTAAATAACTACATATGTATGTATGTATTTGTGTATTTTGCTATGTGTATGTGTATATATAAATTTAATAATATGACTAATTTACTAAAACATTAATTATAAATATATTAAGAAAGTAATCAATACATACAATAATAAAAACAAACAAGTATTATATACAAAAAAAAAAAAAAAGAATTCAAAATAGAAAGAGAATTTAAAAATAAACCGTTAAATTATTTTCCGATGAACCCATGGTATCAGTAGATGCCAGAAGATTGCTAGAACCATTGACACCAACACTTGTTACACCACCGTTAGCACATGATATGGTGGTAACACCCGCCTGAAGAGAAGCTGATGTCGCAGGAGCTTCCCAAGCCATTTTCTTATTATTATTATCGCTGGTCTGTAGATGGTTTTGGCATAAGGAGTCATTTTCAATTTCATCTTCCTCATAAAGCTGACCATTAGCCGAAGCTCTAGACACTATGCCTGTTGGGGAGACATTACGTGTGTAACTTTAAATCAAACTTTTGATAAGTAATTGCAACACTTACTTCTTACAGTGGCTGCATAGTTTTCTCGTTGCCTTTCTCTTTCGCGTTCTCTTTCCAGGCTGGCAGCTAGTATTGCTGAAGCTCCTAAACCCATATTACTGCCCAGTGTTGTAGGCTGAAAGCCGCCATTACCGATAGGATTAGCCATGGATATATTGCCATTGTGTTTCATATGCAGCACCGATACATTTCCACTGGTTACGGTAGCGCCATTACCATTGCCAGCCACTTTTTCATGTGTTACTAGATTAGCCGATGAAACAGTGCTATGGCCATGACTATGTACCCGATTTCTTCCCAAAGTGGGAGTGGTTTTACGTGCTTTATTCTTATAATGCACGATATAACAAGTTAATGCCAATATTATGAGCACAAAAACGCCCACAATAATGGCAAACATGCCGAGAAGACTATTGCTCCAAGAGACTTGAGCTAAAGCTACACCTTCCATGGTTACGGTTACGGGTACTGAGGTGCTTCGTGGTGGCACACCACTATCTGTTGCCACGGCTACCAAGTGTACAGTACTTTCATTGAGTGACTGTAATTGTTCCGGTCTCATATAGATATTGCCAGTGCTGTCGATTTCAAATAGACCAGCATGTTGTCCTTTAAGCGACAATTCCAACTTATCATTGCGATCACCATCGGCTGCCTCTATTTTACCGATCATAACGCCTTCTAAAGACTCACTGCGTGACTGTAAGGTTTGCTAAGGGGAATAAAAAGAATAAGTTTTCAATTTTCTTAGGTTTACAGATTTTAAATCATTGTTATGCTTACACTTTTAGGCACCACAAACTCATAGTGGGTCTCCCGAAACCGAGGCTCCCAATCATTGACATCTGTAACCTCTAGACTTATTTCGGCTGTTGTATTAGTCATGCCGTCAGTAGCAAAAACTTGAAAGTCATGCCGCGTCATTTTTTCGTAATCCAAAGCCTTTGTTAGAATCACTTCTCCCAGAGAGCCTACACTAAAAAATTGCGAATTTACTGGATCCGGTATGGTGTACTTTAAGTGTTTTCCCGGTTTATTGGTAGGCAAAGCCAAGATACGATTCCCTACAGCTGTATCTTCGCGTATACGCATGTGAAATTTCTTTTGTACAAACGCCAATGCGCTCATGTCACTATGAGTGCCTCCCGGTCTTGCCAGTGTCACGGTGGTTAGAGCATATCTATCGGGATTGTCAATTTGTGTAGCCTTAACCACCAATGTAGCACCATTTGTTAGATCAGAGTAGCCTATGGGTGTGAGTAGCGTTATAACGCCACTATGGGGATGTATGCGAAAGTATTTGGTATCTTGTGATTGCACAATACTGTACTGTATGGGTGCACAAATGCCCTCATCTTGATCTATGGCCTTAATTGGTTCTGGACGAATTTTCAGCTCACCTTGTCGGCCATCTGACGGCAGTTCTGCATTATAGGTTTCCCTCAGGAATTTTGGATTTTGATCATCGGCATCTGTTATCACCACCCTCAAGATGGTATCGGAAAATTTTGGCGGTGTTCCTTGATCTTGTGCTCGTAGTTTAACTGTGAAATTTTGCATTTGTTCATAGTCCAGGGATTTTTTAAGCACCAGAGTTCCTTCGAGCGGATTTAAGAATTGTACATATTCTGAGAACGGTCCTGGTAGAACTTGATATTCTACGGTGGAGAAGGGGCCCTGCTGATCAGCATCTTCGGCTTTGGCGCCTTGTAAAATACGTGTGCCGGGAACTGTAACCTCGGACAAAGTCAGCGTATAGGGTGTACCAATCCATTGCGGGGCATTATCGTTGACATCGATAACACGCACATTGACAGGGATAACGAAGCTCTGAAAGGAAAAACGATTACAAATTTCATCATCAATTAAATTCTAGTGAATAAAACATGACTTTTTTAAATGGAATCCTAATTGGCTGCAAATAAAAATTACATCACTTAGCCTTTAAATTATTAACACCTCTGGTGATTACAATTAGCGTGAAATCTTATTTACATTTCTTTATGAAATATTTCTTTAAGGCCTATTTGCTAATGGGCACTTCGTTACGCTTAAATGTCAATATGTATTCAGAATGTATGCAAACATATTCAACACGTTTACACTGGCACAAACATTTCGTGCTAATGCCGGCTGGAAAACCTCAAGTAATCTATACAATCTCTAGTAAAGACGTCAAAACTATTTGCGGTCAATGAACTCTTCAACGCTTATAAAGTTCATAGAGTTCGAGAGTGCGAGTAATTGAAAATATTTGTATTGGAAAGACCAAAATGTACTCATGTATGTACCCATACACACGACAGTAAAGTAACCCAACAAACTGAAAATTGAAAATTGAAAAACTAAAATTGTTTCTTGAGTTCATAATGTATTTAAGAAGGCGCATAGAGTTTGTCAATGGAGCAAAATAACATGGAAACATTTCCTTCACTACGGGCTCCTTAAGGTTGTCAGAGTATTTTTTTTAAATGAATATGGTTAAAGCCAAGAATATTGTGTTTAACAAGCGCTATGTTTTATTTGTGGATACATAACACACTAGGAATAAATCTGTGGATATTGTATTCACACTTCATTCAGAATTCATGCAAATGTTTATTGGGTTGCCTTAAGGAAATAAAGAATTTTTCAAACCTAATGCATTACACAACAATAAAGAAAATAGTACATCATATAGTTTAAGTAAAGCCAACTAAAAACATTGTTGTATGTAATTAAGTATGATCGGCATTATGGAACCAAAATGTTACCCTAATCTCCTATCGGAAGACGGAAGGAAAAGCAAACTGATTCTCTGTTTGGGAATTTTGAACGCACAAGGCTCACTTTAAATTTCCAATACTTTCTTGTGGCTATAACTTCTAAACTATTGAGCCGTCTTCCAGAATAACGCTCATAAGATATGTAAATAATCGTTTAGTTATTCAATAATCAGTTGCGGAATTATGAGTGTATTATACATTAATGGATTGGACAGTATATGCTTAATGTACACTTAAGAACATATGTTGATAAAGAGGCCAAGATCAGAGAAATTTGGTATTTGATATTTGGTAGTTACAGCCAGACTTCTAATTACTACCCACAGTTTCTATTGCGCCGGAGTTTAAGCTTACAGGAGAACATTTTCGCATATTCCTAGCGGTATGCCAATTTCGTTTTGTGAACTATTACAGCCACGGTCTTTCACGTAATTAAATTGGTGACCAAAGCGTAAAAATATTCTTTTAATGTCTTGTTGATACCACATACCACCATCCAGTTTATAACTCTCAATTGCAGGCCACAAAGAAGTTAACGGTTCTTTCAGAGTTATTTTCGATCAAATTCGTCTTAATAACAACTCGAGACCATAATGGCCACCGCACAGTCACTTTCTCCGGATGCACTGGCTTTTCCACATCTCAGAGCTCCATATGCAACAATTTTGTTTGCTGACGTAGTTTACAATTCTGAAGTGATCATCATAGCTGAAAAAGATTTTGTTGGATAAATCAGCTTTGAAAGCCTATTGCTCCGAAGGCAAAATGCTCCACAAAGGGTCGCAAAATAGGCCCAATTACTGAGAACTCTGTGGAATCGTCAAATTCGGATTATCTACCAGAAAAGAAGAGACATTTTCGAGATTACGATGACGCATAGCCCTGACCACATCTCCGATGCTTTCAGTCTTCCAAAAATTCTTTATAATTTCGCCAATTCCTTGAACAGTAAATCCAATAAGCCGATCATAATCACACAGTAATGCTCTGCAAAAGTCGCAGAAATGGAAATTTTTAAGAATTTTCTTAAAATGTTATCCTTAACTGTAGGGCTCATAAACACTCTTATGTTAACAAAACAACTTTACTAACTACTTTGGAAGTTATTTGTAAAGTTTTTCTATTTGTTTGCCTTCTTGCAAACGTAGGAAGTGAACAAAACCAGAAGAGTCTTGCCAAGAACTTTCTAATGATTTTGAGAATGTAAACTAAAGTGAAGTGAACTGCTGCACGTAAATGATTGAAAGTATACACGATGATTGTGTGTACCTAGCCACGTATTTAGGTTGTAAGGAAAAACTATAATTCTTGTTATCGCATAGCCAGCCACACACACACACACACACAGGGATCCCAGACCATAATGCGTTTTTGTTTGCATAGAGTAAAAAGTGTTGTATTAAACGGAAGTCAATGGTACTAATTTATGGTCTCACCTGGAAACTATTTGTGGTGGCTTTGAAGGACTAAACATGTTTTCAAAACTTATTTTTATTTTATGGCTATGTGTGTGTATGTGTGTATTATTTCTTTAATACATAGCAGGACATAACATTTGAGTGTTAACCCAATATTTTTTATTTAGAAGGTTTTTTTTTGTTGTATTTTTATTTTATTTTCGAAAGTTACACCCTTCTTTCCCATTTATTTTGTGATTTTCTAGCACCATTTTTTTTCTGCGAACTAACTAAATAAGGCGTGTTGTAGTGAAATTGTTTTAATAAAGAATTTGCTTTTTTGTTAGATTTAAACATGTAGTTTGGAAAGTTTTTAATAGTTTTCTTTATGGGTTAAATATATAATTTAAGATAAGCAATTAAGTTCAATGCTCTCAAAAGTTTTCATAGCATGTTTCTCATGTACTTAATGTCAAGTGGCAGCAGGTAAATGAATTAATTCTTAAATAGCAAAGATATGTACGGGCCAATAGGCTTGAACTTGCTTTGCGCGCAATAGAATTTAATATCTTCTTAGGCAATCTAATGGGATCAATACATAGGATGCTTATGCTATAAAGACTACATAAGAGCACTGGTAGAAATATTTATGGATAAAGAGTGGTAAGATGTGAATGCGCTCGGTATTAGTGCCTCATGAGAACCCGGTTTGGTAATCTGAAGTTACATAGGGGCATTGTTTTTAGAATTTTAAACGCGTAATAGGATATTAACATCCCTATGATTAGACTTATGTACGTGGCGTGCCATGATCATATTATATTATGATTGTCACATAGAGGTACCATAGTTCTGCCACCATATGATCAATTGCACTGCTTGTCCCACTCCCGCCACTCATTCTAAGGCATTCCTATAAAATGTCTGTCAAGTCTTTTGTAATTACAAACTACAGGACGTTGATCGATGTGAGTAAGGATAACGCTGTGCTGAGTAGTTAATACGCATGCAGGTGTTTTCTTCTGAAACGCATTAGTGCCGCATATGTTAGGTTAGGTTAGGTTAAGTTAGCGTGGTAGCTTTAATTTACCAAAAAGCTCACCTGAGCATGCATAGCGGCCCGTTGTGATGCCACAGGTGAACGCAGCCTTTGTACTGACCAAGTTCCTCCGATCCAAGAAGGGGGAAGTTGGTCAGCGCAAGGGCTGCACATTTTCAAAAAGCACGACTACCTCACGCTGGAAAACCAGCCAGAAAGTTTGATAAACGAGGCTATGTCCTTGATATCAATGGACGTCAAGCTGACAAGGGTCGGAGAGCCAAATAACCTATATCTGCACCCCGCAAGGGATGGGCATTGGCAGAGGAAGTGGATGATAGTCACCTCCTCCTCAGCGGATCTGCATCCACGGCAGAAGTCGTTAAATGGGAGTCGCATTCTTTCCGCATGTCTACCCATAACACAGTGGCCTGTAAGCATGGCCACTGTGGTCGAGATGATATTACGGCCAAGTCTAAGTAGCTGGTTGGTACTCCTCCTATCCATTGTGGGCCAAGTGAGCCTAGCGATGGAGCAGGACTCCTCATTGATCCAGGACCGGTTGGCATCCCGGGAGAATTTCCGCGCAATGGCCAGTTTGAACGAGGTAAGTGGCATTCCCAAGTTGATTGAGGAAGATTCTGGAAGTAGTGCGCCAGCCCTGGCCAGCTTGTCGGCCCTGCAATTTCCCGGAATATCGCGGTGTCCGGAAACCCAGACAAGTGTGACGCCGTGGCGTCCAGAAAGGAGATTGAGGCGGCGGCGACATTCTCTGACGATCCTGGAATTATCCACAACGTTCGACAGAGACTTTATCGCCGCATATGTTACTCACCACACAGTCTACATATTTTGCTAGGGTCAACTTCTATTCTAAACAAGCATTCTTTAAACCTACAGTGTCAGATGAAAAGGGGTCACTAACTTCAGACTGCTCCTGGATAGCCTAGATATATGTCTCAAACGTCTTATCATTGTTATTACATTGTAATAAAATAAGTTTGCCACAAATCTCTTCTACTCCAGAGAAAGATTTAGGATCTAACGGCGGCATCTAAGATCTCCTCCTCGCAAGCTCAGTCGCCTGCTTATTGCCGTGAATTCCCATATGACCTAATATCCTGCAAGGGATCCTATATTCTGTGTCAAGCTGTAGTTTTATACTATTTTTGAATTAACCTTATACAAGTTGAAAGATCATATGTTTGCCTAACTGTCTGATAGTATTGAATTGTCCCGTCCTTTTGACTTTTCTGTCCAAGTTGACAGACTTTCGCTTGAAGATACTCGAGAGTTCCTTCATGGGTTTGGAATATTTCATTCTGAGATCTAGCAATCTGACGCACTATTAGTTCTCAATCCTTACGTATGCCATAAATAGGACTCTCTGTTAAAAAAATGGCGGCTACAAATTGATCCATTAACTCTTAATACTTAGTCTTGTTGCGAAGTATTTCACAAAAACGTAGAGTTTATTGATTATGTCCAGGAGATAATCACGATGTCGCCTTATGAACCTCGTATCAGACTTGTCCCTAACCATAGTCTTCATAGCTCTGCTTCTCACTACCATATATAATCGGTTTAACTGCAGATCTATAGGATATAAAATTTTTGTGATCTGTACTGTAATAAGAGACGTATTAACGTCTTGATGGAACTAGTTAGACTTGATCGAACTGCTGAAAAATGGAGAGTTGCAACACAATCTGTACAAGAACAAGGAACTGCTTTAGGTATTTGGATGGTTATCTCAAGAGTGTCATGTGGAGTTGAGAGTTGTGAATGAAATATGAATACAGCCAAGGCCATTACGCACATATTAAGAGGATGATGCATCTGGGTGATTACCGTCGATTGTGATAGACTTTGTGTAGAAAGTTTTTGTGGTCAATAGGTATACACACATATAGGCATTCTACCAATCTAGCTTTGAGGACAGTGAATGAATTTAAGTCATGTTCTAATGGGATGAAGCAATTTACGAGACCACAAGATGTAGAATTTAATTGATTATCCTTTATTATTTTGTCCATTTCTGTAAATCCAATTACATAGTGTCATATTTAATAATAAAAAAACACACTCGTTTATATTTAATTTCAACTTACCGGATCCGTTGAGTGCCTTCGTATGCATATAACATTTACATAAATCGATGAGGGACCATTTCTACCCTCTTTATCCAATTCGACGGCTAAAGCCAAATCCTTTGTACCCGGTACAATTTCAACTGGTGCATCTTTTTCTCTTAAAGTTAAATTTATATCACCACTCTCCACATTTGGATCACCATTTATACGTAATTTACCAATAACAGTACCAATTTCGAGATCTTCGCTGGCTAAGAAACTTTCCGCTGAACCACCGCCTTCCAAGTAACAACGTGAATCGAGTATAGCGCCTTCAACAGCTGAAAGAAAGAAAGATTTCGATTTTGTGAGTTTTAACGTTTTAATTTTATTTTTTTTATTTGTTTTTAGTTTTTTTTTTCTTTGGTTTAATTTAAAATTAAAAAATCATTTGTTTGACCATCTGTCTATTAAATTTTTTTATTGCAATTTTTTTTCTTTGTTATTTTATTTTGTTTATGCTCTAGTAAATTTTTGTTGTTTTTTTTTTCTTTGCTGTTTAAATTTAAAGTTTTAAACAATTAATTATTATTTAAGACTAAATATGTAGTAAAATTCGTTTTGTAATTATTCTTTTCAAAAAATGTTTGTAAATTACAGTTCAAATAATCGTTTTTTATTTATTTTGTTAATAATATTATCAAAAAAAAATCTGTCAATCAAGGAACCTTAAAAAAATCTACCACAAATATACGACACCCTTCATTAGTTAAAAAAAAAAAATATAAAATCCCCACTCATCCATACAGTATATTTTTAATGTCATAAATTATACAGATGCAACAGGCATAGGCCATATATGGGGATGAAGGGGTTTATATAAAACTATGCTATGATATTTTAAAAGAGGCATTAATATATAGAAGTATTAATCGACAGGCTGTGCAAGGAATTGGCAAGATAATAAGGAAATTTGAAATAAAAAAGTCATAGAGATGTAGTAACTCCACTGCATGATAGAAATCGACGGGCTGCCAAAAATAAAGTTTCCGTTAGAGAAAGTGTGTCAGATAATACAAATTACTCGATTCCTTGGAGTTCTCAATAAATAAGAATATCTTATTGGCATGTATTGCCTTTGAATTTCAATCTCGATCTATATAAAGTCCAACTAATGCCACAATTAAAGTCACTTGAATGTCAATGATATGTATGTTGTAGATATGCTGGTTGGGTGTTAGAACAACCGTTTTTCAGGGCTAGTTTTTTAAACAAAATTTTCTTCAACGATGACGCTCATTTCTCACGTGGTGCAGATTATGGCCTATAGTTGTCATTGGTCATTTTTTGGAAAATGGTCCTAGAAGAACTGTTACCTTCAATTCAGAGCTCTATGGCCACAATGGAAGATTATGAAATTCACGATGTCACAAATCATACAGCACAATTTCACGTTTTGGCAACGTCAATTAATCATCAATATAATGGAATTAGATTACGCGGATTAGTCTTATGGATAAAATAGTGAACTTCACGCTTGCATTGAATATTTTCAGCTTCCTTTGCTTTAACTATAGTATATGATGCCATCCATAATTCTGCAGTGTTTCTGACGGGTTATATTCTGCGACTGAATTTTGATATAAGCTTTGAAGTCACCACCTGTCTTCAATATGATAACCAGATAGCAGAAACAGTCCACCTTCAAGCGACATGCTTTGTGTGCAAAATTTTTGTAAAAAATTAATTTTTATTGATTGGATTAAGGACGAATTCTACCACGTATTTATATTCTAGCGCACTCCATACGGCAGGGTGACTTACGGTATCAAATAATTTTTCGAAATCTATGTTAGTTATAGCGACTACATCTCCTCAACAGATCATTTCGACGCCTCCGTTCTATAACATTCTAAGTCGAAAAAGGGTGTTTTGAGCTCTCAAAGTTTTCACTCGACATACGACTATATGTGCATTCTAAGAAGATTTTTCCCTATAACTTCGGAACGGATCGGCTCATCTTAACCACCGTATAACCAGTATAGAAACGCAATTTTGACGTTTACCAGCGATTATGAAAGGGACAGCAAATATTACCAAAAAGTATTTCTGTCCCTCTCTGATTGTAACTCTGTTTTGTTTATTTATGTTTTTGGGGTGGGTTTTTTATATTGGTGAGAGCAAGGCGAATTCATTACGAGGTGGGCATAGTATTACAATAAGTACAACAATACAAGAACAACAGGGATTTTTTGTTGTTGAGAAGAAGTAATGTTGTCAAAAACAGCTGACTTAAGAATGACGATGGGAAGAAAAATGTTAAAAAATTTTATAAAAATTGTTGAAGAATGACGATGGGAAGAAAAATGTTGATTAAAGAATGACGATGGGAAGAAGAATGTTAACAAATTTTATAAAAATTGTTAAAGAATGACGATGGGAAGAAAAATGTTAAAAGAAAAAGAAGAAAAATATACAAACTTCTGTCACAATAACAAAAAACGAAATTGATTATCAAAACAAAATACACAAAAACCAAAAATTTTTTGACATTGTTACTTACATCAGCTGGTAAACAAAACCCACCTCGTAATGAATTCGCCTTGGGCGAGAGTTAATAAAAAATGTAATTTTTGTGTAAAACTATTAATAAATAATAAAATAACTAATAACAAATTTTAACTTTTTTTTTAAGAAATTAAAAAATATTGGCAACTTTCAGCAAGAAAATTTTTTATGAGCAGTACGTCTTATTTTGATCTTGATATATTCATCTTCTTACTTACCTTTTTCACAAGTAACTATATTCATTGTGACCAAAAACTACACACATTTCGTGTAATATTTAAGAATCTTTAAACTTTTCATTGAAGAAATTAAAAATTATTCCAAATTTTCCCTTTTTTAACACAAAATAAATGTTTGTTTACATTTAATTTTTCTGCTTTATCCGCCAGTTTTCACTCTGTATATCTGTTGCTTCTAACACATTTGATTCGCAAAACATTATAACATTTTTTTTCTCCCTCTAAATTGGCTAGTAATTTGCTGTTATGAGCGTTTGTCAAACGTTTCTATACTGGTTATACGGTGAGCTTAACCAAATTTTGACAGTATTTAAGTTAGAGAACGTAGAACACCGTATAAACAGTATCGAAACCATTGACTTTTGACAAACGCTCATAGCAGCAAATTACTAGCCAATTTAGAGGGAGAAAAAAAAACGTTATAATGTTTTGCGAATCAAATGTGTTAGAAGCAACAGATGTATAGAGTGAAAACTGGCGGATAAAGCAGAAAAATTAAATGTAAATAAACATTTATTTTGTGTTAAAAAAGGGAAAATTTAGAATATTTTTTAATTTCTTCAATGAAAAGTTTAAAGATTCTTAAATATTTAAATATTAATCGAAATGTGTGTGATTTTTGGTCACAATGAATATAGTTTCTTGTGCAAGAGATTATTAAGAAGCTAAATATTACAAGATCAAAATAAGACGTACTGCTCATAAAAAATTTTTCTTGCTGAAATTTGCCAATATTTTTTAATTTCTTGAAAGAAAAAGTTAAAAATTGTTATTGCTAGTAGTCGTTTTTATTATTTATTAATAGTTTTACACAAAAATTACATTTTTTTTAACTCTCGCCAATATAAAAAAACCCACCCCAAAACCTAAAAAAACATAAATAAACAAAACAGACAGACAATCAGAGAGGGACTGAAATACTTTTTGGTAATATTTGCTGTCCCTTTCATAATTCGCTGGTAAACGTCAAAATTGCGTTTCGATACTGTTTATACGGTGACGTAGAATTTAAAAATGCAAGAACATTAAATACGTTCTAAATACACTTATAGAATGGAGGCGTCGATTTGAAGATTATTTCTAGGCTATTGAGATTGTCGATACTAACGTTAAATAGTGCAGAAAACAGTTTGTTATCTTCTAAGTTTGGGCATGAAACCAACTGACAGTTTTTTTTGGTTAAGAATAAAACAAAATAGTTTTATTTTCTATTTCCATTATTAAATAGAAAATTTAAATTAAAATCTGCTTCTACTCTTTTAGTACTAAAATACTTGAAATTTATTTATTAATGTCGGGACGGCGCGAACGCCATTCCCGGCTACCAAAAATTACACGCACGAGTTATTCGCATTAGGAATAATCGCGGAGGTCAACTCAACCGTAAGTGCAATGGCCAAGCCTCACTCCGGGGGAACCGCCTTCATGATCACGGTAACCCCTACGCCAGGTAAGTATGCTTTCTTCCGCTCAACATTAACATCTTATGCAATAAAACACATTAACTCTATGAGAATTATAACGATGAAATACAAAATGTATTCAACAAACAAACAAAATTTCATTAAATTTATCTTATAGTACGCGTTTGCTTATGCTATAGCGGTGGTTGTTTTTATTGCTTTCTATCATCTCATTCTCTTTCACTTTAGTAGCACGCTAATGGCACTTTAGTGTATTGCTAAAAACAACAACTGTGGCTGATTATTTTTTTTTTAACGTTTGCTGTATAAATAGTCAGAATGAGGGCGTCAAGCGTTTGAAGTAAATGTTTAATGTGGGGATATTAAATAATTTTTTAAAATATAAAATTTTTTAATTAATTTATATGAAATAATAAATTAAATTACAAAATACAAAGGACTTTTTTAAGTTTATACATGTTAAAAGAATACTTGAAAGCATTCAATTTCCTCTAGAGCAGTAGTTTGGTCGTTTTAACGCCTTAATTCTAATTCAGCTGGCTTTATCTCTGTAACAAGAATTTCGTCTACATTTCAATTGTTTGCTTTATCACTTAGTTATGTGTCGAACATAAAATATTCGTTCTTTACAAATTTTTAAGAAATTTTATGAAAAAATTGAAAAATACTTCAGCGGAATCGTGGAATATTTCTGCAGCACAGTCAGATGAAATATCACATAAAATCTTAGATGTGAAATCGTTTTACAATACACCTAATTCTGTTTTTACACGGTCTTTTTTTACACGGTTTTGATATAACACGGTTTGAAAATAAAATATTTTTAATTTTTGTTACACGATTTTATTCCATTTAGCACTATTTAAAATTTTTTGTGCTTAAATTTTTTTGTCAAATTTAATTTTTGCAAAGTATGTTCATATCACAAATTTAAGGGAATTCCCTTTTTGCGCGTACAAGCAAATTTACTAGTCAAAGCAAATGTAAATGGCACAAATTTAGGGGACTTCCCTTTTGTGCATACAAGCACAAAGGTCAGAGCAATTGAAATGTGTTAGTATTTTGTGTTTGGTAAAGAAATTTTTTATTGGCAAATTTGTTTTTCTATCGTTACATTAAATTTAACGCATTAAGATAAGGTAAGCCAAAAAATATTTGATATTTATTAAGTTATTTATATTTTTAATTTTGTTATATATTTTATGAACCCTAAAAGAAAATGTCAAATACAAAACTTCTTAAAAAATCCTTGTTTTTCACTAATTTTAATAGGTTTTCGAGGTTAGGAACCAATCACCTAAATTTGCATACGATCAGTGTCTTTTTTTACACGGTTTTTTTTTACACGGTTTTTTCTGGAACCAATCTACCGTGTAAAAACAGAATTAGGTGTACAGTGTATGCATTGAATACACTGAAGACTTCTATAGTCAAACGGAATTCATGCTTCATTTCGATCTTGTGATTTCGCAAAATTTTCTTCAGGAATAATATTATTCACAAGTCAAAATCTATTTTATATCATTCAGAAATATTCATGCAAACGGTTTTCAGAGCACTTCAAGTGCCCGGATTTTGGTACAGCAGCGATGGAACACTTCAATATTTGTGCCGAGGTAAAAAGAACTGAAAGCAAAATCTCACAAATCTAGCAATTGATGCCTGTTGTTGTATTGCTTAGGCCAGAGAGTTAGCTAATTCCGAATTCAGACAATTTTTTCTATTGTTTCATGTAAAGGGTCCGCCAAATAACTCATTTTTTTTTGAAAAAGCTTTAAAAAAAAAAACTACTGAATATTTTCTCAAATTTCTTTTTTTATTTGAAAGTATAATTCTTCCGGTTAATAGTGGAAAATAATTTCATTCAAATGGCTGCCTCGGCTGGCCATGCAATAGCCTACACGATCGGTCCAATTTTTAAGCACATTATCGATTGTGTGCAGCTGTATTTCACCAATGGCTTCACGAATATTGTCCTTTAAAGCGTCAATAATAGTCCAACGGTGTCAAATCGCAGCTCCGAGGTGGCCAAACGACATCAGATCTGTGGCTGATAATGCGATCTTCAAAAACAGGGCGCAAAACATCGAGTGTAGCTTCGGCTGTGTGGCACGTAGCGCCGTCCTGTTGAAACCAAATGTTGCCAATATCCTCCTCTTAAATTTTTGTTTGACAAAAATTCGTTCAACATGGCCCGATAACGATCGCCATTGACTGTACCTTGCTCATTTTCGAAGAAAAATTGCCCAATTATGCCTCTGGACCAAAATCCGCACCAAACAGTGACTCGTTTTGGGTGCGTCGGCTTTTCAATGTATGCGTGCGGGTTTTCTGTGCCCCAAATGCGACAATTTTGCTTGTTTACGTACCCGCCAAGATCAAAATGAGCTTTTTGCCAAAATTGGCATCTTCTGTAAGTCGATCGCAGGCCCAGTTAGCGAAGCGAAAACGCTTTGGATGGTCAATTCAACTCCTGAACCAATTGGACTTTGTATGGCGTCATACCAAGGTCTTTATGCAGAATTCGTCTCAATGATGTCTCCGAAATGTTCAATTGTTGAGAACGACGGTGAATTGATGTTGATGGCGCCTCACGCACACTTTCTGCCACAGCAGCAATATTCTCGGGTGTACGCACTGTTTTTGGCTTTTCACGCTTTGGTTTATCGATGAGGATGCCAGTTTCTTTTACTTTTTTCACAAGATAACGAACATACGGAGCTGACGGTGCTTCTCTTCTTCCAAAATCCGTACGCAATTTTCGCACACATTCTGCAATATTACCATGATTTTCAAAGTAATGTCGCAATATTTCCCATCGTTGTTCAAGCGTATACACAACCATATTCGTTCAGCGGAAGGATAAAACTAATTATCTGTCAAATCAGACATGAGCTAAGTGTTACCATTCACGAAATAAGCACTAGTTGAAAAAAAGAAACGTTAGATGGCGGACCCACTACAAGAGTTGTTAGCTACTAGCTCATATTTCATATCTTTCATTAAGGGTTTTCTATCTCTGAATTTAAATAAATCAATATGTGTGTGAGATATTAACGAAATTTTTAATTAGTTTGAAAGTCCTACTGATGCCATTAAGTGTGGAGTATAACTCCGTCTAAATATTCGCCACGGCTTCCCTATGTAGAGCGCATTCGAATTTTTTTTAATTTTCCATAACTCTGGCGCATAAATCAGTCTGAATTTAACTGATGGCATGGGTTATGTTGGCTCTGAAAACCGCTGTGGCTTGTGGTTTATTCAAATACATCTGCGACTGTAGAAAACCCCCAAAAACAACACAATCTCCACATGAGATGATCACGATCTCAAATCATTAGTGCAGAATATCCAATGTGGCAGAAGCTGTATAGCACGTAGCTTTGTTCTTTTAAAACCATATGTCGTGTGGTGTCCAGATCATCTAATTCAGGCCAAAAGAAGTTGTTATTCATCGATTTATAGTGCTCGGCATTGACAGTGATGACTTAGTCAGTGTCGTTTTTCAATACAATCAAACAGTGACTTTATCAGGATGAATTTAACGCTTTTGGATAGAATGTGGGTTGGCATCGTCATCGTCCTAATATCATTAAGAAGTCGGTATTATCGATGAAGATAATTTTTAATGAAAATTAGAGTCAATTGTCAACTGCTTCAAAGTTTACTCAGCAAATGCATGTCATTGTCTATGGTTGTCTACGGTAGTTAGGTAAAACAGATGGCCGTTATGAGTGGTGTTGTCGAGCCGGAACGCTCCGGAACGTCGTTCCGGTACTTCCTTTTTGGACAGGAACGCGTTCCGGAACTAAAGATGATTTCTGATAATGAGAATTGACTGACGTTTTGAAAAAAAAAAAAATTAAAAAGAATTGCTGATTTTTTTTCTAATTTTTGACGAATTTTTATATGTATTTTTATAAACAAGGGTTTGAACCGAACCCGAACCGGAACAAAAACCGAAACGAACCGGCATATTTTTCCGAACCGTGAACATGAGTCCGGAACGCGTTCCGGTGAATAAAAATTAGCACAACACCAATGGCCGTTCTCAACTGCCAGACTTCGGAAGAACCGTCCAGCATAGGGCCTAAACAAAAACGCTCCAAAGTGATTTGTCTCGGAAAAGATTTGAATTCATTACATAAGTTCATGGCTGAAATTTTGGTATCTCTTCTTTCTATGGTTGATGTGAGGGTTCGAACCGATGACATTTCAATCTGATAGCCCGCTTAGAGATAACGTCTGAATAATCAAAATTGCGCACCTATTACTTCTGACAAAGATAAAGCAATAAAGATGTGTTATACGTTGTTAAAAAAATCACACATTGACAACACTGTTAAGTGGCACAACAATTAATGTACACCACTGTCAAAGTAGATACACACAATGCAACATGTTTACACAACACGTTTATCATTCCGGTTCCATATTTTGACGTACACACACTGCAATCAGTTCTGTATCTTGTGTTGGCATTGAACAACGCGGATAACTACATTTAAAAAAAATGAACGCCAAGCTAAGTAAAATAGCAGCAATTATTATTGTCGATGAATTGTTGTACGACGAAGAGGAAGACGTGGATGTACAGCCAAAGAAACAGACAAATAAACAAAAGGTAGATAGAAAGAGAAAACGAATTTGGACAAAAAATTTGAATTTAACAAAAGAAGAGTTTTCAAATGACAGACTTTTAAAAGAATTAAAAGAAAATGAGTCAAAACAGTATGAAAATTATGCGCAAATTGATGAAAAAACTTTTCTAAAACTATTGGGCCTGATTAAGCATAAAATAACAAAACAGGATACTCTTATGAGGCAATCAATATCTGCAGAGGTTAGATTAAATTTAACATTGCGATACTTAGCTACGGGAAATTGTTTTGCTGATCTTAAATTGTCGACAGGCATATCGCCTCAAGCAATTGGACAGATTGTAATTGAGACATGTGAGGCTATAAACGTAGCTTTGAAAGACTATATTAAGGTTTGTTGGTATATACATATATTTGCATATAAAATTGCTACAATATTTTTAAAATAAAATTTAATATTCTTTACAGCTACCAAAAACCCAGGCAGAATGGCTAATAGAAGCAGAAAATTTCTATGAAAAAAGTAAATTTCCACATTGTTTGGGAGTGTTGCAAGGAAAACATGTACAAATCAAAAAGCCTCCCTATAGTGGATCGAATTATTTCAATCACAAAAGAACATTCAGTATAGTACTTATGGCGATTGTGAATAGTGCTGCCGAATTTTTAATGGTCGATGTTGATGAGAATGGCAGATTGCCAGATGCGGACATTTTCAAAAACTCAAAACTTTTTGAAAAGATTGAAAATGAGGTGATTAGCTTGCCAGAACCCCAGCCATTATACGATGAATCCCCAATACCATATGTATTTGTAGCGAACGATGCTTTTGCTCTCCACACAAATGTTATGAAACCATATTCCCATAGTGACCTAACATTTAAAGAGATTTTTTTCAATGATAGTCTCTGTTCGGTAAGAGTGCAAGCAGAAAATGCTTTTGGAAGTCTGACAGCACGTTTTAAAGTATTAAACACTACAATCACTTTGGTGCCGGAAAAGGTAAGAAAAATTGTGTTAAGTTGCTGTTATTTGCACAATTTTATAAGAAGAGAAATGGACTCAGCAAACAGTGATACCTTAACTACAGAACTTTTTGACGCCAAAGGCTTTATTGATTTAGAGCCAACATTGGCTGAAAATTCATCAATAGAGGCTCAAGAAATAAGAAATAATTTGTGTGATGCTATGTATGCCCAGTTACAATTGGAATCAATTTCTGAATGAAATTAAAATAAATATTTATTAAGTTTTTTTGTACTACTGGTGTCTTTCATACATATTTGTAATTAATTATATTAAAACTAAAGAACTATAAAATATACAGGAGATAAATACCGAAATATCAATTCATTTCATCTAACAAGCCATCTGAAGAATATCTAACATTAAGTCTGGCCTGATATGATGGGGTGTCTTCAACCTTTACAGTATTGAAATGTAATTTCCCCAGCTGACCCAAAATAAATATATCATCGCAAGCCTTTTTTGCATAAAGCCTTTGAGATTCGGTTAGTTTGCGGTATGAGTGCGCCCAGCCCTCTGCATATATATCAGCTTCATCCCTTTCCTTATTACTTAAATTTTCCATGTACATTGTTGCTTTACGCAGCAATTCGTTTCTTTCATTACAAGCATTCATTTCAGTTTCTCCCCGTTCCTTTTGAAATACAGTTTCCTTGTGTACCGTGCTACTACGTGGCATTTCGTTTCTTTCATTGTATGCCGTCACTTCGATTTCGTTTCTTTCCTTTTTATACACATTTTCCTTATGGATTTGAGTCTTTCTTTCATTGTATGTATTTTTGTCTGCTTCGTGTCTTTTCTTTTTATTTAAATTTTCATCATGCACTGCAGATATTCGTCTCAATTCATTTCTTTCAGATGAACGTTTTCTTTTTACAACTTGTACGGGCATCTAAATGAAAACAAAAATATATTTAAGCACATTGAGAATTGAATTGAATAGCTTACCGGTGAACTACATTCTTCATCCGAGCTCAGCTTTACAGTTATATCATCCTCTGGCAGTTCCAATTCCTTTAAAAAATCCAATTCGTTGAAATACCATAAATTTGGTTCGTACATAAACTCAACACCGGCACCATTTCTTTCATTTGAAATCTTTTTTCGCAGTTCCCTTTTGTATGCGATTCGCATGTTTCGTATTCTATTTTTCACTGTTTCAACTGTGGAATTTTCATCAATATTTTGATATTCCACGCGTAATCTTTCATAGGCTGCCCCTCTTATGTTTTTATTTTTATAATGCTCATGTTTTACATTCCATAATTCCGGTAAATTTTTGTATAAACGAATAAAATTAATCCATTCATCACTCTTTTTGATTGCCATTTTGTTGTTTCTTTAACCAACTTAATTTCCGCCCACAATTGATGCGATCGTCGTTGCACGTATTAACAGTTGGCCTGTTTTAAATGAACTAAACAAGTAAAAACAATAAACAATGAAACACACAAAGCAACCAATAACACTGAAACTACTTTGGTGTTCGTGAAACTTCGAATGCAACACGAAATGAAACCATAAACACGACTGTTGGTTTAATAAACACGTTGCATCAGTGATGCCAACCTCTCGTGACATTAAATGCTTGTTAAAAGTCGTCTAAATTGAAAAAAATGTTTTGTCATGGCATTGCCACACAGTATGGCGACGTGCATTGCCTAATAGAATGTTCCACTTGTGTGAGTATATTATTTCACTTGTGTGAGTATGCTAATAGAACAATCGCGTTGACAAATTTATGGAAGAATATACAGTGAATATAATATTTCAGCTCAGTGCATGATAATGCGATACATAATAGGGACAGAAATGCTTCCAACCAGGTGTTTAATGCAAGTAATAAACGGCACAACTGACTATAAAAACTACATATAAATGTTCTTAACAGAGGAACGCATGACTAAAGACTCAAGCTTTTGTCAGTATTTTATTTTTGCGTATGAGTTCACTTTAATTGATAACAACCCGCTCTTTATTTGATTACACAATCGTTTTGCTAACAAAGATCAATCTTTACATACAGGCTTTGCATTACAATTGCCTGGCAACGTCCTCATTACTTTTGTTTATACTTCATTTGTTTTCGATCTGGCAACTTCCAAAAGTTACTGTTGATAAATTTCATTTCAATCTTACGTAATAGTTCTATGCACATTATGCCCTCTGGGTAACTCCTCTATCCTACCTGATAAACCCTAGACTCTAAATAAAATTAATCTTGTCAAGTCTGACGCTAGTCTTGATAGAAAACCATGAAAAGCTGGTTCTCTGAGATGGCGTGCATGACATGGTTTCCGAAGGGCTTAATCTTAGAATAGCTCTCCGTCTATCGCACTATGGTATTGTTTTGCAGGCCAAGGTAATGTACATAAATCATGCTGAGCAACGGATATATACTTCTGACGCTAGCATATCTACCCTTCTGACAGTGAAGCCTATCAGATCAGGTACAAACTTATTGTCATGTGCCGTGACCCCTTGACGGGCTCTCGCAACAGTTTTGTGTCAATCTAATATATGTTCCTGGTTCCGCGTATTTGTGTAGGTGATGAACTTGCAGACTTTCTATTAGCCAAAGCCATTTATTGGCTGCTAGCAAAGTCTAGGTTGAGAAGGAATCTCGCTTTATTGCCAGACTCACCTATCCAAAATTTTTCTTTAAGCCGTTGTAATCTAATAAGTCGTGCCCTGACTTATTAGACTTGAGCCCCCATGGTTCAATCACTGGACATCTCAAACAAAAAGGAAAACTATAAAAGCATTTCTTCGGCGACTTCCTGGCAAACACTCTGAAAATAAATAAAGTTGCAACGAAAAGTTTCTAAAAAATCTGTCATTCGGAGTCAATACTCATGTATAAAGTTAACGCACACAACATGGGTAGTGCGAGAACCTAAGTTGTAATCCTCACTAAAGAGTTGTAATGACCAAATAAGTAAGTTAGGTAAGTAAGACATGTTTTTTTTTCTCAACACTTTTAACGGTTCCTTGCCTAATGGGTAATCGATTAACAGATGACTTATGTTATGGTTATACATACATAATTGGCCATTACAACCCTACAATCAGGATTACGGCCTAGCTTCTTACATCACTCATGTAGGGAATGACAGATATTTGAGAAGGTTTTCATGCAAATTTTATTTACTCTCTGAATTTTTGCCAGAAATCTGCTGAGAGGAAGTCGCCGAAGAAATATTTTTTCATATTTTTCGTTTTGATGTTTGACCGGGGTTTGAACCGAGGCCTTACGTCTAATAAACCAACACACTACCTACTAGACTACGGCGAATTCATATGAATCACATTTTATTGATTGTCTAACAGAGAACTCGTTAGGATTTCTAAATTCATTGAGCTTTCAGGCTGATTTCTTGCTTAACTGTAAGGCAGTCATGATTTATATGCTAAGCCCTGATGATGGTTATTATCCCTGATGATTAGACCTGTTAATCACGATTTATGTATAGGTTTGGGGAACCACCTCGAGAGTGCTTTTATTAACAAAGCTGCCACTCAAGGTATCCTTCTATCCTAGGGTGTCACGAAACGGAAATGAATAATTTTTAATTCAATGATAAGTTTTAAATGAAATATTTTCGATACAAACAAACTATTACGATATCAACAATAATTCTTTAATTATTACAACACTCAGAATATTTACTGTAGAAAAAACTAGTCTTTGCCAATTGCAATTTAAAACGTTTTTAATTTTTTTTGTTGTTAATTTTTCTTATTTAAAATTATTTTTTTTTTAAATAAAATTTTAATTTTTCTTTAACAACTTTAACCCCAAAATAAACTAAATTATGGACAAGACCTTCTGTGGCAAAAGGTAGAAGACATTCGTTCACTTTGTTGATTCCGCTGATGCCGTTCAATGGAAATACGTATAATTGTGGCAAACATATTAAAAAAAACTATTAAAAATGATCAACAAGTTTTCGTTTTTGAATGACTGACTGACTATGACTATGAAGAAATATTGTATGCACATGCCATATGCAACAATATGCCTTAATTCGTAATGAACTTTTCAAAAAGACAAATCACTCAAGTATGAAAAATATATGAAAAAAGAATTACAAAAAGAAGTAATCACAGTAATAAATAAGAAATAAGAAATAAAAAAAAACGCAGGAAATTGAGTTAAAGAATTCAAAAGAAATAAAAAAAAAATTCAAAGTCATAATAATCAATCCATCAGCGATGGAATATCATCGAAGAAAATGAAAAGAATAAAGGGTTTCGGAAAGCAATGTGTGATAATAAGCCCAAGGGATACGAATTTTGTAAATAGAATTTGGAAAACATTTTGAGGCCCAAAATATAAATCAAGTAAGGTAGGCTCATATGGCTACGGAAATGAAGAGAGGCACACTGCAAGGTTAAGTTCGCTCACCATGATAGTGATATATCATTGCGGAGAATCTGTTAGCGGAGCTGCAACGCTATAGTTTTCAGGTGTAGGTATCGGACTTTGAATCGCACATCCTTTCTTATCAGTGCAACCAGGTCTTAAAGCTTATAGCAGAATGAAGCTCATTTTGTGATTTAGACGTCAATCATGAAATAACAGCATTGATACTTTTCACCAGACCTACCTTTCACTTGCTCATCCTTAATGGGATTTAACTATTCAAGAGGATAAAGTATATGGAGGTTGTTCTAGATCCCAACCTCTCATGGAGCATTAATATAATTGAGAACGACTATAGCGGCTTGTACCTCTAAAAGAGCCGTAGGGCCATAACGTTTGCTTTACAGTTTATAAACAACAGTTTCACTGCCAACCGATAGACTAAGTACGCAGGCAGTCACTGTGCTCTGTTAAGGCATTTACTATACTCAAAAGGCAAAGTAAAAGGCTGAGGTGGAGACAATAAGAATCAATACAGTGAAATTCAAACCCGACTTGGATTATGGATATGGATGGATGGCTGTTATCCTGAGGAGACATAGACACATGAAGGTCCAACTATGAATTTCTGGTCAGAATATCTGGATACCGCCATCCAGTGGGACTCTTGAGATTTTAAGATTTAAGATATTGGACCGAGCTTACTGTGGTAAAAATCACAGTACCTGACTGAAGGGTTGTAATTATGTATGTACGCATGTACTGTGGTGTATATATTCACGGTTCTGTGGTGTATAAATTAAACGATTTTCCCTGAAAATCACTTAATTTCCAAACAGTGATTAACTCCATAATGAACGACTGCCTCAGTATTTTGCTTTTACGGATACACAGAGAACACAATTTGCTTGACATTTGCCGAGAATCAATTTTAAGATAAACATACAAGTCATATCAGGATACGGGTTCCTAAAAACAGGCTTAAATACTGAAATATCTTACAACGGTTTCTACAGAAGTTGGACACGAGGAGGATATTGGACATTTTCTCTATCATTGATGGGAATTTGAAACGAAAGATTTTTCGGAACCCAGAAATTATCGGCAAAACAGCTTTACCGACTGTCGAATGCGTACAAAACGTCTGTTACGCAAAGTGCATCCCTTCGTGATCAATTGACTACAGAGAGAATTCGTTCTTTAGCCGCACTATGAATATTTCCTCAAGAAATTGTTCCTGTCACTTATAATATGAAGAATTTCAAATCGGATATTCATAAACGCTCTCTCTCTCTCTATTGTCTCCCTTTTATAACCCATTTTCCAATTTCCAAGACACTGTTGAATGAGTAAAAACCATTTTCCGAGTGCTGGTCGGAAATACATACAAAAATACATACAAATTAAAAATAATAAATTTACGCAGTTTAAATAACACTTTTGGGTGCCCTGGTAGTCTAGTGGGTAGTGTGCTAGGCTATTAGCGTGAGGGTCGAGGGTTCGATTCCCACCAGAGACTCTGGTCTGTGACACTATACCGAGCATATGGTCAAGTTACTCCGTTCGTATATAATTAGAATATATATTGTAATTGTATTGTAATTAATAAATAAATAAATAACACTTTTTCGTGAATACCCTGTACAAATACTAACGATTGAATGCATTTAATCAGCTTCGATAGAAATTACATGGGGATAAGATTTCTAACAGAAAAAAAAAGAGTTCATATTGTTAAAAGACAATGACAATAATTACAACAACAAACAACTATAACAACAATATATTCTTTAAGTATATTGTTTTAAAATTAAATTAAAAGAAAAATAAAATGAAAAAACAAAAGAAAATATTCCAAAGTTACGTATTTCATCAACTCAGTTAGGTTTGCGAGTATATTGCACATCATGATTATGAGCTCGTCTGTCGACTAATTAAACTGTAGTTGTCATATAGACCCACAAATCAGTGGGCCAGAACATATATTTCGTTGTTGTTGTTGTTGTCTTTTAAGTTGTTGTCAACCAAATGAACAATATTAACCAACTTCAAACATACATATGAAATGGGTATAGAGTCGACTTTATTTCAAACAATTTTCTGTCCGTCTCTCCGTCTGTCTGTCCGTCTGTCTGTCTTTCTTTAACTTCATAACTGCATTCATTACATTTGAATGGCATATGGTTTTAGATTTCTTTATTTCATTCATTATTAATTGAAAAATGTATTGTTTTTTTAAATTAAATTTTATTTTTTTTTTGTGTTTTTTTTAGAAAGGGGGAGTTTTTCTTAGTTTTTATTTAATGAGCCTGTTTTTGTTTTTTATTTTGATAACCTCACCCAGTTTTAAAAACAACACAATTAATTAGGCGTAGAGTTTTAACATTTCTTAGGAAATATTTTTATTTTCTTAATTGAAAACGATTTAAAATTTTTAAATATTTGATGACAATCGAAGAGCATTTATGATCAAAAGATTGTGATTACAGTTAAGAAGCACACGTAATGGGTTTTCAAGTTCTAGTTTTATATTATTTTGTAATTTCATTAGAATCGTAAATGTATTATGACTAGTTAGGACGAATTTGTTTACAGGCCATCATGTCTCTAATTGTACTCCTAACCTAATACCTCAGATCCTTTGTTCACTTGTTTTGTGAAATCTTCCAGGAATATGTTATCAAAGACGGTCCTGGAGTATAAAAATTCGGTTAATAATTACTGCGCATTCTATACGTACTTGAAGTCGCCGTGGTCTAGTAGATAGTGTGTTTGCTTATTAGACGTGAGGCCTCGGTTCAAACCCCAGGCCAGGCATCTCCAACTAAACGAAATATGACAAAATATTTCTTCGGCGTCTTCATCTCAGCAGATTTCTGGCAAAAATTCTGAGAGTAACATAAAATTGTCGACCTTAAATTGTAGGTCCCACCACTCATGTATAAAAATTAACGCACACAACAAGTGGTGTGAAAAACTAGGTCGTAATCCTGACTAAAGGGCTGTAATGACCAATTATGTATGTATGTATTATATGGGTACTAGCCAGTGTATTTCACACCATAAGCTTGGATAACGCAATGCCTCACAGTGCATTAAAAATCAAGCTGGGAAAGTGGGCAGAGAAGTCACATCAACTATTGTGTAATAATTACACAGTTGGAGGAATTACAAAAATACTCTGGAGCGATCCTAACGAAGAGAGGACCATGAGTATTTTAAAAATAACTCAGGGCGACCTGAGTGCGCTAATAAGCATACACACTGGAGACTCCGCCTTGCATGTAAACATGAACCGTGGTTTGGTGTACATCGTGGGTGGTGGAAAATGATGAATTTAGGGCGTCTGTGGAAGACATCGAAACCATGAAACCATTTTTGTGTCACTGCCCAGCTTTCGTAAGATTGAGATCCCAGTATTTTGGGAATGAGACTATACCAGACATAACTCGTTTCAGAGGAGTGAACTAGAAAAAGTTAAGGAAGTTTGTACAAGACACAGACTTTTTAAAGAAAGTGAGGTGATATTCCTAATGGTGAGCGCACAACAAGTCTACTTGATGGCTTAGGTGTATGTCCATAGACATGAGAGCCTTGATTGGTCTTCTCTCATTCAACCTACCAAACTACTTATTATATAATTTTATATATCGGGTCATCCAACAGGAACTTCTAAACATTGACAGTTTTTTTTACTTTACGAATCACGATGGACGGATATAGAATTCTACAAAACGTTCAAATAATGAATTTCTTTTTCAAAATGGGTTTTCTGTTCTAGCAACGTACCACACCAGTTTTACCATCGTCATAATCGTCCAACCAAGAGGACTATGATGGATAAATTCAAGTCCACTGGTTCAGTAAACGACCGACCAACACCCTTAAGTCGACGAAACTCAAGATCTGCCTAAAACATCGCTGTGAGTGCAGGAGAATATAAGTCAGTTGATTTCGCGTCACTCACAGTAAGCTGGCCTTTCGCAGAATATAACTTGACAAAAAAAACAAACTAAAGGTAAATGGTTACAAACAATAACATGTGTTGACTGAATGGTCTCAGGAGCAGTTAGCAAATGATTTTAATTTTTATCGAAAATTCACCTTCAGGAATGAGGCCCATATCTGGATGAATGAGTAAATGTGAAAAAACAAAATTATCCAATTTAATACGATACCAATCTACAAGAGATACAAAAGCATCCAATGCGTAACGGAGAAGTCAGGATTTCGATTCATATTTCTTTGATCAAGTCATCACTTTCAACGGCTCGATGCTTACCAGCTTCTTTTGGCCTGAATTTTATAATCAAATTTATTTGACCTCATTTGCAAGAATTTATTAAATTTAAAGCAGAAGATTTTTTTTTTTTTTTTTTTGTTGCAACGATACATATTTAATGAAGTCGTTAATTCCATTCATTAACCGTTTCTATGCACATTTTTATTGCTTATCTTGCTTGTTGTGCATCTTTTTTACTTGAATATGATTTACCACTCGTCGGACAATTGGAGGCCATTTACAAAAGTGCGTAGGCAATTGCAACATATTTTTTAAGATTTCCGCAATTTGAAATGCGTTACGCATTATTGTACGTATCTTGCTATAACTCAATTTGCATAACTGCGCAAATCGTTGGATGTAGTTTTTCTTTTTTCCTTTCCTTTGCAGAAACAATTAAAATTTTGAATTATTCTTTTGCGTTGCAGCAACATTTTCTTTATTATTCTGTTGTTAGTTAACATTACTGTGTACGTATTGGGGGGTATTTGTTCAATTATTTTTGTAGCCTTTGAAAGGGTTTGATTAACTTGATGGTATTAAAATAAAATTAAAAACTATTTCTTGATATTCCAATTCAAAAAAATTTACATGTTTTTGTTTTTCGTTGAGTTTTTTTTCTTTTTTGTTGTTGTAAAAAATCATTAAGCAGAACGAATGTGTTTTTTTTTAGTTGTTTGTACTACTACTTGCACTATCAAAAATAAAATAGAAAATAAACCAAATAAAAATAGATTATATTTGTTTTTTGAACTCTTTTTTATTTACATTTTTTTTTAATGATTTTTGCTTTAAATTTTTACTGTTTGTCGGTTACAAAATGTTACAGAAAAAATTTCACTTTTCTTCGTATGGCGAATTTATGAACATGATTCAAATGAAACCACCAACAACAACAACAAAAATTGTTATAAATAATTGAGTATGTAATACTCTACTTGTGCCATTCGGTTAAATAAAACAATACTTAAACGAGGCATAAAGTTTTCGGTTTATTTTTTTTAATATTTTTTTGCCAAAAAATGTTCACGTAAAAAAATTATGGAAATATTGTGTTAAAGGTACGCTACATTTGGTAAAAACTTAGGATTCCCAAAGTGAGATTGTCTTAAGGGTCCGCCAAATAACTTTTTTTTTTGAAAATGCTTTAAAAAAACTACTGAATATTTTCTCAAATTTCTTTTTTATTTGAAAGTACAATCCTTTCGGTTAATAATGGAAAATAATTTCATTCAAATGGCTGCCTCGGCTGGCCATGCAGTAGCTTACACCAGAAGATGCCGATTTTGGCAAAAAAAAAATCATCTTTTCAGATGAAGCTCATTTTGATCTTGTAAACAAGCAAAATTGTCGCATTTGGGGCACAGAAAACCCGCACGCATACATTGAAAAGCTGACGCACCCAAAACGAGTCACTGTTTGGTGTGGATTTTGGTCCAGAGGCATAATTGGGCCATTTTTCTTCGAAAATGAGCAAGGATTGGCCGTTACAGCCAATGGCGATCGTTATCGGGCCATGTTGAACTAATTTTTGTTCACAAAAATTGAAGAGGAGAATATTGGCAACATATGGTTTCAACAGGACGGCGCTACGTGCCACACAGCCGAAGCTACACTCGATGTTTTGCGCCCTGTTTTTGAAGATCACATTATCAGCCACAGAGCTGATGTCGTTTGGCCACCTCGGAGCTGCGATTTGACACCGTTGGACTATTATTTGTGCGGTGCCGTCAAAGATAAGTGTTACGCCGACAAGCCAGAGACAATTGACGCTTTAAAGGACAATATTCGTGAAGCCATTGGTGAAATACAGCTGCACACAATCGATAATGAGCTTAAAAATTGGCCGATCGTGTAGACTACTGCATGGCCTGCCGAGGCAGCCGTTTGAATGAAATTATTTTCCATTATTAACCGGAAGGATTGTACTTTCAAATAAAAAAAGAAATTTTAGAAAATATTCAGTAGTTTTTTTTTTAAGCATTTTCAATAAAAAAAAGTTATTTGGCGGACCCTTTAGTAGGTAGTCGACTAGATAGTGCAAATAAGGTTAGCCTCTAGGTCTAGGTCCCACAACATGTGGAAATATTTGGCAATGAGCAAGCAGATGAGCTAGCGAACTTTCACGCCACCGATGACACCAGAGCGCTTCTGCGGAAGGTATGCTCAATCAAAAGGGAAAATAAGAAGAAGTAGATATTCTTCTCAAACCAAACTGGGAAACTACATTAAGAGGAAATTTGAGTCATGCACCTGATTATACGGGAATAACCTGAGGTTGTTAACCGGTCTTTTGACAGGACGCTGTATTCAGGGTACACTTTTTTAGAATTGGAATTGCTTCGATCTTAACATATAGATTCTGTGGTAACGAAAACGAATCATAGGAATACATTCTTGGAACCTGTGGAGTATTAATGCATCCCAAAAGAAAACGCTTGTCGACACTCAGCTGCTTTCTGAAATTTATCAGAGCAATACGACTGAAGGAGACATTATGGGGATACCCTGCTAAATTTGAGAGAAGTACAATAGATTGTATGGTAACAATAGTAAGGCGCCTCTTCACGACTATAATGATAAAATAGAGGCGAATCGGCCATACTATCAGAAAGAATACTGAGAGTATAACGTTGATGACAATCGAATGGAGTTCTGAAGGTTCAAAAAGCCATGGACGGCCAAAGTTGTAATACCTACCTACCTTTAATGTGCCGCTCTTTAATGAGATTGAGCTTTCCTTATACAGGAGTTATCTGGATCTCATACTCTCAATAACATAATTAAGAGGGTAAAGAAAGCTACCGTAGGTAAGATATGAGTACTTCGACTCACTATCGTATACTGACACTGTCGCCTGCAAAGCATAGTAGCCAGGCAGTCAATCGTCTTGATTGCCAGGGATCTCCATTCCCAACGCATTAAAATGTTATTTGCTATACACAACTGGTTCGTCTCTGACCATTTACTTAAGCACACCTGACTACTACAGGCCATGGCCTTTTTAAAAGGGGCCCAATGCTTGCTGGGTGGCGAGATATTCACTGAAGATCTCTTGATATACTCTGAAAGCCGGGCTGCATTTAACACCTTAATGAACGTCACTTTGACATCTGTCTTCATCCATGAATGCCGAGGATTTCTCAGGGAAATTTCCTATCATCCATAAGTAACTCTTATATTGGTTCCAGGACATAGGGATATCGTAGGAAACTGCGTTGCTGTCGAACACACCAGGGCCGGTACGTAGCTCACAATATTCGACATTTTACAAGTCGTAGGTATTTATATTTAAAGCGATATGATAAACCCTATTGATTGGAGCTTTTATGGCTCCTTTAGACATAGAATTAGTGGGTAGATTAGGCTAATTTCTGTAGACTATATGAAGAAGCCGAGCAAACAATGTCCTTGGCTTCAGATACGTAGGCGTAGATGGCCAGATAGTCGATTTGTTGAAGGATTGGTAGCTTGAGGATCTAATAAGGTTCATACACAGAACTGATTAGCTAGGGCGATACTTTAGAAGGATAATTTATTCTTGTTATTTCTGCTGTCTGTCCTTGGGTTCAGATACATAGGCGTAGATGGCCAGATAGTCGATTTGTTGAAGGACTGGTAGCTTGAGGATCTAATAGGGTTAATATACAGAACTGATTAGCTAGGGCGATACTTTAAGAGAATAATTTATTCTTGTTATTTCTGTTGCCCTGTTTTCTCCTTTTTGTTCACTTTTTCTTTTCTTCGTTGTTTCATTTTATGAAGGATAACAATGAAAGCCAACGGGTTTCTGGATGAGGACGTGCAACTGTGGATACAATTCATCCGTTTCCGTTGTTGCTAAAGTGCAAGGTCTTTACTAAAATCTGTGCAGATAACATTTGCCTGGCATTGTTGTTATGTTCTTTGTTGATATTATCGTATTTAGGGTGTTGGAAGGCTTCCTGGAGGGGTTGCTTTGGGGGGAATTAAAATTATAAAATTTCCTAATTGTACAGTATTTACCAAGTCGACCTTAGCTACTGATTATTTAACAAAACCTTTTACATGACTTTTAATTTTTTTTGTTACTTTATTTTGATGAACCTTCCTTTTCTCTTAATAAGCAAATGAGAATTAAAAATTTACGATCACTTTCGATTTCAACGCTTCTGTGTGTGTAGTTTTTTTTTTCTAATTTTCATGTTCATATGAATGAATTACATACACATTCGTAAAATAATGAGATGGATGACTTACGGATTTCCGCTGAATGAGCGAAAAAGTGAAATAAACTACAACAAAAACAAGAGTGAAGAAAACAATCATACAAGTGATTAAAAACAAAAAAAGACTTCAATTGATTTCTTACAAACAAAATATTTTATAACCTTAAGTACACATGTACGCATTATCTTATGTACTTTTAAATAAACATTTTCCTTTAATTTTTAAAAGATTGTTCACTAATTTCGTTGAACTTTCTAGTGAACTTCAGGTTTTGACTTAAACGTGACAACTTAAGAAAAAAATAGAAAAAAAATGAATGAAATTTCTTTTAATTTCTTTCTTTCCTTCTTTAAAGATAGTTTCGCTTAACTGTAGCATAACAGACAGACGGGCACGTAGACCATACAGTTAAATGTCATTTAATTATTTAGACCATCTTGTGTTATTTTTTCTTGACAAACTTTAGCATCTTCAAAGGCTGATTTCTCTCACGTAATTATCTTAATGTTTTGTCAACACTTTAAATGTAATTTTAACATTTATTTTCTACTTCCGTGGAAAGTTTTATATCAGAAAACAGACAGAAAAAAGCTGAAATTATTTTAAATTTGTTTTAAAACTCTTTATTAAGATTCTAATGGTGACATGATTACAATTTGTTTAAACTACTCAAATAAACTTGTATTTTCATATTTTTTATGTTCAATTTCAAGTCAGATTTATAAGATCTCTTATGATTTAAAGCTTAAGTTGTAAAAAGACGACGTGCCTCATGTATGTATGTTTAATTTTTGAAATACTTTCCTTTTATTTAGATTTCATGCTATGAATGTTTCATATAGAAAACTATAACATGCGAGGTATGTTTAAAAAGTCAAATTATATGACAATACATACTTATCACATTAAAAGCATTGATGTGTTCAACCATTTTTACCTCACGAAATAAGAGATCACAGGACTCAGTACAATAAAGATCAAAAAATGATGATTGCTATACGATAACCTTACTCTCCCAATTAAGCTGAGAAGAAACAAACCAATGGCATATTTTACCATGCTTGAATAAGCAATTCAACAACTGTTAAAAAAAATTGGAAAATTATTAATAATTATCAAGGGGAATCAATAAGTTTCCATTTCAGTCGTTGAAGTGACAGCTTTGTCGAGATCAAAGCTGACTTGAGCACACATAGTGACCCATTGTGAAACCACATGAGCGAGGTCTTTGAACTAACTCACAAGTACTGATGAATCGACGACTTCTACAGAATCAAGCTAAATATCAGCCTAAAGGTTTAACAAGCTTAGTCATTGATTTAATACCCCGTGATGAAAGCTTCACCAAACTATTGAGAAAGAGTGTGTCAGATGAGAGAAGTCTGCATCCAACCAGAGATGCAGAAGTTTAAATCTCTTTCTATCGATTTCCAACCACTGAAAAAGTACTTAGCAGCTGAGAGAAATCTCTTTGCATGCCGATTCACAACGCATAACCTGTGAGAATAGAGACAGAGATCTTACGATCCAGTTTGAATAGTTTTAGGGTGAGCTTTCGATTCAATTTATGGATTTGCTTCCACGCAGGACCTCTGCTGCATTGACAGCTTGTTTTCATATATACAACAAGAATTTGATTGGCTCATCCTATCAAATTCTTTTATATGGTATAAGCATGACAGTTGCGTTAGTGAAGTTTGTGTTTTAATTTGACCAGCCTTGTTAGGACTGCTCTGTAATTGTAGAATAAGGTCAGTAATAGCACAGATTTTTTATTAAAGATTAATAATTTATAGCGAGAAAAAGTCGCCGTAGTCTAGTAGGTAGTGTGTTGGCTTATTAGAGGTGAGGCCTCGGTTCAAACCCCAGGTCAGGCAGCTCCAACTAAACGAAATATGAAAAAATATTTCTTCGGCAACTTCCTCTCAGCAGATTTCTAGCAAAAACTCTGCAAGCAAATAAAATTGCCATGAAAAATTTCTCAAAAATCTGTCGTTCGGAGTCGACTTTAAACTGTAGGTGCCGTCACTCATGTATAAAATTAACGCACACAACATTAGTGGTGTGAGATACTAGGTCGTAATCCTGACTGAAGGGTTGTAATGACCAATTATGTACGAGTATGTATGTACGTAATTTATAACGAGTTTTGGCTTTAAAGACCAATAATATCAATGAATTAGAATCGTAAAATTTACAGGAAGATCTCCATAAACTCCAACAGTGCTTAACGCAAAGACAAACTTAAAAATTTTAGCAGAGCCAATGAAGTTAACGTAGCAATGTTAAGTGTTTTAACAGAATATACACAAAATGGTCATGGGGGAAATCACCTAAATATGTGTACAATATCGGAGAGAGGAATGTCTATTCCATTCCTTCTCTGGTAATTCATAAATTGTTTTGCAAATTGAAAAACAGACAAGAAATTTATTTGTTTCCACAAGGTCTGGGGAGGAAATTGTGCGAAAATGAGACTCGCTGCAGGCACCCCGCTATATATCAATGGTATTAAGCATTCCAAAACAGATTTCCTTACGCTCGGGCGTTACTAGAGACCACAGATATAGACGACGAAGTTTTGTTTTCTTCAAATGCGCAAAAAAGATTGCTCTGTATAAATGGAGCTAAATCAGATAAAAAATGGACTTGTAGGGGAAATGGACCTAGTTGGCCATGGTATCAAGGATTCCAAAACAACTGTTCTTATTGCCGGGCGTTACTTAGGACCAGAAATGTACTTAGGCGATGAAGCTAATTATTTTCTTCAAATAAGCAATAAAAAGTTTTCTATATAAGCAGGACAAAATTTTCGCACTGCAGTCTTTTTGTGGATGGCTTCCGATGGCTAGTATTTTTTAGTCCTTAAGCAATGAGACCGAAGTGAACCGTTGCAAGGCTGGTCGAGGCCAAAGCTGACTGACCGAAGTAAATAAATATCCGATTATTTTGCATTTCTAATTAAAACATCTGCAGCAGATAGCTCCCGTTTCTGCGAGGAAAAAAACTGCTATACAATCCTAAAGCTGAATTCCTATAATACGTTATCATCACATCGAGTTTACCCACGAAAATTCCTATATTCAAAAAATCTATGTTCAAATAAGTTTCGCTTGCTTTCTCTGTGAGTGGGTAAGTCTCTCATGTTTTCTAAATGAAAAAAGATCTGACAAAGGTCTCAAAAGATTAGGGTATCATTATCTTCGAAAAATTTCGGAGCCTTACTCGTCTATAGGAGGAGGAATTCAATAGCTAGGTAATCTACTACAGTTTTTCAAGACCAGAACTTTAACTTACATTAGACTAGAATACCAGATTTAAAAATTATGACTACTTTCCTAAAGTAAACAACACAAAAATCATTGTGTTTTAAAGAAATTCAAAAGTGTCTGCCATGGGAGAAAGTAAATAAATGATTTTTATCGAAATCTATTAAAAGAAAGGAAATGAAAGGACAATCAAGAAATATTTTAATCGATAAAAATTTATTTACAAGTTTACCAGTTACTTCTTCAAAAACTACTTTTTAAAAGTGTTAAAAACTCGTCAACTAGTTTTGCCAGCACCTACAGCAATGACGGACTTCGTATTCATTAAATTGTCCAATTTACGAGGAAAATGTTAAAACCACAAACGCAGTGTAAAACTATGATTTAATAACGATAATTTCTTTGAAATAATTATGGTTTAAAGTAATTCCAGCAAAGAAAAAATATTTTTATTTTTACTTGTATGTACGAGTATAACGGCTACTACTTACTTGATAAAAGCGTTGAAAAAAATCTGGTTTCTTTACGACCACATTTTGTTCATTTATTGTGGGAAATTGTGTCTAAAACATGTTACCAAATGTTAGTTGACATTGGTTAACAAGAAATTGACGGTTTTCAGTCATTTCTTCAAGCTTTTAAAATTTTTTTAAATGTTTTAATAGAAAACAGACAAAATAATGGTTTGGTTTAATTGAAATGTTTTAGCGAAAGATTTTACGAGTTCATTGCATACTTAAGTGGTGATAAATTTCCAAGAATTTCAAGGGCATTTCCACATATGTATAGTTGGAATTGCATAATAAGTGTTTGTGGGGTATTATCGTAAGCGAGAAGGAATATCGTTGGCTGTATTCAGGAAAGAACTATAACTTATTTGAAAGGTGATATTAAAAGCTTCACTTTGTTGAAATACATTTTTAAAATCACATTATTCTGTGAAAAGTTATCTTCGCTTAATAACTACCGAACATAATCGTCATATAGAAACAAAATTTGTAAAGTATGTCCTGAGAACAAAGAAAGCTCATCTCGATAGAGATACACTGCAGGACGCAGGCCCGCTAGTATATAGAATACCCTGACTCCCTATCCGATGTACTACTTACGCGGAACCAGTTAGAGAAATTCACAGGAGAAGAAAGGTTTCTAGTGGAATCATCACATACCAGATAAGATGACATCACATGATCCGAAGGAATTTGTGTTACCTCGACTAAGAACAAAGTATGAACGGGTCACAGTTTGTTAAACAAATTTCTGAAGTCTGTGGAGACTCTGATGTAATCAGGAAAATAGCTGCGAAATGTATTCACTGCCGGAAATATTGTTTCTGTTAGAAAACGTATGGCTTATTATGGCGTCAACAAGCAAAATTGGCGCATATATAACAAAAGTGACTGCTTTGTGCTCATTATAGTCTACAGGCATCATTGGGCCGTATTGTTAAAAAATTTTTTTTTGTTATATCAATTTAGAGTGCTATGGTATGAATAGGACAGTATGTGATTTAAACAAGGGGGTTCCAAATAATATAATCTTGTTGTAAATTTCTCGTTTAAAATTAGATAACATCAGGCTCACCAATGAACTATACTTCACGTCTAAGGATAATTACAGATCCAAACTGACTAGGGTATTACCAATTATATGACGGGAAATCACGCGAATAGTCACGACATCCATTCCGATTGGAAAATCTCTAAATAAGTGGGCGAGACGTTCTATTGCAACCCTTCACTGGATGCAGAGAAAAGTAGCCAACGTTAATTAAATGTACTGGATTGCCAGTTTAAATGCCTATCATATGACTAGTATCCTATTGCTCGTGTAATATAGTTGACAGTGCGCTATGAACGCAAACACAGGTCAGATAGGAATGAAAACATATCTGACCTAGAACACTTGACCGATTTTGGCTTTAATGCATAAAATTTCCAAAATGAGTTTTTTTCATATTGACGATGCTAATTGGTCCCCAAGAAAACCCGATTAAATGAAATTAATTGAAGAATATTAATTTGGCATAAAATGTAGACGTATAAACTGCTTTGTATGCATTAGTGTTTTTTGCATTCATTTGATTTTCAAAAATGTGTATGTAGTAGTTTTGTGCTGCTGTAATAAACATACATCGTACACAATGTTTATAAAAATTTAATAAATTCTTTGCTTTTAAATTAAAATCAATCAATAAATAAAATTGCAAAAATGTACGCTAAAATTAAATTTTGTGTAAATTCGTACAATTCAACAACATTACAAACTAATTAAAATGTTAAATGGAAATTCGTTAATACTTACCATAAATTTGCAAGAGAAGTAATATTAGACCGCCTGCAATAATCCACTCAAATACGATCCACATAATGATGCTGCTGATGTTTATGAAGGCCGCACAATAAATTCAACCTCAAATACACACACGACTACACGAAAAGCAATGAAATACAACGACAACAACAACAACAGCGAAAAGAAAATAACGTCAATAATCGCTACGGGAAAAAAGTTGTTCAACCAGTAAAAATGGTCATGTAGTGATTGATTTTGAATATGCACGATATTTATGTAAAATTAAATTGTTGTAATTAAAATGCGGACATATTAACGAATGCAGCATAATTAAATTAAAAAAGAGAAACTCGCTTTAAAAGCACTTTTTTGTTTTAATAAATTGCACAAAATTTATTCCAAATATTTTTTACTTGACAGAACGTGTTAATAAATACGCGCACATTTTGTAACTAACTGGTGAGCAATATTTTATGTTCACATGTACACACACGTACGTACGGTATTCAATGTATTTTAACATGAGAAAGAGTTAAAGAAAGGAAGTGTGGAAAATCGCCATGTTAATACATAAATTATGACACAAGATCTCACTCATCATTTGCATTGAGAATATAACGGAAAAAAGAATGTTACGTGTGTTGTTATTGTTTTTAGTTTTGCTTTATTATCTTGTTTCGTTACTTACAAAAAAATAAAATAGAACTGTTGCACTTTTTGATCTCTTTCAATGTTGCTTTTGTTTTTTGAGGGGTTAACTTAAATCACCTGTGTAGTTGGTTTATATGCTTATAAAACGTTTAAAAGTTCGTTTATTGTTTTGTTTGTTGTGTATTCTTTCAACTCTTGTTATTATTGTTGTTATTACAGTTATTTTTAATATTTTTTTGTTACGATTTCAATGTTTTGTTTTTGTTTCCTTTTAATAATACAATATGTTATGTTATGTTATTTACATATATTCTCAGCATATTATTTATGAACTCTTTCTCTTTTTTGCTTTTTTTTAGTTGCCGCTCTCTTTGTTTACACGTATTGGTATCAGTTGTGCCAGAAAAGAAAAGGGAAACTGTCTTCTTCTTCTTTTTTATTAGAATTTCGTTTTAGTTTTCAATAGCTATCAGATCGTTTTCATAAAGTTTAAAGTTTTTTTCCAGTTTTATTCAAGTAAGTATTATAATTTCTCTATAATATTATTATTATTTGACATATTTATTTATGTACGTTGAAGTAAATGATGTAAATTTGTGCTAAAATTAGTTGAAATTCATATAATTTGCCATTTTGTATGAAAATTGTTTCTTTTTTGTTCGTTTTGTTCTTCTGGTTTTTGGTTTTTCTTTAGCATAGAAATCAAAGCATGTGGAACATTAGCATAGAAAATAAGTCTAGAAGATCTAATTTAGTTTAAAATTTAAATGTTGATGAGTTAAAATTGATATACAAATTATTATTTATACGCTACAACAATCGGTGTTTTCTTTGTTATTAATTTTCATTCCCTAAACGCATATACGCCTGTCACCAAACACCCCTCCTCCCCCACCTTCTATGTTTTTGTTGCTTTGCTTCAGTATGATTAATCAAGTTTTTGCCTGTAGGCAGATGAATTACGTGATGAAGGAAGTTAAGATGAGGTAGACGATATTTCTGTAATCGTGGAGAACAATTTGAAAGGGCTTGTAATTTATTTTCTTGAAAATTTAATTATCGGAAGAGGAATTTTGTTATATGTTTTTCATTTAAAAATGGATGTGCCTTCTCCGACATGTGTGCCTTATAAATGGCATCCCCTAAATGGAAGACTGTGGTTAAGGGTGGCTTATACATTTGTGGAATGGACGAAATGATTAGCTCGAGTCTCACTGATTAATTATTATAGACGCCTAAGTATCTGTAATTAAAATAGTTGGAAACGGGCTGGAGTATTACCACGCATTTGGCGGGAATCCACCTAAATGGTCACGACGTACATTTTGATTAGGAAATCTCTAAATAAGTATGCGAGACATTCTATTGTGACCCTTGGCTAGATCCGCGGACAAGTAGTCGTCGGTAATCAAATGTTGGTACTGCATTGCCTGTTCGAATACCTATCACATGATTGGTGTCCCAATGATCTCTCTTAAGGTTATGCTTGAATGTGCGCTACGATCTCAGGTCAGATAGGAAAGAAAATAAACGGCTTGCTTGTGATCACTGGTCTTTTCCGCGTTATGCAAGTTGGTCAAACGTTCCAAAAATCAAACATTCAAGAAAGCTCAAATGCACTAGGATAAGATGTCAATCACATAGGGACTTGACAGAAAATTATGTGTAACTTGTTTGAGAGCTCTGAATACAGTTCTGAATAAGAGTTTCAATTAAGTTTAATAAAGCACACAAATAATGCTTGAGCCTTGTCTCTGGATTGATAAGGCAGTTTTCGACCACAATTTTGTGCATTTCGCTCGATATCTCGGCGATAAGTTGGCGAATGTTGATTTTTAACACGTTGACAGTAATATCTCCTTTAGGCCACGCGTACCAAGTAGTCAAATAAGCGTCACCCCAATACGGGTGACGCGGCGCGATCAGAAACTTTACTGTCACCCGAATATGAGTGACGTGGCAGTCAACGTGTTAAATGACTTAATGTTTATCGTAATTCCACAAAAGCAAATCAACGGCGATCTTCATAGCCAATTGACGTCGCCAAATCGTGGATAGTCATTTTCTGGATACTTCAAATGAAATAATGCAGAAATACATCGAGTTGTGTGGCTCGTAACACCGTCTTTTCAAGATCTTCAGTTCAAGATCATAAAAAGTCGGCTATCTTTCTGAAATAGTGCTCTGAATTGAGGTATTCGTGTTGGGAGTGCTTTATCCGTGAGTGGCGGGACCTATAGTTTAATGTCGAATGCGAATGTCAGTTTTGAAAAGCTTCTTCATGGCTTTTGCCTGTTTCTATTAAAGTATTGATTTCAATCTTTATAATTTAACACCTTAAGGAATAATCAATTCAGCTTTTGACCCACATTTATATTTCCTTGTCCTGTTATACCCCATATACTTCAACAAATACAAGTAATTTCCTTATTTTCTTGAATATAAATTACATTCCCTTCTAAAAATTATTTCTCTATTGTTTTCGTTACTGTTTATGGTAAAAAAAAATATTTTTTTTGAAACTTCTCAACTCAAAAATACAACGAATAAAAATCCTTTTTTCGCGCTTCAGTCATTTCAAAAGAAAATAAACTTGACCGGAAGTCGGAAACATTTAAGAAAAAGTCATTCACCTGTAGTTGTTGTAAAAGTATATATATATATATATATGTGTGTGTTTGTATGTATGTAAATGTATATCGTATTTAAAATGAAACCACCACCAGCACTTTATTGTGTCTTAATATAGCCGCCAATTCTTGTTGCATTTTTCGTTTCTAGACTACTTCTTGTGGGTTACTTTTCCAAAGATTTTCTTTGTGCTTGACATGCAACCCATCCATTAAAGTTTCACTTCGTTTTCTTTGTACGAACTGACCAAAACGTGAGTAATTTTTTTTTTCTTTATTTTTTTTTCTCTTTATTAAAGAAAATTTTGAGTAAAAGTTCCTTTTTCCATTATGGCTAATATAAATTTCATATGGCCGTAAGGGTGGTGATTTTTTCGGCTTCTTGAAGGTGTTGCTTGCATTGATTTTAAGGGTTAGTAAATGTATAATTTTGGATCAATTGTTGTAATTATTGGAATATGTTGTTTGTTTATCTAATGAAATATTAAATACGACTAAAATGCTTTTAACACATTCCGAAATAAACAACAATTAATTACAAAACCACTGTGGGAAGAACACTATTCAGGCAGTACAGTGTATGAATTTTACACGTCTGTACGCCTGAATGTAATCTATAAGTATATAAAACAAACATCTAAGGTAGAACCTAACCCTCTCCATTAAGAATTGGTCGTAGCGGTAAGGAGTAGTCTTTTGTTTCTACCTTTTATTTCCCAAGAGCTGCCGTTGCCAGTTCTTCTTATTCTGTTCATTGTTAACGTTATTCTTCTTTTGACTGGTCAGAAGAATGAATAACATTGAAGCGGGATTGAAGCCTCTTAGTTTAAAAATTCAAAAACCATGATGAAAAACTATGGCGTATTGCGTTGTCTAACGTGTTTGACTAAAATTCTTTGAAGTCGCCGTAGTCTAGTAGGTAGTGTGTTGGCCTATTATACGTAAAGCCAGGGTTCGAGCCACACGTCAGACATCAAAACAAAATACAGAAAGTATTTCTTCGGCGATTTCCTCTCAGCAGATTTCGGGCAAAAACTCTGTGAGGAATTGCCATGAAAAGTTTCTTACAAATCTGTCGTTCGGAGTCGACTTTCAACTGTATGTCCTACCTGTTAAAAATTTATACACACAACATGAGTGGTGTGATAAGCTAGGTTGTAATCCAGACTGAAGGGTTGTGATGACCAATTAAGTATGTATGTACGCCACTGCAGGAGTTTCCATTGGACGGTATTCATTTAACACGTTGACTGCCGACTAATAGATATCTCGTAGATTACGTTCCCTTCTAGGGAGCCAACTACGAGTTATCTCGTACTCACTAAACCTGCCATTTTTGTGTAGCTCGAATAAAATCGTATTATATCAGTGCAAGTATCGATAAATGGCTTCTGGGAAAAGAACAAAAAGTCAATGCTGGCTTGCGTGGCCAGTTTTCTGAAAATTGTCGCGGCAGTCAACGTGTTAAGGAAATAAATTCTTAAAATGTGTATTCAAAAGAAAGGGTCAATGATTTCCACTAATCCACTAAATTTAAACTTTCTTTTGAAACACCCTGTATAGCCTATAAATAGCTTAATAAGTTAAGGGGGAGGGTTTGTTGGTGGCGGCAGTTTCTCTTTGTACTTAAATAAGTATTGGGACTTAGGTCCGCTTTGATTTAAAATTTCACTTTCGTACTTAAAAAAAATTTTAATCCCAATGAATTAGTTTGTGTTCTCAAGTTTTAAAACTTTTTATCAGAACTCTTTTTTAAAATTCCTTCGATTTTTAGCACTTTTTAATGCGATATTAAATTTCTTGATTCACTGTTTTTCTTTTTTTTTAATTCAAAATAATCGTAATAGAACAATTCGCTTTTCGTTTAACGATAACTTTTTTAAACCGTTATGTTTTTATTGTATACAAAATATTTATTTATCACTTGTTTTGCTTTTTAAAATTTTGTTTTGTTTTTAAAATTTCGTTATAAAAAATAAAACAGAAAATTATATTCCATTACGGTCTTCGTATTTTGTTGTTTGTTGTTACTGCGACCGATTCGAAACATAAACTGATTTGTAAGTAAATGTTGCCAATAGCAGGAATACCAGGCAACCAGTGTATGTGTGGCTTGAACGCACTCCATACCACATATATGAACGCATACAGACAACATGAGACTAAACGGCTAATAGCTTGGTTTCAGTATGTGTTTGTTTTTAGGCGTAAACATTAAACTCTACAACATAACGTACATGTTGTTGGCAGTGAAAATAAGTAATGCACAGTTTTTGGTAGAACGAAGTAAAGGAAAAAAACGCTTAAATGCTTTAACAACTGAATACTGCTTCTTCAATAGAGGAAAATGGAGACAACGTAATGGGATTCTCATGTTCAAAGCAAGAGGTTTTGACTAATATTTAGCCACCAATAGTGGCAGATGACATATCATTAATTGCAGACTTACGAGCCAATAACTACCGTTTGGTCTTGCATGTATTGAACCCTATTCTATTCACACAACCATGTATTAATGTAGGCTGTATGTTAGATCTGTTGGGGTCAATACAAGCATAGTTTTTTGTCATAATCTCCGTTGATCTTGGCCTATGATCAAAGGAATCTGAATGTTGAATGCTTCTGTAACATTGCACAGGAGAATACACGCTTAAAGGTTAAAGAGAGAGGGTCTTTAATAGCGAAAATATATAGCCTTGAAGGCAGGTCGGAGTGTTGCAGTACCTCGTAGCTCATGTCTTTCGGAGTCGACGTTAAACTGTAGGTCTCTCCACACATGGATAAAATTAACATACACAACATGGGTAGCGTAAGAAGCTAGTTTATAATCCTGACTAAAGGTAACAGCAAATTAAATATTTCCTGTAATTCTTAAGCTTTGTTAGTTAGAACATTTGCCTTTTCCTCTCGGACCACTTATTGGTCTACCGTACCATTTCTGGAGAAATCTTTAATTGCTTCCATACAGTTTAAAACAGTCTTGGAGCTTGTGTCTCTGAAAGCTACTATTTTTGTTGTAAAAATCATTTGCCAAAATTTGCTTTGGACCAGCTTACACATTCGCTGATCCCACAGATGTACCTGTGCCGTATTATGGTAAAGTATGGTGTACTATAATGATATTCAGTTTTGCCTTATCCCAGAGTTTTGAGCCCTACGATTAGAACTGGATCACACGGATTGGCAGTGTAGTATCTAAACTCAGTATAAAGCTAAATTCTCTCCTAAGTATACCTGTTGTAACTGTTGCTTCTTAAAAAAGCGCTAAAATAGCAATTATTTTACACGATTTACATGTGTGCTATTGAGCATAACACAAGAAAACAGAAATTGTAACAAAAACAAACCACCAGAAATAACAGCAACAAATACAAACTAAAGAAATGATTCTCTCTCTCGCTCTCTCAGTCTGTTTAACCCTATTCATGTGAGTAAAGTAACGATTTAAAAGTGCAAAAACAATAACAAAAACAAAAATATGTAGAGTTGGGAAAAATGTTTAGAAGCTGTTGCTGGCAAATTTTAACGTTTTGTTTTCGGTTTTAAGCGCTTTTTTTTGTTTGTTTTCTTTCTTTTTTCCTTTTTTTGCTTTATTTGTTGTGTTGTTTTTGCGTTTGTCTTAAGCTTTTGAAGTTTTTCTTTTGTTAGTTAGCGAAAGAAAGAAAAACCCAGAATGAGTTTTGTGTTGAAAATGTTTCCACATCACTCGTCAAGCGTTTCAATTATATTTTCATTTGTGTTTTGTTTCGTATGATGCAGGGTCTATACTTTTATTATATGTAACTGCGATATAAAGGCAGAAGCGGCAGCAACAACGGCAGTAAATAGTGGTTGAAATTAGAGACGATAATGTTGCTGATTATATGAGCACCACTAAATTTAACTAAATGCAGCCTTAATACCACACAGCCTAAACAATAATTGTTGTTGTTCTTGTTGTTATTGTTACAAGAGCAACTTGAAACTGAAGAGCACGCGCGCCATATTAAAACACAATAACAATAGACTGTATGTGTTGTACATACATACATATGTAAGTGTGTAAATTTCTGCTCTTCTTTATATCAAATGGGAGTGTTTGTTTCTTTCCTGTTTTTTTATTTTTTAATTCAGAAAGACAAAAATTCTTTGTTTCAATTTTTAATTCTTTTGTTTAGAATTTCTGTTGTTTACCTTTTTATCTCATTTTCACAGTTTTGTTTTGATTTCCTTTTCCCTGCCTTTGTGATTGATTTGTTGACTATAACAGAAGGGGTTAAAAATTGTTGCCCTTTTTATTCCCATATTCATACAACCTAATATGAGTGTGTGTATGTATGTATTCTATTGTTGTTTGTTTATATTTTATGCTCTTCCCTAGCAACGTTTGAATTTAATTTCCCTTTAAAACATTCCAAAACCTTTTTTGCCGGTCTAGAACAGTTCTGTAAAATATGGTTTCACTTTTTTATTTCATGTTGACAATGTTCGAAAGGTTTGAAAAGCAGAACTGTAAAAGAGTGCAATCATTACGTGGCTCTTTAAATGAATTTCCATTTGAGGATATGTTAATTGGTGGCCCGAAAATTTTAAAAACGATAACAGATTAAAAAGCCGATAGTGTGATGGCTTCATAGTCGCAAGCTCGTAGTTTAAATCCCAGCTGAGACATCTTAAACAAAACGAAATATGAACAATTATTTCTTCGACTACTTCCTCTCAACAGTCCTCTGGCAAAAACTCTGCCGGGATGTACAGTTTAGAGTCAGCTAAAAACGACAGATTTTTGGGAAACTTTTTTGTAATAATTCTATTTAATCTCTTTGTGCGGAAGAATACTGCTGAGAGTAAGTCGCTAAAGAAATGTTTTTTCCATATTTTGTGTTGTTCGAGATTACTCAATCTATCGCGGAATCGCGTCTAATAAACCAGCACACTACTTACTAGACTACGACAACTGCTCTTTTTTGAGGACAGCACATTTAAAAACAATATATTCCTTTAAGCAGCTGCTTTTAATGTAGAAAACTTTTTGCGCTTGACTGTGCAACAGCATAGGGTGGTTTTGCTTATTCATAATTATCGCTTGCATTACATGCAACATATACAAATTTTAAAACTATTCAAATGTGAAGTTTTCCCTGTGGAAGAATATTTTTTTTTAATTTTCTTTGTCATTAATTTGAAACTCTTGCAGATAATGATGTCCAGACACAATTATTTAATAAAAAAAATCCTTTATGATTAAATGCAATTGCAAAATAGTATCATACAAGCAATTGAAAACATTTGAATTTAATTAGTTGGCTATTTTTCAAAATATGTCATGTTTTACGTGATAAGTGTCTTATTTATTGTTTAAGAAAAATAGAATCAAAAGCTTTCCTACCAACGATTTTATTTTAGTTTCTGTTTAAATTTAAATTCAAATCTTTAGAATTTTGTTTCCGTTTCCTTTATACGAAATATAAACTAAACACAGCTGTAATCAATTTTTTGTCTTTGCTGAGACATATTGTTACAGTTGCCTACACTACTCGTCTTGCCATATTAAATTTAGTCGTGTGTGTGTAACCTCACTATATGGTTGATGGCTCAACTCATATTGTGGATTGTAGTATTTATTTTAAGGTAACCAGATTTAAATGTACACAATTTTCTGCATCTTGGGCTTTATTATTATTGAAAGACTTATACGGTGGTGGCCACGAATTTAAGACACGACATATGACTGACATAGTTGTGGTAATATTTACAATCATATAATATCAAAATTGATATTCTTTATTCTTCTATGTACCCTGTAATACTAAGAAAAAGTACCATTATTTTATTTTGTTTCTTTTTTCATTTTGTTGCTTTTTGATCATATTATTGTAAAAACGTTTATTTGAAATTGGCCACGAATTTAAGACATTTCAGAAATATCTGGTTATTAAGTGATTTTTTAGTGTTTTTTGAAGCTAAACGGTGAGGAACGAATGTTTTATTTTATTTTATGTTGGAATACATAGAAATATTTAATTATAAATGGTCAGAGGTACTTGGAATACCGATGCCGAGCGAAAACTGATCCAACAACTAAAATTTGATGGAAAAATAATAATGGAGATATCCAAGCTGCTTAAATGTTCTAGATGCAAGATTTACAACGCGCACACACCAAGCAACATGGTACCACCAAAAATGTCAAACAGCAACCTAGAGCCCGAGAAACCACACCCTAAAGTAACTGCTAATAATCCTTTCACGAGCTCAAGTAAAATAAAAAATAAAATGGTATTGGATTTTGGTATCAATATTTCGTCTAGGGCAATAAGACGAGAAATGAGAAAAACTTGCGTGGGTGTATTGCACAACGTAAACCACTTGTGTCAAAAATATCAAAGCCCGACTAGCATTTTGTCTTGATCTATATAATATGTAAATAAAAATTCTCAACCAAGTATAGGTTGCAAAAGATTACTAATTTTGCTTCCTAATATTGCTAAAATCTTAAGAAAAATATCATGGACCTAAAATATTTTTGATAAGATGTAAAAATTATCACAAATGTATAAATAAAATGTCGTGTGTTAAATTCGTGGCCACCACTGTATTCCTTTACCCGTTCTGCTTCGCTACTCCCACATTAATAATATAAAAGTCTACCGCATAAAAAGCATTTTTATTTAATGATTAGAAAACCTTATTATTTTAATAGTATCTAATGTTATACAGCATAATACATAATTGGTCATTACAACCCTTTAGTCAGGATTACGACCTAGTTTCTCACACCACTTATGTTGTGTGCGTTAATTTTTATACATGAGTGGCGGGACCTACAGTTTAAAGTCGACTCCGAACGACAGATTTTTGAGAAACTTTTCATGGCAATTTTATTTGCTCTCAGAGTTTTTGCCAGAAATCTGCTGAGAGGAAGTCGAAAGAAATATTTTTTCATATTTCGTTCAGTTGGAAATGCCTGACCTGGGGTTTGAATCTAGGCCTCACATCTAATAAGCCGACACACTACCTACTAGACCACAGCGACTTCTAATATTACTCTAATAACGTTTATTGTTAGGGCGGGGTAATTTTCGTGTAATCTTTTTAGAAAATAATTCGTGACATGTGGCCATGCATGAATAGACAAACAAATGAGCAACGCTTTCGAATTATTCAATTTAACAAACAGGATTGTCAAATTTTGTCAAGAGCTGACAAGACATTCTAAGGGATGCAGTCTTCTAAAAGTTCTTCTTCAAGGAAGTTGAAAATGGAGCAAAGTTCTTGGCAAGATTTCTCTAAAATGGAGAATTTCTACTGGGTTGACATGTGATTTCAAGAGGACGGTGCTACATACCACGGGACACGCAAGCTGTACATTGGCTTCTAGTATATATTTTCTATCTTTTTGCCTTTGTAAATTGAGAAACATTTCATTTAACTACTGGCGTGGCGTCAGGAGTTTTTGATGTTTCTCGTCGTCGAAAGGTTATATGTTCATGGTTTTTTGCCAATGTTATCTACTTCACGTCGTTTACTTTTTTCAGGTGTAAAGTCTTTTAAAAGAGGTGTTCGAACTTTTACAGTTGATACAGTCCATCTTATTGAAGCTGCATTTGCATCAAATTGGTTGTCATTTATTCAGTCTGTTTTCCCAAATCACCACGGAGAACCACAACAACGACGTGTGTTCATTGAATGGGCTCTGGATTTTAGGCAGGCGGCGTTATGGCTTCATATTTCTTTGAAACCGACGTTCATCACTGGCAAATGCAATCGCTGAAGGTTGATGATTACCAACATCTTTGAATTGGATGATCTGGACAACAAGTACATGCAGCTTATACAGGTTAGCGCTACGTACCACACAGTTTATGCCACATTGCACTAGCGTTTTAAGGGCATGGTCATCACACGTAAAAACATCGAGATTGTATGATTTGATGTCGTTAGGCTTTTTCTCGTGTGGTTTTCTTAAACCGCAGGAGTATGCGAATTAGCCACACCCCACAGCAGTTCCCAAAGCCAACATAATTCATGTCTTCTGTTAATTCAGCCTGGTTTATGCGCCAGAATCATAGAAAATTGAACATTTCGCAAGCACTTTCCTCAGAGAAACCGTTGCGGACATTTAAACGATGTTTTATACCACACATAATGGCACACAATTGGTCTTTGGAACGAATACAAAATTTCGATTATTCACACACAGTTTATTTTATTGAAATTTAAAGCGAGGAAGCGCTTTAAAAAAGACCTTATAGTAGGTTCTAGGATGAAATGATTCTAATCCGCTATATCTAGAAACAATACTTTCGGACTGTTGAGGGTACTGGCAGAAATTCTTGCTAATTGCCCACCTTTTTTCCGGACGTGGTGATATTCGTTGTTGATATTATCTACTGTAGGGGTTCAGGGGATTCTTATGGACTGATTATTTTATGGATGCTTCAGCACATTGTTTGTCTTCTGCTGAATTCGTATCTGAATCTTATATTTAGAGCTGAGCACTTCATTAACAAATTGATCACGGCATCTCTATCGGCTACAGAATGCTCGCATAGCCTGTTTTGGATATAATTCTTGGCTAGAAGGGAGTTCAATTTTATGCATTTGGAGTATAAGATCATTACCAATAGGTTTTTAATCGATAAAAAGTTTGGCAATCTTTATCAACAGATTGTCGTTAGCACTTGCTGCTCAAAAATTCGAAGAAGCTACTAAACTAATGGACATGAAATCCATATTACATCGCAACTAAGTAGCTTCTGAACAAGTTATGTTTAATCTTATCCAAAGATCGATATCGTAAGATGATTAGTTGAATTCCTGCTTGAATGTTGAACTTATTAGCTGACCGAATCGCCTTAACAAAGAGGGCTTGCAGGAGCATAAACAATGGCGAAAAATATTTTAGCGTTTAAATAAAAACAAAGGCTCTTAAAGCTGGTTATGAGAGGAAAAAAAACTCATTTTAATTTTTGTGTATAAAAAATATTCACCCTCATATTGGCCAAATATTGAAACGCCATACAGATGATGATGATGATGACGATGAAACAAATATCCAGCCAGTCAGCCAACCAAACAACCAACCACCACCACATAAAAATGTAACAAAAAACCAAAAAGAAAGGAAAAAAAGGAAATAAAAATGGGTCGTAATATTTTTGCCAGAGAGAGGAAAAAAAAAACAGAAAATAAAAATAATAACAGGAAAGGAAAAAAATTCAGAATTTTTTTTTTTGGCTGCAGGATTTCATGTCATCGTTATGGGTATATACTAACGTACATACGTATGAATGTTTCCTAGAGGAACACAGCAAAAAAAAATGACAGACTCACACCCTTGTATTGTATATACTCATACGTACTTACGTACATACGTCCGTACATATAATTGTCTGAATGTAAAGAACTGTATTGCCTTTATGAAACAGATTTTGGAGTTTCTTTTTTTGTTTCTGATTTTTTTTTCTTCGCCTATTTTTATGTCATTTATTAGAGTGAGCAGAGTGTGCAAAGAGATGGGGGTGGTGGTGTTGTAAGTGATGGTTATGGCTGGAATGTTGACCCCCAAGCATCCATAATTTAACTACTCCAGTTTGCTTTTTATTCCACACTCATAATAGAGAGTATCCATGTGTTTTTGTCCATTTTTTGTTTCTTTGTAATCTTCTTGGGTTTGTGTTACTTAAGGTTTCGGTTTTTGCAACCAAAATTTATTAATGTTGTGCTGCTTTTTATTTCTTGTCACACAAATGTAATGAAACGCTTAACCACGACCTCTTTTGGCTCTACATTTTGTTCAATTAAGCTGGTGAATATACGACGCACGGCCATTTCATCATTCCAAACCGGCCATACATTGCGAAATCGAGAGCAGGGCTATCAAGGCCACTAATAACGACAAAAACCGTGTAGAATCTTAAAGTTTAATCGTGACAATCCTAATCCTTTTATTAAGAAGCTGCATTCCGATAAAATTCAATTTCAGTAGAAATTTCAGGGCTTAAAGCAGCTTGTACCATGTACCACTGTGATAGGGCAATTGTTACAGGATGGGGATTTCGTCTCAGTGTAGTTCGCTAGATTTATTCGACGGTTATTAAACTAATCTTTCTTTATGAAGTGGTCTTCTGATGAATGGCCCTCAATAAAAATTGTAATGTGACGGATGCATTACGCATTACACTAATAAGACTCTTTTTCTGATGCTTAATTGGTTGCCTTATAGATTACTTGTCAAACGACATGTCACTCTTCTCGCAACACGACCTAATCCGCTATGCTATCACGCTGGCATATTATTTCCTCTCGCATAATATTTCCACTGTCCTACATATCTGCGGCTTCCCAAGCTCTAAGTAAAATTAGTACTCAAAAGCAGAACTTCAAGCAGGGACAACTGATCCTTTGTCATCATCTTCTACGGAAATTCATTGAAAGTTTATAGAGACGGTTTTAAACTTGAGAATAACGTAGACTGTGAAATTTTGTATGAAATTCATTGCATACGTATGTACATACATATAAATATGTCACTGAAGTAAAGCAGTCTCCTTCACTTAATTCATCCTTTTCGAAGAGCTTAACGAATCTTTCGTTACATGTGATGCCATGTTCAATCTATTTTTTTTTTTGTACTCTCAGGCTAGATAAGTAAGTCATGTTTTAAGACAAAGTCTCGATTCTTATTATCGATGGTGATTAACGATCAATCTAAATATGCTACCCTATCCTAAGGCCCTTGGCTTCCAGTCCAGAGGCCTGACATCGTAAAGCTCTCCTCTTGTTTTCGGATGAAGTTAATTTTCATCTTAGTGGACACTTAAATAGGCATAATTGCAGCTTTTACTAGGTGTGCGTAATGGCTTCGCTTACCTACAAAACGATTTCTGTAGAGCTTATAGATCGATTGAGGATGTATGTAAAGGATGTTTTTTATAGAGGTATAGAACTTTAAGTTGGCATTACTTTTCAAGATGGCGACCGATTTAACAGCTGTCAAGTGATTTATTCTCAGTTTGGTTTGGCAATTCATCATGAATAGACTCACGCCTGAACAACGCTTGCAAATAGTGCAATTTTATTTCGAAAATAATGGTTCTGTGCTGAAAACGTATCGCGCACTACGTCCATTTTATCGTCGACAAAATCGTCCATCAGAGCAGTTAATTCGATTAACCATGGAACGTTTTCGCACCACGTTTGCTCTTACTGATAACTCGCATCCCCAGAGACGCTGTACGGTGCGTACAGAAGAAGCTATTGCTGCTGTAGAGCGTAGCATTGAGGAAGACCCGAATGAGTCCATCCGCCATCGAGCACAGGAATTGGATCTGTGTCCATCCACTTTATGGAAGATTTTGCGGAAGGATCTTGGTTGGCGTGCTTACAAAATCCAACTCGTGCAAGATTTGAAGCCAAACGATCATCAAGTAAGGCGTAGATTCGTCGAATGGGCCCAAAACGAGATTACCGTTGTTCCCGATTTTCATAAGCGAATTTTGTTTAGCGATGAAGAGCACTTCTGGTTGAATGGCTACGTCAACAAACAAAACTGCCGCATTTCGAGTGAAGGTAATCTTCAAGTGTATGTGGAAACACCGTTACATCCAGAAAAACTGACTGTTTGGTGCGCTTTATGGGCTGGTGGAATCATTGGTCCGTACTTTTTCAAAAACGATGGTGGCCAGAACGTTACAGTCAATGGTGATCGGTATAGAGCCATGATTACTAACTTTTTCATTCCTGAATTGAATAACCATGATGTCCAGGAGATGTGGTTTCAACAAGACGGCGCAACATGTCACACAGCTCGTGCTACAATAGATTTATTGAAAGACACGTTTGGTGACCGCCTAATTTCACGTTTTGGACCTGTGAATAGGCCTCCAAGATCTTGTGATTTAACACCGCTAGACTACTTTCTGTGGGGCTATGTAAAGTCATTGATCTATGAGGTAAAGCCACAAACGCTTGACCATTTGGAAGACAACATTCGCCGTATTATTGCCGATATACGGCCACAAATGTTGGAAAAAGTCATCGAAAATTGGACGTTCAGATTGGACTACATCCGCGCCAGCCGTGGCGGTCATATGCTAGAAATCATATTTAAAATGTAATGCCACAAGATTATCTTTCGGATAAATAAAACTCATGTCAATCGAATAATCCATCGTTGTTTTATTGCAACTTAAAGTTCTATACCTCTATAAAAACACCCTTTATATAGTGTTAGGCACTTTATTTGCCAGTATCTAAGTATATCTGACTTGATGTAAACTTCTCTTATTTGGTTGAATCGTTAGTTGATATCAAATTCATCATTAAATTCAACAAACTCTCAGGCTGGTTTTCAGCTTAATTTAAAGGGAACTATGATGTCGGCTATGAAGATTGATTAATTAGGACTTGTAAGTAAGCTCTGGAGAATCGCTTCAAGTGTTATCACAACGGGCCGCTATGTATGTATGTATGTAGGATAAGTAAGCTAATATTCTCCTATCCTAGCTTAACACATTTAGTGCGGGCACATTTTGCTGCGGAATTGTACCAGGCAGGGAGTTTTGCTCTAAATTTTTATTTAGTCAAATTTCTATAAATCATGTCGTTACAGTAATATCTATTAGTACGTGTTCCACGTTTAAGTATCAATTGTCTCGAAATTAATTTGTTAATAATCAAGGTTTTGATTTTTCTTTCCTGAATTGAAATTATTTTCAAGGATGGATTTGAAATTTTTGGTTTCCCATTATTTTAATTCACAATAACCATAAATGTTTCAATATTCCAACCAATATTTTATTTATTTATTTATTTAACCCTTTTCTTACAAGGCCATTAGTTTTTAATAAAAATTAATTCCTTTTATTTTTCCAGGAAAATTATAAAAAATGTTACTTTCGTTCAACCCTTTTTCCAAGCAGCACAAACATTTAAACCGAACATCATAAAAACCATAAATTGTTTAAAAAAACAAACAGAAGATAATTAGAGCACAACTTAACCCTTTACTTAGGGTTTTATGATGCCATTGGAAACATGAATTCAATAAGTTTCGTTTAAACTACAACAGAATCTTCAAAGAATTCCTATTGAAGAGAATTCAACAACGTCTGTGAGATTTCTTAAACAGAATCATAAACAATTATTACATTTAAAAAATGGCAGATAACCCCTTTTAGTCATTCAACAGGTATGTACCGTATAAGGTGAAAACAGTCTTAACCCTTTCGTATTCTATATAAATGAAGAGAACGGGTTAAATTTTCTTTTAAAATTTTCAAAACCCAGTCAACCTTGTTTTTTTTTATTTTTCTATTAAAATCCAAGTAATGAATTGAACTTAAAACCTGGTTTACATATTCATTATTATTAATTTTCCTTTTTTCTGTTTTTTTTTTTTGTAAAAATTTAAATACAGACAATCTGTGCATTGGTTTCTTTGTCTTTTTTGTTGCTTCTATGAATTGCCTTTCAAAGATTTTTACTTCAGATTTTTATGAGTATCATTTTTAGTGCATGTTTTGTATTGTTTTTTTTTTGTTGTTATTGTCTTTGTTGTTATTCGATTAAAACGCTTTAGTTTTGAGTATTTTTATTTATTTGCTTAAAATATTTGTTCATTTATTTTTATTTCTATTGTTTTTGTCTGATAAAAATTCATTGTTTGATTTTTAAATCAAAATTTTTATAATTTTTTTTTGGTGTCCTCAATTGTTTTGTCGCTCTTTTTTCCAATTATTGACAAAAATTTCTAATAAAAAGACTTTATCAGTTTGTGTATTTAAGTCAGAGGTTGACAACCTTACATTTCTTCTGTACAATAGCATATTAAATGAAAGTGGAAATTTTTTAACGCGTTGAATCTTTAAAATATGAAAAATGATGACTCTGAGTTCTCTTCGTTAAGGTTAAGTAGTAGCTCCATAATTTCATCTGTTTACATTAAGGTTGATCCAAATAATTTCTCAGAATCGTGATGAGTAACAAATTCAGAGTACATATACAAAGTCTACAGTGCTCTGTCAAAAGCCTCAGATCTCCTGTTATTGACATTCTTCAATCAAATTTTAAATTGCCTCAAACCTATTTGGTTTGCGAAGAATCTCTGCCTCTCTTCATCTTCTCTTTCGTTGAACATATCTTTCCGAACTCGTCTGCTTGATCATGCTAAGAATTCACACATGACCTGGTAGCCAACAGACTGTAACCTTATTTTATTTAGCCAGTCGATTCACTTTCTCCATAAAGTTGCATACTATCCATACTATCGATTTAACCTCATTAGAGCCGCGTGTTCGAAAAGCGGACTTATTGTCTTAGTAGTAGTCAACACGGTAGTGGCCTTTAAATGCTCAACTATTTCTGGTTTGTCGGCATAACACTCCACAGAAAATAATCCAACGGGATCACCATATCGGCTAATTAAACGGCTGTCAAACATTTGACACAATAATTCGATTTCGGCATGAGATATGTGGCAAGTTGTACCATCCTGTTGATACCAAACATCGTTCACATCAATACCATGAAAAGCGGATACAAAACAATCGGTCATCATGTTGCAATAGGTGTCTTCATTGACCGTAATTATTGCGCCGGCCTCATTTTCAAAGAAATATCAGTCACTAGTAATAGGTGTATTGGCCCCTGTAACACAACGTGTGCGTTTTCTCAGCTCCAAATACTACAATTTTGCTTATAAACGTACCCACCAAGATGAGCTTCATATGAAAAGATGATTTTTTTTAGCAAAAAAAAAAAAAATTTCGATCAATAAATAGTCTTTGTTTTGGAAATAAATTTCCAATAAATCACAACGTTGCTCAAGCGTAAATCGATTCATTACGTTCAGTGGAGATAATATACTGAATTTTGTGACAGGATAGAATGACATAAGTATTCCAAATAACCGATGCTTTAAATTTAAACCGATAGATGGCCCACCTTATATAACTAGCAGTTAGAAACCACGGATTACGGCGAGTTCATGAAAACTTTTCAGAAAGAATAATTTCACGTGCCTAACACAAAGACACAAAGCCGTTAAACCTAAATACCATACGAAACCCTCTCCCACTACCATAACTAATTTCTCGAGTCATATTCAAGTTCTGATTAAATCTATCGATTGAAGAGTGAAGGAATACATTTTTTTATTGAGTCGTTATAGCACATATAACATTTGCAACATGTCCTTCCCATTATACATATGTATACAAAGTATGTTTACTTTTTAATTACCAATTTGATATTCCTGGCAATGGATTTAATTTCAGGTAATTTCGTCTGCCATTAGCAAAAATGTTTCTCTCTCTCACATATTTGTCTTGTCATAAATCCACTTTAAGTTGCAATTTTTCTTGTTTTGCCAATTTTTCTGTGACTCTCTTACCCAACAAAAAAATCTACATAAAAATCTAATTAAGCCCTCTTCGTTCCATTAGACCAAAGATAAAAACAAACAAAATCATGCTAAAAACTAACAGAAAATAAATGGCAACCAAAGGGAAGTTGACATGCCTTTTACACCCTCAACGTAAAAAAACAATCTTGAAAATGCTTAGAAAACGAAATGAAAATTTTTCAACCCCTCTAATGTGCTGAAAAAATGCTAAAAAAAAACTACGAATTTTTTTCTTTTTGTTTTCTTTTTGGGGAGGAGGTAAGAGACAAAAAAAAAGCAACAAAAACGCTAAAATAAATAAAAAAAAAAAAGAAAACGAGTTTTCTATTGTAATGGCTGGCTGTAACACTGAAGAATGGTTAGAGGGTTGGCGGCAATGGGTGGTTGAAAAAAATTTGAACAAATAAACAAAACTCATGTAAAAAGGCCGTTTACAGTATAAAAAGTTCTGGTTTCGTTTCGTATTTTGTTTTCTACGTTGTTATGGCTTTCAGTGGTGTGTGTGTAGGTTTGTTTGAGAAACAATCAAAAACAGTTACGACAGTTTTAATGCTCACACATACACTTGCAACTGGTGAAGAGAGAAAGAACAGCACAACAACACAATATGAACATTAAAAATAATGATAAGCAAAAGATTCTGTGTGTGTGTGTGTATGGGTGAGTATTTTTTTCCTTGTTTTGATTTTTAAGGCATATGGATATAACATTGTGTGTGTGTTTGTGAGCTTGGGAATTATTGCGATTGTTGCTGCTGTTGCTGTTTCCTTTTTATGGTGACAGAAATGAAAAAGTTTCAAAGAAAAACAGTGCGCTGATGTTATAAAAATTCCTTGCGAAAAATCAAACCAAATAGGTAAGTGTGTGAGTGGGAGCGTGTGTATTTGTATGTAGAATTGTATGGTGGAGCTTATTCTCTTTCTTTTCTTAGATTAAAATTGCCTAATGTTTTATGCTTGTTTTTTTTTTAATGTTTCTTTGGCAAATCTTGTTGACTGCGTTCCTGTTTGTTTGTTTGTTATTATTGTATGTCCATTTCTTTTATTTCTATTGCTGAGGACTTTTAGGTTTTTTTTTGACAATTTTTAACTGTTTGAAAGGAAAATACTTTATTCCAAGCCTTTGTATACATTTTTTATGGATTTTTGTTGTTGTTTGGTTTACACCTCCCTCCTGTCTGTTTTAGATTTTTTGTGGAGATTATTTTGTGTATGTAGGTATGGGTTGCGTTGGTGTAATGTCGTCCTTTAATTTTATTTTTCTTTTATTTTTTGTAAAATATTCATACTTTTTATGAGGCTTTTTACGAAATTACATTTTTGTATTCAATATTATGCCAGTGCTGCCGCCATTCTGTTGTCCCGCCATTTTTTTCTTCTTCTTCTGACTTTTGGCTCTATTCGAAATTAAATATTGTATAAAAAAATTGTCAACTCAAATGGTTCATCCATATACATGAAGTAATAAAAATGTTTGGTAAAGGGTTTGGCAATATTTTTTAAACAAATTTTGACTTGGAGATAGTATGTAGGGTTATTAGATGCGAGCTAGTAGTTCAATTCCCAGCTTAGAAAAATATTTCTTTCGGAGACTTCTTCTTTCAAAAATAGTCTGAAGGTAAATAAAATGGCCATGAAAAGTCTCTCAGACATTTGTCAATTGGAGTCGACTTACAGCTTAAAGTCGCGCCACTCATGGATTTAATGGATGGGTGGTACAAGAAGCTTGGTTATAATCCTGACTAAAGGGTTATAATCCTGACTAAAGGGTTATAATCCTGACTAATTAAATAAGTGAGTAAGTATAACACAAAATGTTCCTACTATTAGAAGTTTCTACATTCACTTTTCTTACTTAGTCCCGTTGGGAAGCTTTTCCCAAAATCATAGAGTTTACAGACGCTAGGAGGTAGTGAAGGAGAGAGCTGCCAAGCAATCAATTGGTTAGTATGCCTCCTGATGAATCTCACGTTATACTTGTCTCCCAATATCCTATCCATAGATCCCGTGCTTAATAGAACATTCTACGGATTTAAATTTAATAGAATTGTAGCACCGTTAGAGGACAGGTTCTCGTTATCACGTTTATACCAACACAAACCCGTGTCAGTACCTAATACAGCTTCAACTAAACTTTTTTCGAGAATATACTTTCAAAACATTTTTTGTTACATTTATGGACCGATTATGCATAACATATTGAATTTGCACAAGTTTTTGTTGTAAGTTTTTAATTTCGATGCATCGATAACTTACATCGAGTATTTTTAAAACATCGATTTATATCGTCCACCACTAGTTATAGGTATAGTAAGCAACATTTCACAAATTTCATTTAAAAATCTTTTTATTTTTCTAACCTCAATCAGTATCACCCTTTAAATGTTATGAAAAAAAATCACAAATGTCATACGCCGTTAAATATGCAACGAAAATAAAAAAATTCGCACACAAATACACACACACTTACATTATTTTATAACCTTTGATAGCATCACATAAAGATCATAAAATTTGGTAAATTTTTGTTGTTGTTTTTTTTTTCTACCAATACCAAGCCAAAACTGGCTTGTCTTCTCTTTAAGAGTTGTGGTATACACAACAGCAAGAAAACTCTCTTCGTTTTTAATTTTTTTTCTGGTTTTTCTTCTGTTACTCTGCTTTTATATATGAGAGTGGTTTTTATGATCTCTTTTTTTCTCGGTTTCTTCTCTCAGCAAGTAAGTGGGGGTGAGTATGGAATATAAAATATGAATGAAAGTTTTTGCTGCTGCTATTGTTGTTATCATTATTATTTGGTTATATGCGGTGTATGTGTGTGTGTATAGAAACGAACACATTTTGTTACATTCAAGCGTATACAATATTTCATGGTTTGTTATTGTTTATGAAATACTACTACAATTTTTATATGCCGCCACATTATTATATTTATATTCTCTCATATTTTTGTCTTTTTTTGTTTTTTTTTTGTTGTTTTCTCTTCCTTTTTGTTGCTTTGCTGTGCCTTTAGCTTTTTATTTATGTAGACGTGTGTGTGTGCGTGTGTTTATACAGTTTTAGTTATTTTTATTATAAATGTGGTCTTTTGTGTGGCAAAAACAAACATTTTTGTTTTGTATTCAATTTTTATGGCATTTTTTTCATTCTCTGCATACACATACACAAATATTGTATACAAATGTGTGCCTGTGTGTGTGTGTGTGTGTAATTTTGCAAATAAAATATGCTTTTTATAACTCTTATCTGCCATTTTTAATGTGATTTCATTTTGGTGGTTCTCCGATATTATATTTGTTTTGGTTGTTGTTGTTGTTGTTATTATTTAGCTTTTGTGATTTTCTTGTTTTTTTTTGTGTTCCTGCTGGTTGTGTGCATATGTGTGCCACATATTTTTTTGATAACCACAATTTTTGTTGTTGTTGTTGTTGTTTCGGTTGTATTATAGTATATTTTTATGATAAATATCATATTATTTTATAAGCGAGTGAATATATAACAGTGCGTGTGTGTGTTTTATATGATTATTTATCTGTAAGTGTGTTTATTTATTTGTGGTTGTTGTTGTTGTGCTTATCTGGTCATATTGTTTTTGTCATTTTTTCACCATTAACAACATTTTTACTCTCTACTTATTATTAATTTTTTTCTCTCTGTTTTCGCCTTTCTCTCTTTAGTCCTTTCTTCCTGTCATATATTTTCCATTTGTTTTTTTTTTTTGTATTTCTATTTTGTTTCTGTTTTCTTTTTTGCGGCTTTTGATTACTCACTTAAGGCATAATAATAAATTCTTTGGCATAAATAATAAATATTATTAAATTACAAACAAAAATTTTTATGAAATTTTATTATTATCCCCAAGCATACAAATACATACATATGTACATATACGTACATACATATATGAAAATAACAGCTAAAAATATTTTTTTTTTCTTCGTATATTATTTATTGAATCTTTCCTTTCAGAATTTACAATAAGTATTCAAATCTTAACCTAAAATACAATAATAAAAGTTGTTAAATATTAAATTAACATTTCGTAGGAAATTTTTAAAAAAATTTTTAAAAAACGCTAAACTGCGCTATTCATGTGATCTGTTATGCTAATGTGATCTATAGTGTTCCATAGCTCATGACCAATAATGATGCTATGCGAAAACGAAATGTTTTTATAAGATTAGAACGGCATTCCGGCCATGAAAAATCATTTTGCAAAGACTCTTGCTTCTGAATTAGCGCTGCAGTTTGAATATCTTTTGAAATTACCATTTAAGTGGCTCTAATTGATATCGCCGTGGTCTAGTAGGTAGTGTGTTGGCTTATTAGACGAAAAGCCAAGGTTCGAGCCCCAGGCCAGGCATCAAGACAGAAATAAAAAAAGTATTTCTTCGGCGACTTCCTCTCAGCAGATTTCTGGCAAAAACTCTGAGAGTAAATAAAATTGCCATGAAAAGTTTCTCAAAAAATCTGTCGTTCGGAGTTGACTTTCAACAGTAGGTCCCGCCACTCATGTATAAAATTAACACACACAACATAAGTGGTGTGAGAAACTAGGTCGTAATCCTGACTGAAGGGTTGTAATGACCAATTATGTATGTACGTAATTGATATTGCAACTGCTTCCTTAACTTCCACCAAAAAAATATTTTTTATAGCCTGCTATTTTTTAAAAAATTTAGAGTTTTCAGGTTAAGAAATGAGGTTAGGTTGTTTTGATTACCTGGACATAAGGAGTGTTGCGAATCGAAACAGCGGATACGTTAGCTCTGAAGGAAGTCCTTGTGTCTGTAGGTAATGGAATTGTTTATTAATTTAGATGGAAGTGTATAGGTAGAAGGGTATAGTCACCATAGCCTAGGAGTGTATGCTGGCTTATTAGATGAGAGCCCATTGTTGAAACCCCAGCTCAGACATCTCGAACATAATGAAATATGAAAAAATATATCTTTCAGCGACTTCCTATCAGCGAAAACTCTGAGAGTAAGCAAAATTGTCATTCAATCTGTCGGTCGGTGTCAAAGTTAAACTGTTGTTTATTAACACAAGCAGAATGAGTGATGTGAAAAGCTAATTTGTAATTCTAACTGAAGATTTCTTTTGAAAAATGAAGGAAGTAAATATAGGAAGAAACATTATCTCAATACAGGACGTAAGCTAGATTAAGAAAGCTGTAGATTTGTTAAATAAGTATCTTTCAGGGCGTAGTTTCTAGGCTATTGTAATAATAATAAAGGAAATTTGAAATCTAAAAACGAGAAATTTCTTAAAATTTAAAAAACCGTTACATTTTATTTTTGATTTTTTAAACTAAAAATCCATAAATTTTCTAAATTTCCAATAACTATAACCAAACAAAGGAGAAGACTGTGTTTAAGACATAGATTTTACTTTTGCTACCCTGAAAAAAGGTCAAATAATTAAAATTAATCGAAACTAGATTAAGTGTGAAATAAAAATTTAAATATTCAAAAGAAATCAATGCAAAATTAAAAAAAAATATTGAAACCATAATAGGTCAAGCTGCATGCAAGGGGTGCCATTTACTAGATGCTACCAATAAAGGTCAACGTCAACATCAGTACGAAACTATACAAAACTATACAAGACTATGCAAAACTATTATCCTTTATGCTAAATAAACAACCCCAAATCCTTTTTATAACAATTTTTAATGATTTTTAAAAGCAATAATTTTTGTGATAAATTTTAATGACAAAAACCGTTTGGCATTCAATTCAAACCAAAAAAAAAAAGGTTATAAATTTACACACCATTTCTAGCGCCATTTCATACAGCACCTTTTGCTTTAGTTTAAATACATAGTTTTGATAAATTAACGTGAAAAAAAATTAAAAATTTTACCCACCCTATTTGAAGACCAGGGGTCATGCTTAAGATTTTCTTAACCATGGCAGAGTTTTTATTTTCAGTCTATCGCCTGACCCCTGAGTTATTGAATTCAATTGATTTGATTTGATTTGATTTTTTGTTCTTGCTTTTGAAAAATTATTTTATTTTCATTAGTCTCTACGTTTTTGTTTGGGAACGTGCTTATTGTAGGGTTGGTTTCAAAAATTTTCAGATTTTTTTTCAAATTCTGATTCCTTTTCATTCTGCTATGTTTGTGATAATGCTGACAAGAGAGGTCATTATTAGTATTGTTGTTGTTGTTGTTGTTAATACAGCCTGAAAAATTTTTATTTCTTTGAATGTTAAATTTGAAACAAAAGAAGAAATGATAACCAATTGGCTGACCCCTAAGAATACCTTTAAATACTGGTCGCCATTTGGTGTTACAATTTACAGTTTTTATATATGTTATGATGCAACAACAACAACAGTAACAACGTAAATAATTGATCTAAAGAAGAAGAAAAAACGTTACACAAATAAATAACCACAGGGGTCATTTACACACACATGTACGTAATTTCCCTGTAAAAACTAAACTAAAAAAGGGCGCTCCTTTTGGTTGTATTAATACCCTGAAAATACAAGGCATTATAACGGTTTAAATTAAATTTTAAAGAGAAAATGTTGACAATTTTTATGATAAAATATTGCATTTTTAAAAAGTCCAGAAAAGGCAAAAAAAATGTATTTTCTGTCATCAAAAACCAAATGCTTCAAGTTCCTTACATGGGTTCAAAACACAGTACAAAGTAAGCCACTAAGCCTTGGGACAAAATATAACGTTAGTAAAAGCAGCTCAAGGAATCTAACAATCTCGTTTAATTGAAGTGTTAAAAAATTCCATTCACCCAGTGTATTATGCTTAGCAGACTGTCTCTCCTAATACCAGTGACACACAGTTCGCGGTCATCGATTCCTCTGCCTCACAACAGACGTCTGCAGTTACTTGCATCTGTACAAGTTCTTATTACAGCATAGTGACCTATAAGTGCCCTGAATGTGGCCTGCTTGCTTTTCTAACCATTTTCAGTGCAAAGTTCGCTTCCCTAGCATTGAAGCTGAAAATTCTTTTAGAAAAATCGACCCCAAATGTGTCATTCCAATATTTCGTCATTATGTTGCCCTTTTCCTTATCTTCCCTTTCAAAAGACATCTGTTGAAGCAAAAAAAATAAGTGGATCCAGTAAAGGTCTTCCTGTCATCAAACAAATTTTATCTTGAGTAGACAAATAGCTTAAAAGCGTTTTGACACTGCAGTCATAATACCCTTGACATATAATTAGTAACTGCTAAGAGTATAGAGGACAGATTGAAAGATTACTCTCGTATTTGTAACCAGTATTGTCCTCTCTCTGGAAAATTGTGATGCTCATGGTCAAAGTTATTGATTTGCATATTTTGGCGGCACTATTCCTAATCCCGCTTTTTAAAGCCATCTATCCGTGTGCCAGTGTTGTGAGTCATTGCATTATTATTTTATATCCAAGTTCCCTCGACCTTTTCTACTGTTTATCACTTTCGTATTTTTTGTTTTTTATTTTTTTGACTTTGATGTCTGAAGGTAACCCAATTAGTCTGTTTCTGGTCTCCGATTTGGACTTGCTACATGAGATCAATCACCTGCTTGGCTAGAAGAACTGGCAGCCACAATTGTCTAGAGTGTTAGAGGTCACTATAAATACTAAGAATGACAATTACAAGTGCCAAATAGACGGGGATCCTAAGAAAACTACATAGAATCTATTGTGACAGAAGTCGCCGTGATCTAGTAGGTAGTGTGTTGGCTTATTAGACGTGATGCCTTGGTTCAAACCCCAGGTCAGGCATCTCCAACTGAACGAAATATGAAAAAATATTTCTTCGGCGATTTCCTCTCAGCTTATTTCTGGCAAAAACTCTGAGAGTAAATAAAATTGCCATGAAAATTTTCTCAAAAATCTGTCGTTCGGATTCGACTTTAAACTGTAGGCCCCGCAACTCATGTATAAAAATTCATTTACACAACATAAGTGCTGTGTGAAATTAGATCGTAATTCTGACCGATTATGTTTGTATGTATCTTCTGTCATAGATTCCAAACCTAAGGGAATTTAGGCAGAAATGCTGGGAAGATTTCATCTCTTAAAAAACATAACTCAGGTGGCCACGACAATACAATAATTGAGCTAATGGTCTTGGTATTAAATAGCTAAAAGCAGTGATCAGATACTCGTAAAGTAGAAGGCTTTCGATTAGTTACAATTAAGACGTCAGTTACATTCTGTCATAACATTCCCCACCAATCTCATATAAGCTACCACACCATCTTCGGAAACAAGTTGTCCCAGTCAAAATAGTTGATCTAATTTCACTTTTCGGCATCCAGATTGTCCTTGTGGATTACAACTTAAGCAAAAGGAATACGCCATTGTTTCTTTAGAAATTCAAGGACACAGATAACGGCGTTGCCGTCAGAAATCCAAAGAGAACTCATTTTGCAACTCAAACTCTTAAACTTGCGCTGTCATTTACAATATTTTAATTTTTTATTCACAATTGGCAATGAGTTGTAAAGTTCAGTTTTTATAATCAATCCATATACGTATGTATGTATTTATGAAGTGTAAATAAGCCACCAAGGGGGCATAAGGTCAATTATGCAACTGTTTAATGAGCTGTAAAATAAATAGGGCACCAAACGTACACACTCGTTAATTATTCAAACGGCTAAGAGGGCTTAATTTACAAAGAGAAAAAAGAAAGTACGGTAAAGAATATTACAAATAAATAATGATTTTTGAATTATTTGTTCAGAAATTCAAAAACTAAAGAAGCTTACATCACAACATTATTATTGTGATTAATGTTTGAAAACAATATTAAAGCAAATGTAGAAAATCTCTCTCTTTCTCTCTCTCGCTATAAGCGAGATAATATATTATCATATTAAATGTAATGAAAAAGGTCACATTCACACACTGTATTAGATTTGATTTAAAGAATACATACATACGTACATATGTACATACAGAATGAAAAAAAGATAAAATAACTGTTATCGATATTTGAAAATACAGCAATTAAACCACAAATCCAGTATCCAGTATTCAGCTGACGATTTTTAGGCAAGAGATGATTCTCGCCTTAAACCGGTTTGCGTCTTAGCTTACTCGGCGAGAACTCCGAACCTTAATTTATATAAAGCTGCCCTATAGTGTCTCTCCTCTACTTAATGCTCTCACGAACTTCTGGATGCTGTTGGGTGTTATGACAGATGGGCAGATAGGTAGGAAGGTTGAAGCTGAGGATACCAACCAATAATCTCATGCCTGACATACAATATACATACACCATATGCATATCATGTAGGCTTGTTGTGCGTTCACCATTAGGAATACCTCTTTACGTTCTATAGGGAGTCTAAATCTTTCACAAACTTCCTTAACTTTCTCCACTCCAGTCCTCTGCGAGAGTTATGTACGGTGTCATCCCCAAAATATTGGGATCTCGAGCTTATGAAAGCTGAGGAATGGACAGAACGGACCTACAGTCTAATCTAGAATACAGACAGCTTGATAAATCGCAATTACATACGCGTCAACTATTTTCTAAACAAATTGCCTACTGTGAGTCAATGTTATAAGCCTTTTAGTATTTCTATTTCGTTAAGTCCCCGACCTAACAGCTGCTACTGCTGTTATGCCAGAATAACCTGCATATATGTAACTGTTCTTTTTAAACCGACACGATATCGTTCTGTATATTGGTGAACAGGTTAATAGAAGGCATCCTAGATTTACTCCAGTGTTGGTTCACTGATGCTTCCATTATGAAGAACTGAGAGTTCTGTATACTTTCTCTATATTTTCTGGGGCATTGCCTTCCGTTCTTAATGAATCACCTAATTAAGCTACTTAAGCTGAGTTAACTAATGACAGCAGCTGGCAGCTTGTGCGTAATTAATTATTTAATCTTAGTATTGTTAATACAGTTTTTGTATTACAACTTTAGCCATATAAAAGTCGTTTTTAGAAGTTTATTCGATATTAATTCCATCTTACTAATCATCCGGGCTTTGCTACTGTAAGCGCTTGCTCCTTTGTGACTCAAATATTCAAGCGATGCATGTGACAAATTTACAGTGTCAGTAAAATTAGGTTAGCATTGAACATAATCACCTAAAAATCTCAAAGTCATATGCAGCACTTTCTCATAAATACCATAACTAACAAGGGTATAGAAGTCGCCATGGTCTAGTAGGTAGTGTGGTGGCTTCTTAGACGTGAGGCCACGGTTCAAACCCCAGGTCAGCCATCAAAACGAAAATATGAATAAAATATTTCTTCGGTGACCTCCCCTCAGCAGATTTCTGGCAAAAACTCTGAGAGCAAAGCAAATTGCCATGAAAAGTTTCTTAAAAAATCTGTCGTTCGGAGTCGACTTTAAACACTCATGTATAAAATTAACGCACACAACATAATTGGTGTGAGAAACTAGGTCGTAATCCTGACTGAAGGGTTGTAATGGCCAATTATGTATGTATGAACACGGATATCTGGAAATGTCCAATACAAGAAAACCTATAGTGGTGGAACACAGGAATGGGAGCTCTATAGACCATACTGACAATATCATAAGGATGTTGTTAGAGTGGATTACGCAAAACTGATTGAGTTGTGGTTGTCCAAAAGATTTATGGAGGCGCTCGAGACTCCAAGTTGCTGGGACACTGTGTCCTTCGAATGTAAAGGCACAAAAATCGTAGCAGTAAACTGAATACGATATACTTTATGGAAGCTCTATGCTGCCAAGGTGAGTAATAGAAAAAACTACTGAATATCATTAACAAAAAAAAAATTAAAACATTTATCAGTAGCGGAATTCATCCAAAAGCGGGGAAGTTAGTTATCACAAGATTTGAAGCCAAGAGCTGCTGAATGATAATTTTTTTACGTTCAAAATTAAGCTTGAACGGTATTAAACATGGATCGAAGGAAACCGTCAAAAACTCACATGTTCTTCCAGTCGGATAGAAACTACTCTTCTGAATTTGGTTGAGCCAGAATTGTTGTGTCTATTATGATGTCTAGCCAGATAATCATAGGAGTCCTGCCATGCAATGTGCAATCGGATCGGATATTCTCCCATTATTACGACATAGGCTAAGACACATGCATACATAATTGGTCATTACAACCCTTTAGTCAGGAATACGACCGAGCTTCTCACATCACTTATGTTGTGTGAGCTATTTTTTATACATGAATGGCGAGACCTACAGTTTAAGTCATCTCCGAACGACAAATTTTCTTGGGAAATTTTTCATGGCAATTTTATTTACTCTCAGAGTTTTTTTTACCAGAAATCTGCTGAGAGGCAGACGCCGAAGAAATATTTTTTCATATTTCGTTTTGTTGGAGCTAACTGACCTGGCTCTTGAACCGTGTCCTCACATCTAATAAGCCTACTAGACTGCGACGTCTTCAATAGTTTAGAAAATAATGATTGGAAAATTTTGCTGGCCTTACGGGAATATCTTGCTTATATTGGCTAATTTTTTTCGATAGATGAAGAATGTTCTGCATGCCATAGGTCACACTTGGAAATAGAGTATTCGAAATTGATTTTGGCCTCAATCATAAGCAATTCTTTTAGAGCAAAATCCCTGAGTTGCCCGAAAAATGGTGAAAGGTCACACCCTCTTAGTTTTCCATGATCTAATCATAATCGAAAATTTTTATAAAATAAATTTTAAAAATTTCTTATTATTTTTACAAAAACGTGATGATATTTTAGAGAATAATTGTGGAAATAAATCATTTTCAAAGTAAGAATAATTATTTCTTCGAAAGATTTCATTTCCATTTTTCACACAAACTGAACTAGATTTGGTAAAATAATAATAAAATAATAAGACTCAATGGGTGTCTTGTTTTGTTTGTTATAATTTAAACCGTCATAAACATAAATAAAATAAATAAATACAAGATAAAACAATAAAATTATAAACAATAAAACCATACAAAAAAAAAACTCATTAAAAAAACACAAATTTACAGCATTTGGAGGTTTCTGTCTGTGCTTATGGTTCATACAAATGAAAATAAAATTTTGAAAAATGCAAGGACATCAACTGCAGATTTTTCCCTAAAAACTATGCTCCTCTGGTGAAAGGGTTAAAAGGTTTTTATGACTGAAAGAAAGAAGAAAAAATTTACACTTATATTGTCATTAAAAAATTTTGTTTTTCGAATTCATTTGAATGGAAGCAAATTTTACTGGCTACCAGAACCAGTAGATTGTGAAGAAAGTAGAGCATTTGTTTCACTGGACAAAGGCACATTATTTATGCACAACATTTTTAGCAGTGTAGCCAAAGCAATTATGGTCAAGGATAATGAGCAGGATATAGTGAAACGCGCGAGTGTCACTAAAAACCAGAGAGTTGAGCTATGTCAGACAGAAAAAGCAAAGAAACTAGAAGATAAAGAGTAAAAAGGCAAAACTATACTTTTCTACTCTTGATTAACTGTGGAAAAACAAAAATATTCAAAAGATGCCTTTTAGCAAGAATTGAAAGACAAAAAGTGGCAACCATTTTACCATAACTGGCTCATTAACATGCGTTATTTTGTAAACATCATTGTATTGAGACCGACTTACAAATTTTCCCAAAAGTTGTTCTTTGTTAATCTAACGGCTTAGAAAGGTTACTCGCGGCGTATGTGATTAAATATATACATACCTGTCACCTTGGTTTCGCTTTTTTCCTTTCTTTCTTGTCTTAACATTTTATTTTTCTTCTTTAATTTTTAATACTCAAAAAAAAAATAACAAAACATAAGAAAAATATGCAAATTTAAGAAAGGTTCACGTAATAAAATATGTTGGTCTCTTGTTTAGTAGGATTTTTACTTTCAAACAATCCTTAAAATACGGGTTGCATTTGTCCTTCACGCTGTTTTTGTTTCAACTAAATAATCATTTTCGACTTTCGTTCTTTTGTTCATTGGTCGGAACAAAGAAAACTAGAACATTTTATATGATTTTCTTAGTCTTGTCGCTACTAAAACAATGGAATGAAAAGAAAATTTTGCTCTAATTTTCAGCGTTAATCCCTATCGTTCATACGACTAAGAGAAATGTTCATTTTTATTTATTATTCTTAGAATTTATGATTAAAGTGTTTTCCATTACTAAGAAATATTGAAATTAACAGTACATAGGAATATAAAATATATTCTTAAAATTTATATTTATACGTATAGATATCTAACTCCGATAATGCATCATTTGCTCACAAGTCACAAAAAATCGTTTTATGAAACCCATGTTCTTTCAAACTGCCATACTATATTTCTTCTGGCACTATTCGGTCCTCTAGCTCTAGCTCTTCCATGGGCTGTATGATTCAAGTCGACCTCTTCACCGTTAATCGCAATCCAGTTCTCACAAGCTCCAGTGTCACTTTCATTTGATTGAATCATCTTGGCGGAACTTCAGTAACCCCAATGTCCTATGAGGAATTGGGCTTAATTGTAATCCAGATCTCTGTACACTCTGACTAAGTTCATATTACCACCTTCTACTTGTACTACTTATGCATCTCTTTTACTATTTTTGAGCGGACTTTAATCTTTTCTGGTATTTTTAACAGATGTTGTACTTTACAGTGCTCTAAACTCACTTAATTGGATTACAACCTAGATTCGCACATCAGCCATATCGTGTGTGTTAATTTTTCTGTGTCGGAACCTGCAGTTTATCGTCCGAATCTCCGAACGACAGATTTTAGGTACTTTTCATGGCAATTTTATTTACCATGAGACTGCTGAGCGAAAGTCGTCGAAAGAAATATTTTTTGACATTTCGTTTTGTATGAAATATTTGGGTTGGGGTTTAAACCATGGACTCTTGTCTAATAAGTCGACGCACTACCTATGGCGACGTCAAACTGCTTTATAGGCATTCGAATATCAAGACCTTATCTTTGGAAAACTTCTTTTGAAAATCAATTCAATGTCGAATTTTCCCATTTTATTTCTTCGTCGAGGTAGGAAAATCTCTTCGTATCATCGGATACCGTCACATTCGGCATCCACTAAAAACTTGCATACATAATTAGCCATTACAACCCTTCAGTCAGGATTACGGGCTAGCTTCTCACACCACTCAATTTGTACGTGTTAAATTTATACATGAGTGGCGGAACCTACAGTTTAAAGTCGACTCCGAATGACAGATTTTTGTGAAACTTTTCATGGCAATTTTATTTACTCTCAGAGTTTTTACCAGAAATCTGCTGAGAGAAAGTCGCCGAAGAAATACTTTTTGTATTTTGTTTTGATGTCTGACCTGGCGTTTGAACCGTGGCCATACGTCTAATAAGCCAACACAGTACCTACTAGACTACGGCAACTTCACGAAAACTTAGCTTATTCTTATAGAGGCTTAGGACAGAGCTATCGCTCTGTACTGACGTCGGCAGTTGAAATGATCACAGCCGCTAACATTGTAGGGGTCATGATTGCGAGTAGTGGAAATTGGACCTCGGTGGTGAATTACGTAGAGCGCATTCTGAGACGGAAAAAGAGAGATCATGAGGCTGCAGAACAAGTACGCATGTCGGCATAGGTGATACTGTCACACATGCCAAGCGAAACCGAAACGATGATTTAGACGAAAAGAATAGTGGAGGATCTTAGATGACTCCTCAACTTTCGATACGTAATCCGGACGCGGTATTACACTCCGAAGTAATACCACCGTAGTTCCGGAGTGGGCACAAACAAGTCCACAGGAGACGAGGGGCGATTTAGTGGGTGAGGGCCCCACACACGGAGGATGTGACGACTTCCTCTATGGTGCGGTTAGGTACATTCGCCACTCCTCGGCGTAAAAAAAAATAAATAGAAATAATGGCTTAGGGTATTCTTACAAAAGATCATCAGTGGCCTGCATCCCGACAACTCACTGTGTTCCTCTGTTCAGGGCAGTTTTCATTCTGTGAACATACTGTGAGTATTTTCGATTGTGAGTTTTTCAAATTTGTATGACCAATTTCCTCTTCTTATTTCACTTTTCCTAACGTCTAGATTTAAATAATTTTGTTCTTCATTTTCAAAATCTTCATCGCCATTTCCCTTTCTAAGCTGATATTTCAAGAGAAAGCTATGTCCGGAAAGCATTTGAGTTAAGTAGGAATTAACTTCAGCCTCTCTCTTTCTTGCTATTTAAGAAGATATGACACCAATTGGCCTACCTACTACTGACCCCCTTTCTCTTATAACTTACTTTCCGGTATTCCAGCACAATGCTGTCACAAAGAACGAAAAACTTTTAAAAGTTTTGTTGGTGACCATTATGCAGGGACTGCTTTGGAATTTAGCTCAACTCAGATCAGAATCATGAAGAACTAGTGCCGGTAAGTTAGCTCAGATCGACAAAGAGAAAGAGATATCGCGTGATTTGAACCCACTAGACTATTAACTGTGCGAATACAGAAAATCTCATGTGTACGGGAAGAAGTCAGTGATAATTACAACTCTGGAAGATAACATTACAGCTGCTACAGTGAATAAACGTGTGGTGTAGTCACATACAAGACTGACATGAAATAATTAAATTTTATCATTATTGTGTATAATTTTTGTTGCACAACTACAACAAATCATTTTTTGTCCTTTACAATTCAGTCCATTATAAATCAACAGTTTATGTGCAACAAATTTGCATATTTGTTTGCTTACCCTCATATTAAAGTCATCAGGCAAATTGTTGCACAGAAAATTTCCGTTTAATAAACACAAAATGACAGGGCGTTCGAGTGACAGCATAAAATACACCCCTCACTACAAAATCATAGGCTTTTTAGAAAATTTTACGTGTAATTTGTGTTTAATTTAAATTGTCTTTAAGATTTGAAATCTAGGAACAGCAAATGATTATTAAATTTATTAATAATTTACATAATATTTGCATTTAAAGTGTATGCAGGTCAATGGTTTCTAAATTTGTCTTTGTCGATTGAAAATTCACAGGGAAATATTATGTAATTAAAAAGGTCAAGAGTTTATATACTGAACTGGACTTAAAGTATTTGTAATACCCAGAAAATAGTACAACATATTGGTGTCTTTTTTTCATTTTAAACACGAGAATTTCCTGTTGATTCGAAGACTGCAATTTGTTTTGCTTAATGCCCCACAGATTCAAGAATGTGTTCCGAGGGTTCGTTCTCACCGTCACAGAATCTACATGTTGGCCTCGAGGCAACCTCCACTGTGAATAAATGAATCCTGTTTCTACTGTGCCTTGTCTAAAGACCGCTTTTCAAACTAAGGGTATTCCTGCATAGTCTAATAACAACAACAAAAGTTTTGATTGCCTTAAATCCATTTGGCTTGAGAAGAGTCTTTGCCTCTCTTTATTTTCTCCTTCGTTGAACACCCCTTTCCAAACATTTGTTCCCCTAGAAGAGTTCTGGTTTCATCAACGGTGTGGAAGCTACCCTACTCGCATGCCGAAAATTTCCACATGACCTGGAACATAACAGAGTGTAAGCGTGTTTTGTCTACCTAGTCGATTCAGCTTCTTCAGACAATCCCACACTATTTTCGATTTAGCGTATTAAGAGTCAATTGCTCGAATGGCGACTTGACTGTCTGTTAGTATTGCTATGTTCTGCCTTTTGTACTTCCTATCCAAACTGAATTGAGCTTCTCTTTCGAAGGCATAAACTTGCATTAGGAATATACCGCATAGTTTCTCTATGGGCTCGGAATATTTCATTCTGGGATCAAAAAGTCATGTCCCTGTTCAGTGAAACGGTTTTGGTCATCATACATGCATAATTGGCCATTACAACCCTTCAGTCAGGATTACGACCTAGCTTCTCACGCCACTTATCTTGTGTGCGTTAATTTTATACATAAGTGGCGGGACCTACAGTTTAAAGTCAACTCCGAACGACAGATTTTTTGAGAAACTTTTCATGGCAATTTTATTTACTCTCAGAGTTTTTGCCAGAAATCTGCTGAGAGGAAGTCGCCGAAGAAATATTTTTTCATATTTTCGTTTTGATGTCTGACCTGGCGTTTGAACTCTGGTCTTACGTCTAATATGCCAACACACTACCACTACTAGACTATGGCGTTTCTGGTTATCTGTATATAGAAAAATAATCGCTCTTTTTAGAGAGTATGCAGCTCCACTTCCCAAAATAACAGAATTGACTAGTCCTGTCCAGGAGACAGTTAAGGAGGGAGTTGTCAGCCAATCGGTTCCTTACGATCCCAAATCCTCTTATGAATTTCATATAAGACTTGTCTTTCATCTACCTAACTATAGTCTCCAAAGCTTTGGTCTCTTTTTAATTTTGCCAATTTCAACAACCCTGTATACATCTTTCATGCAATGTTTTTCTACAAGCAAAAGTAAATTTCATTTAAAATACGTTAGTTTTCCTGCTCACTTTCTCAAAGTTCAAATCGTAGAGTTTAGGGTGTTTTGGTGAAGCCATTAAGACAATTAACATCTTAAAGGTCAGCCAATAGTGAAACCCTTGTGCATATTGTTTCCCTTTTTTTTTTCTTAACCCACAATAACTGCCCTTGTCCTTCTTATGCAGGGCATAATGGTCAGTCAGTCAATTTCTGCCCTTTTTTGGGGTGGTGACTATTGGCTTGACCTCTTTTCTTTCAAATTTTTTCTTCGAAATGAAGAAACAACTTCTGCTGCAGGGAAATGGTTTCTCGCATAAATAATTTTAGAATTTCACACTCTTATTGAAATGAAATTATTTATTGTGTTTAATTTTTGGTTGACATTCCCTTTTTATTTTCCATGAAAGTATTGTTAAGAAAATTCTGAGAGAAAGATTAAATAAACAGCAAATGATAGCAAAAAGAGCGCAAAGGAATGAAAAAGGTGCAAAAATTTGGTTTCACAAATTCAGAACAAAGATTACAGGGTATAGGCTGTGAAAAGAAAATCATCCAATTTTAGTGAAGATTTTATAAATAATTTGTTTTTTGAAATTGTAACGATCAGTTTAGTTTTCAGCGATATTGGCAGCCTTATAAATCATTTAGAGCATCTCATAGGGCCATTATGCCAATATTTAGCTTACGTTTATCAATCATCTAGACAATTTCACGATTTTATTGATTCTATTCTGATTAGCTCTAACTAGGCAAGTTCTGTTGATAAATATCGCCACAGGTTTCCACGTTCTGCACGATGGCAGAGAAGATGTTCAGTTTACTTCTTTTTTTATCGAGAGGGACAAGGCAAATAAGACTTCCTTGATCTCAGTTTTCAAATTTTAAAAATTAAAAGTCTTCAATCAGCCTCCAAATAATCCAACCAGGAACTCCCTAATACCCACTGACACTGACAGCAAACTTCGTAGGAACGTTAGGCAGCATCTCTTTAGGAAGGCTTTGATCGACTGAGCAAAGTTCTTCACCACAATAGTCTATATAATAACCCAACACACATACATACATACATACATAATTGGCCATTACAACCCTTCAGCCAGGATTACGGCCTAGCTTCTCACACCACTTATGTTGTGTGTGGTATTTTTTATACATGAATGGCGGGACCTACAGTTTAAAGTCGACTCCGAACGACAAATGTTCTTGGGAAACTTTTCATGGCAATTTTATTTACTCTCAGAGTTTTTGCCAGAAATCTGCTGAGAGGCATACGTCGAAGAAATACTTTTTCATATTTCGTTTTGATGTCTGGCAACACTATCATTCTAGACAGTAATATAAAATAAGCCCATATCATCGTGGAGATCGGTTTTTAGATTTTTACGTGTATGCTGTTTGATATCCAACAACAAACATCGTAGGAAGGTTAGGCAGTATCTCTTTAGAAAGGCTTTGATGGATTAACACTTTCACGCCGGCGCATTAAGTCATGCTTGTCGCCTACTGGCGGCTTTTCTATTTATAAGACGTTATTAATTGTAATTGTTATTAAAGATAAATGCTTTGAAGAGAACGTGACTTTCAGGTTTATTTTTGCGGCAGTCGAAGTATTAAAGATCTAAATATTTGATATTATGTATCGTCTAATAGTATGATCAATTGGTAAACGCCGTACGTGCCACTGGTGATACGCGTCGGCGTGAACGTGTTAAGCAAAGTTCCTCACCACAATAGACTATATAACAACCCAATACAGTTTTATTTCTAGATAAAGACAGATGGCAACACTATTATTCTAGAATCTGCAACAGTTATATAACAGAAGCCCATATTATCGTAAAGTTAGGTTTTTGAATTGCTACATGTAACAGTGGAAAAGTCAGCTGTCAAATTCATTTACAGTTATTTATTATTCAACGTTAAACTTTTGTTACTTTGTTGCCTATTGGGTGCTTAAAATTTTAGCAACAAATTGTTTTGGTTCAACCCATATTCGATAACAATTCATATTCGATAACGAATCTTTTCTAAAGTCTAATTTCCAATTGCAATTTGCAATTCGTGGAATTTATGCATTTTTTCAATACAATAATAAATTTTTATTTCGAAATAATCAATAATTTATTAAATATGTTGTTGTATTGTTTTATGAATTATTATTGTTGTTATGCTGTTGAAAATGTTTTCCATTTTTTTGTTTTTCTGGTTTTTTCTTTAGTTTGTTTTTGGCAATTATTATAAATTATTAATAAATTAGTAAATAAATTATTTCCAAATATATTTTAACCACGGCAATATTGTTTTTAAATCTATTTTATTTTAATTATAAAAAATAAAACCAAAATTTAATGCATAATAATTTTTAATAAAGAATAAAATTAATTTTTTTTCCAATATTTTTAATGTTTTTTCCGTGTGTTTTTTCTTTGTTTTTTTTTTTTAATATAAAAATCCTTTAAAATAAACAATTTTATCGAAATTCATTTCGGATTTTTAATTTATTTTTTTACTCTTTTTCTTTTATCTGTTTTGTTGTTTTTATTGTTGTTATTATTATTTTAAAATAGATCAAAAATGTTTCTAATTAATATTACTTAAATATTTACCTATTTTTCTCTATCTAATAAATTTAAATAATTATACACATCTGCACATACACAAATGCATACATACTTGTACATACCAATATAATATTTAAACTATAGGGTAATTTAATAAAATATGTAAAATTATGTATGTTATCTGCTTGTATATTTTATTTGGTTGAATAAAAAATTTTTTACAAACAATAAAATTTTTAACAAAAATTTGCTCAATCAAACAGTTATGAAGACTTCCACCTCAGGTGCTAGTTTGTTATAGCCCAGGTCAGACATCTGCAACAAAACGAAATATGATAAACATTTATCTTCAGCGTATGCCTCTCAACAGATTTTGCCATGAAAAGTTTCTCAAAAATCTGTCGTTCGGAGTCGACTTTAAACACACACAACATAGGTGATGTGAGAAGCTAGGTTGTAATCCTGACTGAAGGGATTATAGTATACAATTATGTATACTACAGCGTGTTTTTGTATTTTCTCTTGTAATGGTTAAAATATAGCGTCTTCCAACAGGGAAGTCCGAACTTTGACAGTTGATAAAAGCAATCTTGTTGAATTAATTGTCATTTATTCCGTCCGTTTTATAAAATCACCATGGACGACCACAGACAGGGGCATGCGTTCGCTGAATGGGCTCTGGAGCAATTGCCAACTGGCCCTAAAATTCCTCGAGCTTTCATTTCTGGATGTCTGGGCACGTGGACAAACAAAATTGTCGAATTTTTGACGATACCAATGCACATGATGAAGTCGCCGTAGTCTAGTAGGTAGTGTGTTGGCTTATTAGACGTAAAGCCATGGTTCGAGCCCCAGGCCAGGCATCAAGACAAAATACAAAAAGTATTTCTGCGGCGACTTCTCTGAGAGTAAATAAAATTGCCATGAAAAAGTTTCTCAAAAATCTGTCGTTCGGAGTCGACTTTAAACTGTATAAACTTAACACACACACAGCATAAGTGGTGTGAGAAACTAGGACGTTGTACAATGGGTCAATTCGACCTCCGGGCACTGTACTTGTCTTAATTGACAAGTACACGTCCTCTAACCTAACCTAACCTAATCCACATGATATCCAAGAGCGTTAAATTCATTCCGAAAAAGTCCTTGTTTCATGTTGTTGCTGACGGCATCGTCGGTCCATTTTTTTTTGAGAACAACGTTGGTTAGACCATAACTGTCAATCACGAGAATTATAATTTTGTAAATGCCAATTTTTTTTAACCTAAATTGGATGATCTGGATATCAACGACATTTGATTTCAAATTGCCGAACGTGTAATAGCTCATGTCACGAGCGATTTGAGGGTGTGGTCATATCACGTGCAGGTTATGTGAACAGATCACCTAGGTTGTACGATTTGACTTCGAAAGACTTTTTCTTGTGAGATTGTCTTAAATCGCAGGTGTATGTGAATAAACTACAAAGCAGGGCGCCAACATAACCCATGCCATCGGTGAAATTCAATTTGATTTCTGCACCAGAGAAGCAGGAGTTTATGTTCCCAGAATGATATATTTCGAGTCCATGGGGAAGCACGCGGGTATATTCCAGGCACAAGCATATATGTATGTGCTCAATTTAACTTGTATATTAAGCCAGAGTCATGGAAAATTGAATATTTCGAAAGCGTTTCACCCTGGGAAATAGCGGGGCCCGTTTGAACGATGTTATATTCCACACATAATGGCATCATTGTGTCTCTCAAAAGAATATACATTTTCGAATATATATCACAGTCTTTGTTATATTTAAATATAAGAATAGGCAGTGCTTAATAATAGACTCTATAATAGATGGTTAGCTAAGTCAGCTGATCTTTGTAGCTCTGAAACTTGGTTGCTAGGTAACGAAAGTAGTTGCCTGTACAAATGACTGCAATGATAAGCAAAATAAAAGGATATTAGCCATGAACCATGAAAGAATACACAAGAACAACACACGTTCGGGTAAATCTACTACTCTTGCGTGAAATTCATCAAACTTTCGAAATCGAGGACAAAATGGAACTAGCTAGACAAGAACTAACTTAAATGTTACACGTGCACATCTTAACGAATACAGATTCTAAGCTTCAAATAAGCCAAACTGAATTACCAAAAAGAGCTCCATATCTACATTGTTTTGATAAGTCAATACTGTATGTGATAAGTAAAGAGGGATCACCCTGTTTATGAAGATAATGAATGTTTTTTAGTCTTGTATGTTTGTAATTTAATTTTTGTTTTTGTAGTTTAAAATTATACTTATAAAATTAAATATAACATGTATGTACATATACATACATATGTGTGTATGTACATAATTATTCATTATAATCATCGTCATCATTTTCAAATACTTCAAATTTATTAGTTTGTTAGTCCTGTTGAAACCCTTAGGGTACCATTAAACACACATAGATATACACACGTTTGAGTTACTAAAGCACAAGTATACAAATCAATTATGTATGTTAATACATATATATTTAAATATAAACACAGATATATATATACATATATACATCCATATATGCATTAGTATATACAAAAGTGCTTATAAATGTATGAATAAATGCATTTATCTTCGATATAAAAACCGAATCTATGTTTATGCATACGTTTGTTTGAAAGCTTAAGTCTTTGCATCGAGTTTTATGAAGACTTATGAATATTTTATTGATCGCAGCTGATGTGGTAAAGTGGTTGAATGTGTTTGACCACAAACTCTAGTACACCAGGTTCGAATAGTGCAGAAAGGAAATAGTTTTTCCTCAAGACAATTTCTAATGGTAAAAAGTTAACAGACTTCATTCAGTCTCTAAATAATCTATTCAGCAACCCTCTGAGCTCCTACAGAAGGCCAGAGAGTGCGTCCTTTTAGGAAAGAGTAACTTACTCTGTTACGTAATTGTGTTGTGCTTTGGTGGGCCAAATGTCATCTTATCTACATGCATACATAATTGTTCATTGCACCCTTCAATTAGGGTTACGACCTAGCTTCTCTCATCACTTCTGTTGTGTGTGTTAATTTTATACATAAGTGGCTGGATCTTTGAGAAACTTTTTCATGACAATTTTATTTACTCCCAGAGTTTTTGCCAGAAATCTGCTGAGGGGCAGTTGGCGAAGAAATATTTTTTCTTGCTTCGTTTTTGTTGGAGATATCTGGCTTGGATTTTGAACTGTGGTCTTACGTCTAATAAGCTAACACTCTACCTACTAGACTACAGCGACTTACGGCGACTCTTCTATTCTATTATTATTATGATTATACTTGTGATAAGGCGCCTTAGTACTTAATACCATATGACCTGTTGTACGCCCCCTAAATTTTATAGGATAACCCTATCGCCTGAAGTTATTGTCCTGACAAATTTCAAGATATTGTTCCTATTATTATTATGATTGTTTTTGTAAGGAGGTGCCTTAGTATTGAAACCATACTGTAACCATATTGTACTCCCTTCAAACTTTATAGGATAACCCTATAATATCGAAAGGCTATTGCCATGAGAAATTTCAGACTGTTGCTCGGTGTCAACAATGACAATTCCCTGCTTAGCACTTGTTATGCACCTAGATGTTTCCTTCTGGGATACATTAATACCTTACAGGTTCCAGTAATATGTTCAGAATCTACAGTGTTCCTGAATAGATTGATACATGCCTCAGATCTCCTTTCATTGTAGTTTTGCAATAAAAGTTTTGGTTGCCTCAAACCCACTTGGTTTGAGAAGAGTCTTTGCCTCTCTTTATCTTTCTTTTCATTTTGCATGTCTTTGAAAACAGCCACCCCTTCCCCACAGTAGGTTTCTATAGCAATCAACGGCGTGGAAGCTTCTCTCCTTGCTCGTTAGGGATAATGCTCGTATTCACTAAGCATACATACATACTTAGTTATTACAACCCTTTAATCAGCATTACGACCTAGTTTCTCACACTACTTATGTCGTGTGTGTTAATTTATATAAGGTTAAAGTCGATTCCGGACGACAGATTATTTGATTTATTATTGATTATTGATTATTTTTACCAGAAATCTGCTGAGAGGAAGTCGCCGAAGAAATTTTTTTCCATATGTTGGAGATGTCTGACCTGGGGTGTGAACCGTGGTCGCATGTCTAATAAGCCAACACGCTATCAAATAGACTATGGTGACTACAAATTCATTAAACAAATTCACTAAACATACGAGCATAATTTTATTTCATTGAAATCTGGGGTGCTGCGAAGCATAGCTGGCAATAGCAGATATAATATAATTATATGCATACATACGTACTTATATATGTAGATACTTACTGACATTTAATATATTAACTATTGTACACATTTTAAGTTAAAATACATACACATATGAATATGAATTGTATGTGTTCGTATCCTTTATTCTAATTAAATAAACATTTGTATATACATATGTACATATGTTTATATATGTACATATGTGTGTGTATATAAGTATGTAAATATTGTAGAAAATGAACTAATTATAAATTTATATTATTTTAGATACAGACATACATACATACGTATATATACAACTACAAAAACACGCTAACACATATACTACATACACCTTTCTATGCATATACTTAAAATATTTCTGTATGTATTTCAAATTATTACATATTATTATTATTTCTATGTATGTATGTGTGTGTATGTATGTATATGTTTTTTTAAGTATTCAAAAGGTAAATTTTTGGAAAATATATTTAAATTAGTATTTGTTATTGTTATTGTTGTAGTAGTTTAGTTATTGTTATTGTTGTCTTTGTATATTTTAACAAATATTTCAAATGGCACAACCTCAATTGCATTTTTTTAACCGTATGTGCATATGTAAGTATGCATGGATGTATGTGTGCGTGTGTGTAAATTTTATAGATTTTAAGCATTTTGGTTTGTATTTATTTAAAATACAAAAATTTTCCATCTCGAATTTTCTAAAACAAACACATCCTTTAAACAAACATGTTTCTGGGAATTTTCTTGATTATTTTAAAACAATTTCTTCTTCCTTGAAAAATTAAAATGTTCTTTAAATATTAGTGGTTGCATAAGATAATTAACTTCTAGAGGTTAAAGAACATTTTCTTAAAATTTTGTTTTTAATTTAACTTCTTAACCAACTGACACCACCACCCACCCCGTATACTATATGGGGAGTGAGTGAATTATCGATCGTTGCATAAAATCCAGGTTAATGTGGGGCATGCAATAGCTGGAGAAACATTATAATTACGAGTGTAGACACAAATGATTGCTAATACGATACGTAATTCGAGGATTTGTTCAACCAATTGGAAGAATAACATTCAATTCCAATAAGCATCGCGTTTTGAGATTTTTGGGCATTCGGGACAATAGATTTTTTGCAGGTGTTTTTTGAAGTAAATTTCCAGCTCCAGATTTTCCCAGTTTCAATAATTAAGAGTTTGTGGCTAAGCATGATGGTGTAGTAGGTTGTATTAGGTGTATTGCTGGGAAAAAAAATTTGCTCATTAAATCTTGCACCTTGTGGTTAATTTTTTAGGGGGGGAAGGCGGTGCTGAAGCCTACACTGCTTGGGTTTGTAAAAAAATCTCTAAACGCTGCAAGTCGCCATTATCCACTTATCGATAATATAGATACTTATTTGACGTATTCTAGACGCCATAGTCTAGTAAGTAGTGTGATGGCTTATTAGACGTGAGGTCACGGTTCAAACCCCAGGTCAAACATCACCAACAAAACGAAATACGAAAAAATATTTTTTCGGCGACTTTTTCTCAGCAGATTTCTGGCAAAAACTCTGAGAGTAAAATTGCCAGTAAAATCTTCCTGACTACGGTTACTGGCTTAGACACAGCTTATGCTGTGCTGTTTGTGCCCAAAGGTGTTTGTGGTTATTACAAACGATGGTACTGCTAGAGGAAGGTAATACTAAAAGGAAGGCAATATCTTTGACGGATTAAAGGGTTTACAATATACTCAGGATAATTGTTTAAGTTTTCCCAGATTTGCTGTGCATTCCGAAGCTGTCCATACGGCGTTAAAGAAATTTCGAATATAATAATACATTGTCAATCCTAAGATTGCAGGTCCCCTATGGAATTCCAGTGTAGAAAATTCACCCATTTGGGAGATCCACAATGCCCGGCCAATCATATGTTCTTGAGTTCTCTGGACTTGATTTTTCTGTGACTTGCTGAGAGACCCTTCGTTCTCTAAAACCAAAGTCAAGGTCATTATGAGAGAACTCAGAAAGTGTAGTGAAAATATTAATCACCAAAGCGGAATGAACGGCCAATTATACGCGTAGTAAATACAGCAAAGTTCGGTGTAGCCGTATTCACCGCCCCAGAATTCCATTCAGCCTTGAACCATCTGAAAAGATCGCTTTTTCGCTTTCGCGATTCCATGCCACTGCTGAATGAGGCCGATGAGAGGCCCTGAGGCTCATATTAGCTGCTGAGTTTGTAGCGCTGACGAAGTGTAGTATGCTACTTTGCATTATTAACGCTGCGAGTGGTTCTTCGGAAATTTTAAAAGATTTTTAAATTTACTGCATTTCAGAAGAATATTACTTGTAAACAAATGTTTGGTACTATCTAAGTACATACCTAAGTACCTAAGCTTACTAGTTTAATTAAAATTTTAGTCTGTACCTTTTGATTATACTGTACATAATTCTTGGAACTATCGTAGACAACATCGCCTCTTTTTGTTTGCTTCCACTTTGCTTTTCGCTGCATTATATCGTTAAAAATACAAAAAAATCTTTTAAAATAATACGCACAAGCATTTGTAAGCGACCTAAACAGCCGATTAAGAAACTTTATGACATGGGATTAAGTTAACAATACAAGGTTTCAACCGCTAAACTGATTAACGGCTGTGCTCACTTTTTTGCATTGACGACAGACAACGACTAGGTACTAAGGTTGCTACAGAAATCTTCACTTTCTATCTCATTTACTCTTACATACACTGATGTACGGGTAGAATGGTTTTTCCGATGATTTTTTTTGTTAAAATTTCCTAATCCACCGGCTTCAGAAAAACAAAAACAAAAAACGCAGTACGTTTAAAAAGTAAATGCTCCAGATAAATGTGACTTTGGCTATTGTAATCTGCATTTGCGTTTGTAGTCCGTCGTTTACAATAGACTGTAAATCGTAAACTCACACACTAGCACTAGCTGGCACTCCTTTCTAGTCTCGTAATTTTACACGTAAATTTTATGGATTTGCATATGCTTACCTTACGTATCCTTAAGCCGTTTATTGCATGCAATTTAAACGGCATGAGCTACTCTTAACGAAATAAATAGCGAATGCCGATGTAAAGAAATGGCTCAAAACGGCTTAAACATTTTGTAATACAAAGAAATGCAAGAATATTTTTCTAATTAAAGCGCTTAAATCTTTGAGTTTTCGTTCGTTTTAGGAAATTTAAGCAATTAGCGCGAATGATTATATGCAAAATGCAAAAAAAAAGGAGGCAGTCCTCTGCAGCGCAAAGGATTTGCATATACGTGCATCGTACTTATTTTTATTATGCTCGGTTCTTATGAATTTTTAAGAAATTTTTTGTTTGCTTGTAAAAATTGTACCAATTTATGTTTCCAATTTTGCTTTCAATGCCACAGACCTTCCATTTCCAAGAACGAATATATTTTTAATCTCTTTACCCTCATATCTTAATCCCGAAAAATATTTCGATTTTTATTTTTCCTTCTATTTTTTTCTTTTATTCTGTTATTAAATAAACCTGCATTCCAATATTTTATTATGCTGGTAAGAGAGTTAATTTTTTTTCGCCAAATTTGGCATTTGACATTTTGAATCCCGGGGGAAAATAAAAAAAATTTTTGGGTTATTACATGAAGTTAATATGTTGTAATCTGGGTAAAATGAATGGCTAACGAGGGAGTGTTAATAAATCGATTTATATTTCCCTCCTCCGGTCAATACACATCTGTCAGTGGTCTGCTAGAAAAAGTTATGCAAATGGCAGCATTTAACTTTACAAATCAAGGCCGAGCTTATTCATTGATTGTTGTGGCCCTACAGGTACAAATGGTATTGCAATTCCTTTATATCCCGTTGGGGGCTTTACAGTTCAATAAACAATTGAAAAAATTAATATTGTCTTGGGCGAATGGAGATTGAATGTTTTAATTTTGAATGATCACTTGGGTATGTTGAAGCTTTCCCTAAAAAGAAGGTGTTGCGTTTACCGACAGTTGAGTGGCAATTTTTCAGGAGCGTAATATGAACAAGCAAATGTGCTGTTTCATAACTAGCATAATGAAACCTGGATTTACTGTCAACACACCAAATTTGAAACAGCAACCGAGAATGGAGAATATCGTGTCAAAATATTGGGCCAAAACTGGACAAGAAAAGAAGTTCTTTTGCATCAGGATAATATAAAACAGAAGACTTATGCTTCATGAATTATGCTACAGTCCGATCTATTTGCTGGATTTAACCCTGTATAACTAAGTCTTGTAACACTTTGATAAGGACCCAAAACTATTTTCCAAAACGGGAAGTATTATTGCAGATAAAATCTATTCTCTTATATCCTATCCTATACTGGTATCCTACCTTGTCCGCTTTGCACCAACTCATCAACCACAGTACGCTTTTCTGCTCCGAGCTCCCGGACATGAGAATGTTGCTGGTAACATGCCGGCTGACTGCTTATCCAATAGGCGAATCTTACGTAAATTTATAGAATCTAAAAACTGTTTGAAGCAATTTTTTGGTTGGTGCTGGCCATATTTATAGCGACGGACCCTTAATTTTCGCGCTCCGATCAATTGTCTAACAAACATCACCTCTACGTCCGTACTCGTTGCTGAATTTTAAGGGTTAGGTTGAGAAATTTCGAATCATTCAAAGGTAATTTTTTATATGGGTTTCAGAACTTCGAAATTGCTTTGCTGCATCTTCGTCATCTCGCATGGTATAGGTGTTTCGATTCCCTCAGTTACACTGACTATACTCTGGTCGTTTTACTGGAAGTCTCAACTCCCTTTGGCAGCAGGAGAGTACAAGAAATATTGCTAGGCTTTGCTTAAATCGCATGGCAATCCATACCACTAATTTTGTTCTCATAAGTCTGACTTCTTCAGGGGCGGTATGAAGGGAATATATTTCACCTCTTATACCTTATACATCTCGGGCCGGCTCTTGCCATGAAGATGTGGAAAAAATCCTAAACATTTTTTAAATTTCTAAATAACCTGCAATGTACCTCCAATATGCATGTGCAGGTTAAGAAATGAAGATACAGGTGCGTAACAGATTTATATGATTGCGCTTTTTCTTTTGGTTCGGTTCCTCAGAAGTCCTTTTGTGCTTCCAACGGGAGAAGAGAATTAAAAATTCCTTACTAAACCTGTTTTGCTTCAAGAATGCATTGGATGAAGTCGCCGTTGTCTAGTATATAGTGTTTTGGCCCATTAGACGTGAGGCCTCGGTTCAAACCCTAGGTCAGACATCAAAACGAGAATATTAAGAAATATTTTTTCGTCGACTTTCTCTCAATAGATTTCTGTCAAAAATTCTGAGAGTAAATAAAATTGCTGTGAAAAGTTTCTCAAAAATCTGTCGTTCGGAATTGACTTTAAACTGTTGGTCCCGCCACTCATGTATATAAATTAACACACACAGCATTAGTGTTATGAGAAACTAGGTCGTAATCCTGGCTAAATGGTTCTAATGACGCATTATGTGTATGTTATGTATGTATGCATTGGATGGCGGTACTTGTCATCTGAAAATCCTGAATTTTGGACATGAGTCGACAATATTAAATTGCTGTCTTAAGCTTAAACTTTAGACCCAAATTCAGTATTAAAAAAAACAACGACAAATGCTTAAGACAAACTATTTGTTTAGCTTTTCGATCTGACTCTCAAAACCCTATTGTAACAATATTAAAAAAGTTTTGAATTTAATTAAACTTGAATTTGATGATGACTTCAATTAGTCAGATAGACAGTAGAATTTATTTTCTTTAAAGAAATTTTAACGATTACTATCTAACTTCTTGCTATTCTTTAAGGATATTGTTTTGCTAACCTTTAAATATGACAGATTTTAATCTTAAATAACCTTTAACCTCATTTTCTGTAACAACTTCTTTAGATAAGAGATTAAATTTGCTTAAATCTTCTCTTCCTTTTATCTCTGGGAGAAAAAAAAACATGAGTGTGTTCAGAAAATCTACTCAGCAAATCATGTCTTACGCTTGTGTGCTCCTTTCCACAAGTCTTAAAGATTTTTATTCAAATTTATTTGTTGTCATTGAGTTTCGTTAAAATAAAATCGAATTTGTTTATCAATGATTCCAATATTCATCTGGAGGGTATTTTATTTGTTTTTTGAAGAGCATCTTGAGTCTTAAGCCGATTTCATGTCTTTTTGAAAGGACAACAAAGCCATTTTTTTAATTCAGAAATTTCAAAGACTTCATTTAAAAAGGAAAACATGTTTTTTTAAAATTAGAAACAGACAATGAAAGAATATAATTGAAGAGACAAAAACAGAATAAATGGAAAATGGATTTTTTTTTAATATTTTGTACACTTCAGATTCTGAATTTAATATCACTCATCGATTTAGAACCAAACATTTATGGAGGTTGCTCGTCTTTATTGCCTATAAATCGGTGGAAATAAAAGACATATGGAAACTCTATTCAGAGAGGCTGGTTTGCCCACATTCCTTGTTGCATTGCATTTTGTTTTTCAGTACCCAGTACTTTATTATTTATTTATTATTAAACGTAACAGAACCTTTAGTATTTCGGAATAAATTATAACTTGATGCCGTAAGAAAAACTACTTTAACGTATCGGATCTTCTATTAAGCGCTCTTAGGTAAAACGATATTTGTTACTCATTTAAAAGACCTTTTGATGACAATATGTGTGGAATAGAAAACTTCGTTCAAATGTCCTCAAACGGCTTCTCTGGGTGGAGCGCATCCAAAATGTTTAATGACTCGGGATATATTGGCTTTGAGCACCTCTTTTGTATTTCAAGAAAAAGTCAAAAAGAGCAAATTACACATGTGACTGTGGCCTCAAATCGTTCGTGCAGAATATTCAATACGGTACGTAAATCCGTACTGCTGAAACCACATGTCGTTGATGTTCATACATACATACATATATACAACGTTACAACCCTTTAGTCAGGATTACGAGCTAGCTTCTCACACCACTGATGTTGTGTCTGTTAATTTTATACATGAGTAGCGGGACCTACAGTATACGACAGATTTTTTTTTTTGAGATACTTTCCATGGCAATTTTATTTACTCCCAGAGTTCTTGCCAGAAATCTGCTGAGAGGAAGTCGCCGAAGAAATATTTTTCATATTTTCGTTTTGATGTCTGACCTGGGCTTTGAAGCGAGGCCTCACGTCTAATAAGCCAACACACCTACTAGACTACGGTATTTACTCCAGTGAAATAAAGGGAATTGTTTACATATTTTCAGGCTTTTACCTTCCGAAATACTGTTTTCTGAGGCAATAAGATGTTCTAGAATAGGGTTTTTATTTTGTTTTGTTTAAACTTTTTTTTAACGAAATAAACAATTTTTACTGCCCATAAAAAACTACTTACTTACCCTCAAAACCATTAAATCGGCTTAAATCTGTGTACCTCTGGTCTTCTAAGCGGTATAAGTGTGCCAAATGTAAATATTTTCAACAAATCAGTAAATGAATTTATTGTGTTAAAAACAATGATTATAATAAATTAGTAAAGAAAACAAAAATAAAAACAATATCAAGTAAATTTTAAAAAAAGATCGATTGTTTGCACTGAAGAATCGCACAAGCGTTAAACAGGATTTAAAAATATTTTTTACACGAGAAAAGTTTACATATTTTCAGAGATGGAGAGCGAGTGAAAGAAAATGTAAAAAAATTAAACATTCACTATCTAAAGAAGATGTTATAGGAGATGGGGTTAAAGGTCATTTAAAATCAATACATATTTTATTTAATTAAAGGCTCTTTACATGATTGTTGTCGATAAGAATGTGTCATAAAATAATTTTTAACTTGAAAAATAACTTTTAGAACTCTTAATACCAGAGTTCTTAAAAACTTTAATTTTAAATTCTTTTTTCAATTTTTATTTTAAATTCATGTATTAAATTTTACTAAAAATTAAGTAAAAATAATCAACAAAAGCAAATCATTAGCAAAAAACACAAACAAAAACATTAAATTTGAAGCTGGCAAGAAAAACCTGTATTACGTTCATATGCTGTGTGTTTAAAAAAGGCACGCGTTAAATGCATACACAATAGCCGATATATTGTTATAGAAATTAAGTCAGAAATCAAACAATAGCAACAATAACAATAATAATAACAACAACAACAATATTTAGAATAATAAAATCTTCGAAAAATAATTTTATTCTCTATGTTATACACACACACACCCTCACACACATAAATAGATATAATAATATTGTATAAAAACAACAACTTAAACATTTCCAATAACAAATAAACACTCACAATAGAGCAGCAGCAGCAGCAGGATATTGCAAATTGCAATATTCAAAAGGATAAACAGAAATAATATAGACAAGCAAAAACAATCAACTCACTTTGCTTGCAAGCAACGCAAAAACACGCGATTCCACTCTCCCACGCCATGCACACACACACACACACATTTGTAAATGTTAATAAAAATATTGGTGAGAAATTAGGAGACCAAAAGAAATAAAACCAAAACAGAGAAAATTTGAGTAATTTAGAAAATTTAGACAAATGAAAGAGAGAGCGACAGAGTGAGAGAGCAGTGCTTGCACTTAAACAGTGTTGCCAATAATTATGATAATTTGCAAGCTGCTCATATTAAGTACTCTCGAAATGTTTTATAAAGCGTAACAGAACTTGTAGTTATATGCTGCAAACACATTCAATATACCAAGTGCTGCGCGGAAACCTATGAAATATAGAATAAACGTGTGAATATCGATTATTTAAAGGAAGCGGGAAACTAACCCTTGGGGTATGTATGTACAAAATACAGGACATAGCAATACCAACCGGCACCGTCGAATGGAACTGTCCATAGAAATTGAATGGCCTAGGTAGAGAAAATAAAGTTACCATGTTCTTGGTGGATCATGTGGGAATTCTCGTCAATGAACGAACAGACTAGCTTGCGTCAAGGAGAACTTCTGCACCTTTGATATGGCCAGAACTCTTTTGCGGAATGGGGGAGATTTTTATATTTTTAGAAAACCATAAAAAAGCAAGAACTAGTCTCATACCAAGTGGGTTTGAGACAATCTAAACTTTAGTTGGGAAATGCAATGAGTCATGTATCAGCCTATGCAGGAATGAACTGAGTTTTGATAGGGCATTGTCAACCTAGGCAACACTCATTCAGAACATAACATGACTCGAGCTTAACATGTAGAATCTGTGAGTATGAATCAGCGGCACACAATCTTGAAAAGTGTGGGTGCATTAAACCCTCTCATGAAGAAATACCTGGACACATATCATGAGCTAGACAGGGAATTGTTTTTGATGACACAGAGCAGCATCCTGAAATTTATCAGAGCAATAGACTTGAAAGAGACACTATAGAGATATCCCATAAAGTATGAGACAAGTACAATCGTTTACTACAATGTATTTAGTGAAGAATGTTTAATTTCATATAAATTCTTCTCAATTCATTTGTAAATAAGCGTTTTACTAAAAACCAGAGGCAACACTGTCTACACAAAAATGAAGAGAAACCAAATTTACAGAAAATGCAATAACAATGGAATGCAATTTTTTGGCATTTTTGCTTTTGTGGGGGGGTTGGGGGTTCCCTTGCAACAACAACAAAACCAAAAATTGTTTCTGTTTCAATTAAAATAAAAGTAGTGAGTAATTAAAGAGAGGGTATGATAAGGAAAAACTCCAAATAAAACAATCATTAGGGTGCCAGGAAAGCTTTGATGAGTATATGGAAAATTTGGAGGAAGAAGATAAGAGAGACAAGTATGGTAATAGAGAGCATGATAGTGATAAAGAGAATGTAAATAAATAGTAATTGTAATAGAAAATTTTCTAAATTTTGTTTTTGTTTTTCCTTCGGGTTTTTTTTTTGGATGTGTTTGTTGTTTACGTTTTCTTTTTGGATACTGTATGAGGGAGCATCATTTTTGTTTGGTTTGTTTATTGTTGATTTTGATTTTGATAGACTCTATTACAACGATGATGAGTAGCAAATTTTCAAATTTAGTTGTGCTCTGCGGTTCTAAACGTTAAGGATTACAAATTTGGCGAGAAACAAAAAACCAAGGAACTATAAAATTATGGGAAATGAAAGAAAATGTTTATATTTTTAAATAAATGATAACAAAAGGAAATTAATTTTTTATAAGACATTCATTAAAAAGTGTTCAAATTAAATTAAATTTTTATTGAAATAAAGAAATTAAAGGAAGATATTTATTGAATATATAAAGAAAAAATATTCTCAGACGAAGTTTTGTACAATGGTAGCGGCGAGTCCTGTACAATATAACAATAATAACAAATAGAAAAAAGAAGTAAAAAAAGAAATGAAAAGAGGATATTTTAATATTTTGGTCATGCGTAAGAAATATCGAAAATAAAAATAAAACAACAAAAGAAAATATACAAAAAAATCAGATAAAATAAAATAAAATACTAAATAAACAAAAGCAAAAAAAGAGAGGAGAATCAAAGAAGCAGAGTACGACTTTAAGGAAAGGCCTGTTTTTATAAGGTGGGAGTTTGAGAGCAGGGCAGCAAATTTCTAGACAACTTTCTTAAGGTATGATGAGTACTGCCTTATTTACTTAAATCATGTTTTGTTTTTCTTTTAACACTTAAAAAATATGAATTTTATAAATAAATACACAAGAATATAGAAAAACCCATCACCACCCACCCACCCATTTGGTCTTGTATTTGTAACCTTCAAAATATTTTTTTAAACAAAACAAAAAACATCAGCCCCATCATTATCATCACCATCATCATCATCATCATTATAATTATTCTTTGCCGACTAAAGAAAGAAAAATTTTAATAAAAAAGTTTTAATTTTTTTAAATAAATTTTTTGTGTCTGAAAGGTGCATTCTTAAACATGTTTTTTTTTCTTTATTTTTTTTTAATTTTTGATTTCTAAAACGAAATATTCGAAATATTAAGCACTTGCCTTGTTACTTGTGCATCTTTTTTTTCTCTCATATAATTTCTGCCAGTTTTTTATGAGTCTTTTTACACGTCATTTGACAAAATTTTAAAAAGAAATTTTTAAAATTTAAATAAAAAAATATTTTTTTTTATTTTAAAATTGTTTATAAAAATGAAAAATGAAATCAAAGTCAAAGCTGTAATAAATTTTTTTAATTGTATGTTAATTTAAATTAAAAATCTCGCTAGATTAGTGGGGTTCGTGTTTATTTGTTATCCTAATACTCTTTAAAAGATCGACCATTGGCTTTATTAGTAAAAAATAAATATAAAATTAAATCAAAAATGTTTTAAAATATTACAAAGTTAAGTAAAAAAATCCCTTTATGAACCCATCCAGCAAATTAAATTGATTAATAAACAAAACTGATCTCTTTGAGAGCATCGTGTGTATGCCGTCTTTGTGGAAGTCACGCTGAAAACTTAAAGCTGAAAGCACTGTCTCTGTCTCTTGATAGACTTAAGTCATAAAACACGAAACCCCGGATGGTAATTCAATTCTTTAAAAATCGTAGATTGTAAGGTTAACGACACAGGCTTTGCTCAATAGCTCTTCTTTGGTCGTAGGGCTTACGGGCTTTCCATTATGCATTTCAGATTGAAATTACCATCTGTTGAGGAAGCCACTGCCGCAACCTTTTTTTACATGTTTCTATTGAAGCTATTTACGTACTCAATTGGTCATTACCAACAGGATTACAGTCAGGATTACAAACTAGCTTCTCACATCACCCATGTTGTATTCATTGTTTTCATGATTAGTGGGTCCTACAGCTCAACGTCGACGCCGTATGACAAAATTTTTAAGCAACTTTTATTGACAATCTTATTTCCTCTCAGACCATAAGATTACTGAGACCATAACATGCTCAGACCATAAGATTGCTGAGAGAAAATCGCCGGTTCGATATGTCTGAGCTTGGGTCTAATAAATCAACACACTGCCCAGTGGACTTCTTGAAAGCGGTATTTCATTACAAATTTCTTTGTCGTAAACGGAAGTATTCAAATGCCTTGGCTTGTTGAAGCGATCAAGAGATACTTTCTTCATCTAAGCGCCTTACAAAACGATAAGTGTAAGCTTCTGCATCAAGACTAATTGACTGTGTACAGCAGAGGACACAACTGTTCTTTATAGAAGATAGGATATCCATATCAATGCTATATCCGTGCGACAAAAAAAAAACTGAGATAAATGAAAACTAATCTGACAGATGTAGCTTCAATAAGGTGGCCGTTAGCAACTGCCAACGTTTGGAAGTCCTAGTTGAAAGATCCTATAAATCCGAGTTCAATATTTTTAAAAAGATTAAATAAAATAACTGGGGGGGCTATACAAAATTTCTACAAGATTTCGTAAAAGCTTTTCAAGTACATCGCGAGAATGTGCTTCAAAGATCGATTTATTTATCTCCTCAATCAGGATATATTTCCTGTTTCTTTAATATAAAAACCCCTGTGGAATAATATAAATAAGAAAATAATAAATTCTTCAAAAATAATGCAAAAGTTAATTAAACAAAGTTTTTTTTTTCTTGTAACCAAATGCAGTGTCGTGTACCGCATTTCATCGTTTCACAAATTTGTCATAAGTTTTCGCGCGTTTTAGTTTTTTGATTAAAATTTTTAAATTTATTTTTATTTTAATTTTTTTTTTGTCTTGTTCTTGTTTTTGTTACGTTTATGTTTTGTTTTTTTAGCCACCTAATAGTCATCAATTTTTCTTCTTGTTGTCATCTTTTTGTGATAAATTTATTATAAAAATAATGTTTTTTTGTTTTTCTTGTTGCTTTTCTTCTTGCCTTTTTTTTGTTAAAATCTAATTGTTTAATTTTTTTCGTCTTAATGGCTCTTTGTTAAAGCGTTTGTCATATTTAAGAGCAGTGGTAGTACAAGCAAATTTATACAAATTTGCATGTTGAGGGGCCTATTTCATATAGTGAACAGGCAATACATACATTTTATTTTATGATTAAAAAATAAAAATAAAACATTTAAAAAATTATAATTTCAATACACTTTTGATACTTATTTAGAGTTAGAAATGTTATTTTTTTTTAAATTTTATTAGAGTGTATTTAATTACTTTTTTTTTTAAATAATTAAAGTACTTTTTATATGTTAGTACTTTTTCTGAGTGCAGCTGTACATTGGTATACTAAAGAGTAATTTTTTGGCTAGCCAAGCATTTTCCTATTTTGAGTTTTTAACGAAATTATTATATTTTTAAATTTTTGCATTGGTTTTTGGTACCTTTTTGTAACATTTTTTAATAAAGTACTTTTTGAGTACTATAAAATCAGGAATAATTAATAATTTAGTTGCTATTTTAATACCTTTACTTTAAGAGTTTTCATTTTATTTTCATTTATTGGAATTTTTTATTGCTTAATTTTTTAAGTACTTGGGTACTTTTTAATGAATAATGAAATTTTCAGATTTTAAAATGAAATTTTTATATAAAAAAGTATAATCATAAAATAAACATTTATGCTACTTTAGTGTTTTCCAAGTACTAAATATTCTTTAAAAGCTTTCCTTATAATTTTTTTATTTTTTATAATTAATCTTCCAATATATAACAAAAACAAATTTTACATTTTACAGTAGCACTTTTCGTATACATACTTTGGTTTTATTACGCATAATTTAGTATTTTGTGTTATGTTTAATTTATTTAAGTACTTTTTTAACGTATACACATATATAATCGTTATTTTTGCAAATATAAAATTTTTTTAAATTTAATTTTAAACTAAAATTCTTCAACGAGATTTCAATGTGGTACTTTTATACCTAAGTTTTTTATTTTTTTTTTTTTTTTTTTGTAAATATGGCTGTTATGCATTTTTACCTGTGGTACTTTCGGAACAGTTTTTACTTCTTATACTGTAATACTTTTTGTAGCAGTAGTTTTTTTGGTGCCTATGGTACTTCCTATACAGTATTCCCTCGATTTACGTCGCTGATGGTTCCAAAAAAAGGCGACGTAAATCGAAACGACGTAAATCGAATTTCATATTGCTCATACTAAAAAGTAGTATGTTTTTAACAAGCAACTTAAAAAAGTTACAGCAATCCCTCGATTTAAGTCGCAGTTGGTTCCAAAAAAAAGGCGGCGTAAACCGAATGACGACGCAAAATGAAGTTAGAGGGAACGAAAAATTTTACAACGTAAATCGAAACAACGTTAATCGAGGCGACGTAAATCGAAGGATTGCTGTAGTTGTTGGGGTGCTTATAAATTATACTTTGTGTACCAATATACTATATACATGTGTAGCTTGTATAGTACTTTGTGTAGCCGTAGTTCTTTTTGTGCAGTGTAATACTTTGTACAATAGTATATAGTTTTCTACTTGTCGTACTTTTTGTACAAATGGTACTTGTTTGTTTATTTTATTTTTAGGTTTTTTCGTATATTATAAATCAATATTTTTTTACGAAATTTTATACCTAAGCACATTTAAGATTTTTCATATTTTGTAACAAAAATTTTTGTATTCGTTTTGGGTCTCAATTGCCCAAGCGTTGGCCGATTATCCGCGTAGACATGGTCTTCGACGAATCTACTTAAAATGAGTATAACGGAATAATCTTTTCGAACTATTGCTCGTACAAATTTCTAATGCAATGAAAAAAAATCGAGGATGTTGTGTGACTCGTGGCGATGTGCTCTTGAATTATAGGTCCACAAAGAAAAATTGTTACCATATGGCCATTATGGCCGCCATAGTTTATGCACAGAGACTTCAGACCTCACCTCTGATTTCTTGGGAATAAGAACTCTGAGAGAAAATTAATAGCCATGAAAGAGCTTCCGTCGTCCATATGCAAAATGCTGCCACTCATAAATAAAATTATCTCAAATCATATTAGTAGTGTGAAAAGGCAGATCGTAATCGTGACTGAAGGGTTGAAATGGCCAATAATGTTGTAATGTAATGTAACAGTTATTACAGCATCATTTCAAAAAAAAAAATCAAATGACAACAATTGATCAAAATAAGCACTAAACGATCATACATAACATACATAAATAACTGGTCATTACAACCCTTCAGTCCGGATTACGATCTAGTTTCTCACACTACTTATGTTGAGTGTGTTAATTTTATACATGAGTGGTGGCGGGACCTACAGTTTAAAGTCGACTCCGAACGACAGATTTTTGAGAGTTTTTGCCAGAAATCTGCTGAGGGGAAGTCGCCGAAGAAATACTTTTTGTATTTTGTTGTGATGTCTGGCCTGGGGTTTAAACCCTGGCTTTACGTCTAATAAGCCAACACACTACCTCCTAGACCACGGCGACTTAAACGAAATGATCACCTTTTGCAAATGAAGTGTCTTTTCCACAACTACCTTTAGGCCTCATGGGGGACCATTTTGTTTGCTGTCTTAACTGCAGAGTAAAAATTGAACTTCATCGCATGTATATGATTAGTTGACTTTAATTCTTACGTGAGTTGGGCTTTATGTGGGCGAAGGCACATTCCTGACCACAATTCTTCCAATATTTCTTGCGCTCAAATCAGCACTTTTGTAGTCAGTGTACACTATTTTTACAAATTCTTTTCGGAAATGGCAAACCTTTCCGTAAATAAATGACACTTTAGATGAAAGGTATTAAACTGCTGACTGTCTTTCTAGACTAGCGGCTTAATAATCACTAAATGGAGAGTCCGATATTGGATAGCTTTCGGAAGTTGTGACAGTTTTGAGGATATTGCTGTGAAAATTCGTTTATTTTATTGTAAATGGAAAGTACAGTACTTTTTGTTAGATTTGGTACTTTTTAAACTTAATAAAAATAAGTGTGCATTGAAAGAATATTTTGTTTTAAAAGTATTTCTAAAATAAAATTTGTTAAATTTTTAAGATTATAACCCTACTCACGACGCCTCTGCTCTATGTAATCATCATTTCAATCATCAAAAAACTTACTTGATTTTTTTTTCTTCTGGTTTTTATTTTTTCATTAAAAAATGCATAAATTTTGTGCATTTACGTCTTTTGGCTTTATTTTCAAATAATGTTAAAATACCAACGAAAGAAAAAAAAATTACAAAAAAATATTTTTTAAATATATTTTTTAAATAAACAAATTTCATTGCATTATAGAATTTGTTTTGTTTTTGTTTTCTATACGAAAAATACCAGAACTAAAGCGTTTTCATTTTAATGCATTTTTTGTTTCATTTTTTTTTTTGTTGTTTTTGTTCATTCAGTTCTTTTTTTTCTTAATATTTGCACTGAACTTTTTTGTTCACAACTATAAATATTTTTTAATAATCAATACCCTACTCAAGGTTAAAGGGGGTATAAGCGATTACTTACACAGTTCTTGACAGTGAAATATACTTCAAGAGGAAAAATTTCATTGCAAGAGATTTTCTTATTGAAGTGTTTAAATTGAATTCCATTGTCTAGTGTAGCTCCTTAGAAATTCATTTTGTATCTTGTATTTACTAATCATCACAAATTGTTTACTTTTTTTTTTTTGTTGGTTTTTCGGAATATTTCGTATTAGAAATCTCTTCGCTTTTATTTACATGACGCACACATACAAATACAAAATATCTCTCAATTTTTTTTTTGCCGACTTTCGTTTATTTTGGAAAATGCAAAAATAAAGGAAAAAAACACACAGTTTTTCGTATTTTTCCTCGATTAAACAAAAAACAGAAGATGCCAAAAAGAAAAAAAAACGAAACGAAACGAAATATAAAAATGCAAAGCAACTGCACATGTTGTGATTTTTTTAATAGAAAAATTTACAACAAAAACAAAAACCATAAACATCATAAAAAAAAATATGCATTTTATATGCAAAGAGAGTAGCAGAGGGATTTAAATGCAAATAATCGATTACCACCGAATTGTAAATGAATTACACTGCATGTAATCGAAAGAGAAAATACAAATTTGTACACTTTCACGTAGCGTTTTGGTACCACTTTTAAACTTTAAGCGTACTTTTAAAGGTGTGGGCTTTATTCTAAACCTGCGAGTATTTTTCAGTATATTCATGAGTTTGTAGATTCCAGCCTAAGCAATTCTGGTAACATCTCCGGATGGTGTCTTTAGAATGTGTTCCACACAGTGCAACTTATATGGGCTGAATTAGATCTTATTCTTGGTGTTCCATCATATCGATGTAACAGTAAGGACTTATCATTAATATGGTCGTCGAATGTAAAGAAGGTAATCATATGCATCTTGGCGACTGAACAGTGGCATGAAACGAATAATGGTCTCGCAAAAATTTTGAAAAAAGTTGTTACTGTCTAGAGTAGTGACTACATGTCACCGCGGTAGGATTTTACAATGAGATTCAGGACATCACTTCCGAACAATGGACGGTCTCGGATACGGGTAGAAAGGCGTGGCAAATCTAACCAAGGCTGCATGAAAGACGACCGACAAGCCTGTTTAATGGTTGTCTTGGTCATTACGAGGCATTGCTTTATGGGTACGCATCTTACTAATAATTTTTGCGGAAGCTGCATAGATGATGAAGTCGCCGTGGTCTAGTGTAGGTAGTGTGTTGGCTTATTAGACGAAAAGCCAGAGTCCGAGCCCCAGGCCAGACATCAAAACAAAATACAAAAAGTATTTCTTCGGCGACTTCCTCTCAGCAGATTTCTGGCAAAAACTCTGAGTGTAACATAAAATTGCCATGAAAAGTTTCTCAAAAAATCTGTCGTTCGGAGTCGACTTTAAACTGTAGGTCCTGCCACTCATGTATAAAATTAACACACACAACATAAGTGGTGTGAGAAACTAGGTCGTAGTCTTGACTAAAGGGTTGTAATGGCCAATTATGTATGTGCATAGATGAGATAGAAGAGAAGACTATTCTTTGTCTGCAGGGTATATGCCCGCCACTATGTCTAAGGAGGAAAAGACACCATGATGCCTACTATATAGATGATCTGAAGAAACTGTCATGGATTAACATTGGCAGTCTGAGTGGCTTCATCAAAAGCATCGAGTGGTTCTGGAACTAGAGGATAGCAGAAACTGTGGTATCACAATGGGTCCTATGTGGTCTAAGTATGTCCATTCAACTTCCATCCTACCTACCTAAAGATGAAAGATAAAGACGTGATTTTTGCCCTCTCCTCGTTCTTTCTCATTCTCAATTATTCCCTACTCATTGAGGCTCCACTTTCAGCCCAATACTCCACCTGATCCTTCGCAAGCGTTTTAAGATTCGGTTTTGTTTTATTTGTAATGTGGTATGGCCAGTCGTGATCTTCTTAAGGGATCTGTAAAATCGCCAGTGCGATGGCTTTCTTCAAGGCTCAGTGCATCTCTGCTTATAAAGTCGATGCATCATCGAATATTTTATACTTTTTTGTAGTTTTTCCAAACCTAATCATTAGGGCGTCCTAATGATTTTTTGTTTTCGTTGATGTTCCATAAAATAAGGAAAAAAGAATTCGAAAAAAAGCAGATTTTTTTTTGCATTTCGAAACGTCTGTTCCTAGAAGTAACTCATTGCTGTACAATTTGTTTGCATTTGTTTAGTTTGAGTTTTTTTTTATTAAATAAAAACTTCTGGCAATATTTTGTATACATTTTTTATTATTTTTTTTTTATATTTTGGCTAAAAGTATTAATTTTACACTTGGCCTCTAAAACTACATTTTGACTACATTTTCATTTGAAATTGAACAAAAAAAAAAAAACGAAAAATGCAAAGATCTTTAGCAGATTTTAAACAAAAAATAAATAAAAAATAAATAATTTTTTAAATGATGCGTATTTTCAAATTATTGTTGTATTAAAGCGCATTTGTTTTGTTTTTGTTTTTTTTTTCTTTTTATTACTAAAATTCAAAATAAATTTTTATTACTTTTTTTAAATAAAAATAAAAGAAGGAAAAAAATGGGAGGAAAAAAAAAACAAAAAAATTATTTGTCAAAATCGTGCACATGACGTTTTTATTTTTCCGCCTGCTTGCATTAATTTCTGCTTTTCTTGAAAAATTATTTCTTTTTTAAAAATCACCGGCTTGTTTTTGTTTGAATTTACAAAAAAAAAATATGACATTAAATTAATTAAAATTTTTTTTCTTTTTTCGCATTTTTAATCGTTTCTAAAAATCTTTTCCGCACTTTTTCAGTAAAATTAAATTAATTTGTTGACATTAATTAAAAGATTACTTTAAAGCCTTATTTATTTATGGACTATAATGTTAGGAATTTTTATAAAGAATTATAAATTTTTTTTAAATAGTTTCTAAAGAAAACTAAAAATAAATTTGCATTGTTTGAAATTGCTTGGATAGGTTCAAAAATTGAACAATTTATCTGAGACAAACGTGTTTCTGCTGTATTATTTCTAAAAAAAAATAACAAAAATGAGACTGGCATGAATTTTAAAACATGACACAAGTAGACACAAAGGAATACATATGTCAGGAAATAATTAAGATCCCAATTTTAAAATTGTATGCTAAAAACACTTCGTACTTCTATTAGGCCTACTTCAGATCAGTCATATTCATTACACTTAAGCAGATCAATAACATTTTTAACCCAAAAAATAGTCTGATGCGGAATGTAGTCTCGTACTCGGTGTTGGGGCCACAACCCGACAAGATTTTTAGTCCAGAAACCAGACCAACCCTTAAGGCTTTAGGTGCGCTGAATCCGAACCCGACATCATAATTACTTTATGCAACCTTTCCGATATGCCTTCGCTAACATAAGCAATATCTTCAGCAGTCCGCAGGCCTGACCTTACCTGCACAGTAGGTCAAGCTTGACGGCCAGAATCATGCCGTAATGCTCGAAAAGTGTTCACGTTTGAATTACTACTTGTGTAGAAAGTGAAAACTATTCTTACGCTTTCGGTGATTAATACATTTGCATATTCGGAAATGGCAATCATTTCACTCAACGATTTTGGGTCCACCCAATGGATAACTCGATATAATGAATTGAAGTTAAATGTCTAACAAACTATTGATCAGCTTTACATTCTTGTTTTAAATTCTTTCAAATTTTACAACTTTTATCAAGTGTTCAATATTTTATTGGATTCCTACTTTATCATAGTTTTATAGGAGTTTCGGCCTAACGTAGTATTTCACCCGCAGCAGCTGCAATATTGTCCTTCAGGAATTGGAATTGTAACTGACTTATAACTTGGCTATATGCGAGACAGGATTATGGACCTCCAATTATACACATAATTGGTCATTACAACCCTTCAGACAGGATTATAGACCTAGTTTATCACACCACTTATGTTGTGTGTGTTAATTTGATACATGATTGGCGGGACTTATAGTTTAAAGTCGACTCCGAACGACAGATCTTTGAATATGAATATGAGTAAATGTCTCTCAGAGTTTTTGCCAGAAATCTGTTGAGAGGAAGTCGTCGCAGAAATACTTTTCATATTTTCGTTTTGATGTCTGACCTGGGGTCCAATTAAAATAGTCAAATCGTTTAATAGCTAACCACACTTTCCTTTCAGTGTGTTCATGACATTGCGTAGCTTGTGAAAGTAATAGTCAAGTCGAATTCTTTCATTTTAGGCGAAAATTTGTCAATAATCATGGCACGGTACCTTACTCCATGGATTATAACATTGGGATCTTTATCGTTCTTGAAGTAGTACAGTCCAATAATACCGCCAAATCCCAAACAGCACAAAGTAACTCATTTTTCATGTGCAGCCCTTGCGCTGACCAACTTCTTCCATTTCCCTGATTTTGGTGGAACTTGGTTAGTACAGGGACTGCGTTCACCCGTGGCATCAGGTTTGTGATAACAGAGCTACCACCCCGACCTAACCGACCTAACCTAACTCATTTTTCAAGGTGCATTGGCAGCTCTTGAACTGCCACTAGCTACTGCTGAAATTAAATATTTTGTTTTAATGCTTAACTGTATAAATAAAAATAACAGTACAAACTCATTTTTTTATTAACGCTAAAGTGATGGATTAGGTAGTCAAATATTAAGAAAAAAATAATTAAAAATGGCGATTTAAACAGAACTATAAAAACTTTAATTACTTGGAAATATATACACATATGTATACTTACACAAGTTAATCGATGTACATCTATTCCATGCATTCAATCATAGATATCATGGGGTTTTTAGGCACTTAATTTAAAATAAAACCGTTAATGAATTTAAGCAGGCAGAAAAATAATACGTGTGCTTCCAAGGATAATAATATTCGATATGAAATTCATTTCTTTTGAAAAAAAATCTTTATTTTCAGGGTTTAAAAAATGATTGATTCAATTAATAATTTTAAACAAAAATTTGAATATTTCAATATTTTAAATAATATTGTAATTACATTCAGCAAAAAATTCGTAACCTGTTTTGAAAATATTATTTTTTTTTTAACATTAAAAAACTTTAAACTAAAAGAACTTTACATTTACCTGCAACGACGCGAACGGAAACCGGGTAACAGATCCGCAGAGGGTTCTGAGGTTATAAAGGAAACAATTCTCTGCCCTTCTCCGAGTCAATGACGACGCCAGTACCGCCTTTAAAGATGATGTACCTATCCCGATCGATTTTGACGGCGTGGACATTCCGCCCCCTAGCCGTGAAGAAGTCAAAGTCGCGATTATGCGTGTGAATGCCAATAAAGTTGCAATAATTATTTATTAATAAGAACCCTATTGCCAATAAACAAATAATAGTAAAATTTGTTTAAACAAATACCGTATTTTGCAATATTTATGCATAAACATTTATTTTAACTCTCATGTTCAGGCCTTCCCCCTAAATCCTTGGTATGGAAAATTCAAAAAAAAAACGTTAATAAATAATCTTCACAACGACGTTAAACGCTCCTCATAAAATTGCAGAAGTTTATGCATAAATCCGGTCATGAATTTCTTAAAATTCGTCGTAAACGGATTAAGAAATCATAATCCATAAAAAATCATAATAAAAACAAAAGAGCTACGGTAGAAAAAATGGATCACCTCAACACTGTTCTGCACTATTCTATTAAATGGCACTAGACCTGTTTTACAAAAGCGCGAATGCTAGCGAAAATTCAAAATCAATTCAATCATTGCTTGTTTAGACAACACAAAAAAGGATACCTGTATTGTAAATATGCCTATACTAACGAGTGTTTGAACGTGTATGAGTGCATACACACAAGAAATGAGCTGAGTGACATTTACTCATACTCTCATATTGTTTATTTCATATTTTTTGTTGTTGTTTTTTTCATTCAAAACAAATATTGACTTTTTTACAACTAATCTGTGTTTGGTTTTGTGAGAAAATATTTTTACGCTCAGTGAAAAAGAGAGAAAGAAAGTGTGAGAGAGTATGAGTGTAACTAGGAGTTTAGAGTGCGAGCGTGTGAATCTCCTCTGGCAGTGCAACAAGATGAGAAAGTAGAAAGAAACATTAAGTAATTAGTTGAGAGAAAGTGTGTGTGCATACACACAAATATGAGAGCATATTACATACGTTCGTTAATAATGGTGTCCTGTCGTCATTCGTGTTGTTCGCTTATATAGACGTGAATTTTTGTTTACAGCATCAGTTGCACTTAAGCTTCAATTCGATAAACATTTATCGCGTTTTCCTCTCAAAAAAAAAAAAATATAAAAAATAAACTTAAAAAAATCAAAGAATTTTTTAAAATCGGAAAACATTTTTTTAAATCTTTAACAAAAAACTATTAACAACTTTTTAGTTGTTTATTATAAAAAAATGACAACTCCTTAGTTGTTTAAATTTTAAATAACATAAATATTAATGACGAATTTATAATCAAAAAAATTAAATTAAAAAAAGTGTTTTTGTTAAGAAAAAAAATCATAATAATCACTCTCTGGCATTTACATTACCCCCAAGGATTACTTTAAAATTAAAAGAAAAAACAAACATTTGTGATTGGTTGAATTGTGCATAAATAAGAAAAAAATACACCATTTTTAAATAAATAAAAAAGAAGAAAAAAATCATAAAAAAAGAAAAGAAAAACAAATAAAAAAGTGAAAAAAAAATTGAAAAAAAATTAAACCACCCCTCATATAGGAGGGATGGTATGCAATCACTACAAAAAAAAATTCCATAAAAAATAAATACTCATCCCTTAAACAACAGAGCAGCTAACAAAAAAAAAAATAAATAAAAGAATTGTGCAAACATAAATAATTAATTTCCATAAAAATTATCGTACATTTGCAAATAGAGGATATACATTCGGGTAATCTTTAAACCAAAAAATTGAAAAAAAAAAAGCAAAACAGGAGATAAGTCGCTGTAAAACGTAAAAAAATAAGAAAATAACTGTAACTTTTTAAAACAAAACGCTTAAAATTTAGCGCTTGCGCTTTTTACCACCTCCAAGTGTTTGTCTTTGAACGCTTTTACTCTTTAATTGTATGTTGTTCTCTTTTTATTTTACGTTTTCCCTTTTAATGCATTTCATAATTGTATTTTTGTTGAGTTCCTTTTATTCCAAAATTATATTAATTTTTATTCCCTCTTCTGTTTTATTTCATTTTAGACCTCTTCTACTTGTACATTATTTTTTACACGAAATTATTGAAGCACTTATTTAAGCTGCAATCACTTAGCAAATGTCAAAAATGCAAAATTGGAATACAGTGCAAACCACCGCTAATTATGTGGAACCCAGTAACTGGTACAACAACATGTTTGCAACCAATATCAAAAGAGAACCGGGCACTGTAAGCCCACAGCCATCATCACAGAATCCGCATTTGCCAGCACCCTCAACTGCCTCGTCTACGTCACATTTGGAAAATTATATAAAACAGCACCAACAACAGTTTACTGTCATGGATACAAATATGACGCCAATGACACCTTCACCACACAGCATCAGCGATCAGCAGCAGCAGACACAACAACTTTTCGACTCAACAAGTCTCCAACAACATCATCAACAAATGATACAGCAACAGCAACAACAATTTCAACAACATTTCCAACAGGCCCAACAGGCAGCCGCTCAAAATCAGGTCACTTCCCACCTGCCATTGGGTTTTAACCCGCTAACGCCACCTGGTTTACCTCAAGCTGTCTTGCCTGTCATGTCTCATTTCTATACTCAATCTACCCAGCAGCCACAAATTTCTAGCCCCCAGCTTTTGGATACCACCGACAAATCTGCTTTAACTCCGCGCCATACTCCGCCTATGGACGTGACACCTCCCAAGTCACCAAAAGTCTCCAATTTAACTCCCGCCGATCGCCCCCAACTAGACCAAGAATTAGTGTCCAACGCTAGTGAAGAATTAAAATCCATCGCTGAGTCAGAAGAGGACGAGCAGATACGTCAGCCCATCTACAATTCCCATGGAAAAATGAAAAACTATAAATGCAAGTCCTGCGGTATGGTAACCGTAACCAAGATAGATTTTTGGGAACATGCCAGGATCCATATGAAACCAGAAAAGATGTTGCAGTGCAACAAGTGTCCCTTTGTTACCGAACTCAAGCACCATTTGGAATATCATACACGCAAGCACAAAAATTTGAAACCTTTTCAATGTGATTCATGCTCCTACACGTGTGTCAACAAGTCCATGTTGAATTCGCATCGTAAATCGCATTCCTCGGTGTATCAATATCGTTGTACTAACTGTGATTATGCCACCAAATATTGCCACTCGTTTAAGTTGCATTTGCGCAAATATGAGCACAATCCAGGCGTGGTATTGGATGAGGAAGGTCTACCCAATCCCTCCGTAGTCATTGATGTCTATGGCACTCGTCGAGGTCCTAAGAATAAAGGTTCATCCGGCCATAGATCGAAGAGGTACAAATCAGATCTCAATATGGAACCCAGTACGTCGCAATTGGCAGCAGCTTTGCAAGGCTTTCCTAGGAATTCGACAAATCAAATGCCTGCTTCTCCCGCGAAAAGTAGTTCTCCAGCTGCTGTCGAAATGCCAAACTTAAATATAAACATGTCTATGTCACAGCAACAACAAAAACAACAGCAGCAACAACAACAACAACTACCTTCGCCTGCTCAAATGTCGCCGAACCCAATGGCACCAAGTTCCAGTCCAAATGCCAATATGCCAAATCTTTTGCCGCCTTTGGCCACATTGTTGCAACAAAATCACAATATGGCCTTCTTACCCTATTGGAATATCAATTTGCAAATGTTGGCTGCCCAACAGCAGGCAGCTGTATTGGCCCAACTATCACCGCGTATGAGGGAACAATTCCAAAAGCAACAGATGGAACAAAACCTAAATCAAACACAAGCTGATCAAGAGACTGAAGACTTGAACAATGATAACGATGATGAGGAAGAGGAAGAGGAAGAGGAGCAAGAATTTGAACACGGATCAGTGGATTCAGCCATGGATTTATCTCAGGGTACACCCAGTAAAGAAGATGCTCATCAGCAACAAACCCCCGAAATGGCCATGAATTTGAAAATGCCGGAAAACAATGTGGAAACTCCACTCGTTTCTAATGCATCAATGGCCAGACGCAAAGGTCGTGTACTTAAACTCGATCATGAACAAATGAAAAATACCTCCGCTGCAGTATTAAACTCGGCTGACACTTCGCCTGCTGCCTCATCACCCCTGGCTGTTGCAACACCAATCAATGGCAATAAAATCTACGAACACATTTCGCCTGATGAAAGCATGGAAACTGACCACCACAAGAACAATAATAATCCCACAAATACCAGCTCAACTTCTACGGCTTCATCGTCGGGCAACAGTTCAAATTCATCTGCAACTGGATCCAGTAGCTCAAACAGCTTGGCAGTCATTTCCTCTAGCCCTATAGCTACACCCACCATGTTCGAATGCCGATATTGTGATATTTACTTCAAAGACGCTGTTCTCTATACCATACACATGGGCTATCATAGCTGCGATGATGTCTTCAAATGTAATATGTGCGGTGAAAAATGTGACGGTCCCGTAGGGCTCTTTGTTCACATGGCCCGCAATGCTCACTCGTAAGCATTTCGTTTAAAAGTTGAACTTTTAAACTTTTTTTTTTTTTTAAATTATTTAAAGATTTTTATATTATTTGTTATATGTGCTATGTCCTATGTCCGATCTGCTGTCCTATCTATCTAGCTATCTATTTACGATTCTATCCATGTTACCAATTACGGTAATAAGTTTAGCGAGGGTCAATTTGCGCAATTTATTGATTTGATTTATATAAGAGTTGAAGCCCGCCGCTGTAAGGCAAACACTGTTGTCGTAAATTGTACATACGAAGACATTTATTGAGACGTTTCGAACAGTATTTCATTCCCATTTTCCATTTCATTTTTCAATTTTTTTCGTTCGACTTTTTTAAGTCCAAGAGAAGGCATTTGTGCTCTTTCTCTTTCCAGTCACACGTTTAAATAATGTTCCTTTTCTATCATAATTTTTAATAATTAATTAATTAATTTCAACATTCAATCTTTTAAATGTTTTATTACAAGTGCCTGTAATTGCATGCTTACAGGCATTCTATCATATTCTTTAAGCTGAAGCAAAACAAACAAACAGACAAACAAACAAAAAATGAAGGAATAAAAAATTTTAAATTAAACTAGACTTAGACTAGTACCCCCCCCCCCCAAATATTATTGTAATTGTCTCTTTATTTATAAAATAATTTTTAAGCATGATTATTGTAAAATTAAATATTAAGTTTGAATTCAGTTTTCATTTCATTGTAAACTTTTCTTTTCTTAACATTTCTCTTCCTCTCTCTCTCTCTCTCCCTATCTCTTTTGATTTTATTTTTGAAATTGAAATTTTATGTTGAAATTTGAATTCCTTTCGTAATAAATTTTATATTTTCTTTAAATTTTTTAACTTTTTTGCTTTTAATTTTATTTTAATTTCTTTTTATAACATTAGCAATGGGTCACACACATATAAACTAATCGTGGCAGTAGGTCTTAATACTAACATTTATAGGTACTGTATCTGCTTATAATGAAAATCAATTTGAAACCCTTCTTTCAGGTACATGACTGTCTCATACCATCACTTAAGAACACAGACGTTTTTGTTTAACGGAAAACTTAGACAAGTGACTTGTAGCAGCTGTTCCGTTGACATAGTTAATACCGTAAAGGCAACTTTATATCTCATGGCGACACACAAAAGACAAACGTTTCATGGAACACAATACATTTGCTATTGACTGACATCGTTCAAACATTATTATGAGCAGTTATGAGCAGTAAAAATTCGAACAGATCGGTTCGCCAGATAGTAGCAGCTCATAAGACATCTGCAGAAATCATTTTTCATGATTCATGATAATGATTTGCTTCAAAAGTTCTTACCATCCCTGATCGTAATCCGATTAAGGCTTAAAAAGTCCCCGGAAAGGGTGTCTCAGTGAGAATGCACCTTTTCGTTTTAAAATAAAAACACTTATTTTCTGATATTGTTGTAGTTTTTTTCTTTTTCCTCGGTTGTAAAGAAGGCATGTTCCGATTAAGCATGGCCGCCATGACTTTCTCACAACGATGTGGCCGTATATCATCAATGAAGTGTTGGATATCGGATATGTGCTTAAAAATAGTTTCGTCCGGCATTAAATCTTATGATCTTGGTGACTAGTTGACATCAGAATTTCTTAAGATAATTTCTTCTGAAAATCATTGATGCAATGGCAAATGGTGCTGTCTTGTTGTAGCCACATATCGTCCAGATCCCTATCACCTTGTTAAGGCAACATGAGCACCGCCATTAATTCATTCAAACAATCTAGTTGCTCTTAGTTGTAGCCGCCCAAACTGTTTAGATTCCTTTCCAGTTTCAACACGCATTAAACGTAACCTTGTTTAAAACTTTATAAAAAAAATTGTGGACTATAACCACATTTTAACTAAAATGCTGCCCTTGCCGCAGTAAGGATAGCTTCCTGCTTAGTGTTTGATTAATATATAATAGGCTTGATGAGATTACCCTTCTATATAAATGGCCCTTAAGCTATTCTTAGACAGTTGTATACAAGACTTAAATCTCTTCCCTTTATAATCACCTTGCAAAAGTTTAAATTGTTTCAATCACATCTAGAATGAGGAGAGTACCCACATCTCTATCTCTTCCCTATCTTCAACACAACCCTTTCAGACTCCTCTCTTCATTCCACAGAAAGGTTTTGATCGCATTAGCAGTATGCCTTATGCGCCAGTTACCCAAACGTAACGTAACGTACCGTAGAAAACGTTCCCTTTTTAGCATACGCTTACCGAAACGTTATATCTCGTTAGCAAAACGGAGCGATCTGTATAAAACAGAATTCTCTCACGTTTATGCGTGACATTTGAACATGAGTGATGATGGGCAGTGTTGCAACGAAAAAAAGAATATTGTAACCAACATTTGTGAAAAAATCACCAAATAAGAAAAAATATAACCAAAATTAAATTCGGGATATATGTCCCGTTTTTAACGTTTCGACAACTACACAAATGTTTTCAAGGCTACGTACGTTACGATTTTACGTTTCTTACGCTTGGGTAACCAGGGCATTAATCCTGAATTCCACCATGACCTTTTTTCCCATGCTTAGCTAATCCAACTTACCTAGACAGTGGCAAAGATTCATATAGTAAAACTGTCTGCTTGCATTACACTCGCATATAACAGCCAGCCTCAGATTAATTGTCGAAAGACGTTTTGTCTGTTAGCCAGCATTACTACATACATATATCCCAACTTCTATACCTTCTATCCAAGTTGAATTGAGCACATCTTACGATGACTCAAACTTCAGTTTGGAGAATACTCGCTATGTAATGTAGCTTTACTGCATTGTAATGACCGATAGCTCCATACATACATGTACATGTAGGCCACGAACAATAAGTAGAAATGAGGAGAACCTTGTGCTACTCCAGCAGATATTCCATCACGTGATAAGAAGCCTATTTGCGGTTATTTATGAAAAAATCGGACGTTTGCATATACATATGTATGTCTGAACACTCTTTAAACATTAAATGGTATCCTGGAAACGCTTCGCTTTACTTCAAGAGCTCGCTCTGTCATCAGCTTTATAAAGTTTCAATTGAGTAGAACACGTTCTGACAAGAAAGGCTTAAACACTGTTGTCCACCAAATCAACGCCACATTTTTCAAAACGTGTTTTATATTCGAAGAGTTCTTTCACTATGCAATGGAAAGCTTCTCTAAAAAAATAAATATTTCGAACGGTATTTACATTGCATTGATATTCTTGGTAAATAAACGGGTATGCATTATGCTAAAAGTAGAACGGCTCTAGAAAATAGGATGACTTGGAATGCCAGCCATATCTGCCTAACAGAAATATCGAATATGACTGGTAAATAAGACGACTGAGAACACAGATAATTGACTGACTACAGACAACTATAGCACATTCAAATCTTTAAAGTCTAGACAAAGATTAAACTGTGAAATTTTTGTAGTCTAGCCAAAGTCTTTGGGCTAAAATAGTTGAGAGACCATTACATAAAACATAAACTATGTTTCAAGCAGTAAAACTGCCTGCTTGCATTACACTGCCATGCAACAAGCTTAGGAAAAAGGTTTTTATCCAGACTTTCACGACAGAAGAGAGACTAATCTTTCCATTGATAAACAATGATTTTCATTGAGCATGTATTTCACATAAATTTAGCATGAATTTAATGGATGAGCAGTAATGACTAAATCTTTAAAAATAAGCATAAAAACTATTCAGAATTGTTAAAAGTCTTCTCCAGTCCCTGTGACAATATTTAGGTTCCTATTAAAAAAAGAAAATCAAAAAAAAAACTGGACTGAATACAAATTTCTAATAATTTTATGTTTTTATTTCAATCTTTTTAAATTTCAAAATTAAAAGAAAAATACTCAGAAACCATGTTTGAAAAGGTTTTATTGTAAATAACAATTCAATTAAATTCATCATTGAAATGATAACATTTTTAATCACACACTCACTCACACTATTTTTTTAGAATGTAAGTGTCATAACGAATGAAAAAAAAAATAAAAAATCGCGACAATATTGTATCATATTCTTTTGGTATTAAAAAATAAATAAAAAACAACAAAAACTAACAAAAAAAAATATATAAAACTTAACAGAGTACAAAATTAAATTTTAAAAACAAAATTATATACACAAGTTATTAAAAATTAAAAGAAAAAAAAATAAAAAATTTTTTTGAACAGCAATTAAAACAAAATCAAAATTTTTTTTTCCTTTTTTGGCAACAAAACAAAAAAATAACTGTTTTGGCGTAATCTAAAGCTGTTACTAAAAAAAAACAATGATTTTTAAAACAAAAGCAAACAAAACATATGTATAAATAAAAAACTGTTTAAGTAATTTAAAGTTTTAAATAAAATTTTTATAAAAAAAAAATTAAAAAAAAAACAGAAAAAAGAAAGAAAACAAAACCTATTAAATTAAGTTTTAAATTTTAGATGTTTTATATAGAAAGAGAATGGAATTATAAAAAAAATATTGTAAAATAATTAAATATTTATTAAATAATTATTAAATGAAAGAAAAAATATTCAAAACAAAAAAAATTTAAAAAAATGAATACAATATTGAAATGAATAATTCAGTGAAGATTTATTATCATACTGGTTCTTAAAGGTAAATAACTGCTAGAAGTTTTAAAATAGGTTATTAGCCGTAGTCTAGTAGGTAGGTAGGTAGTTTATTGGCTAATTAGACGTGAGGCCGTGGCTCAAACATCTGACACGAAATACGAAGAAAACATTTCTTTCCTCTCTCAGCAGACTTTTGGCAAATACTCTGAAAAAGCTCTGTCGTTCAGAGCCGACTTTCAACTGTAGGTCCCACCACTCATGTACAAAATTAACACACACAGCATGAGTGGCGTGAGAAGCTAGTTCGTAATCCTACTTAAAGCACTGCTGAATCACAGATCATGGGGAAATTCATTCCTCGAAAGATATGCTTGTGCGTAGGATAGATTCCATGCCGCAGGTGACGCTAGAATCTTTCTGTGCTATAGGCTGAAGAGAAGAGAAACCTGTTCTCAGGGTTTCTTTTGTTAGATAATTACAATGAGAAGAGACTTGAACTATGTATCAGACTACCTAGAAGTAACCTGAGGATAGTAATCGGTCATATGATCTGACATTGCAGACTCAAACAATACTTATTTTAATATAAGGGCGGATTCGCGCCCAATATGTAAATGCTGTGATAACGATTTAACGCCCATGGCAAGCTTCCAAATTATGCAAATTTGCTTGGAAAAAATGAACCCGTTGGCGAATTTCAAAGAGCACTTCTATTCTACGATCAATATAATCGCCCTAGTGACAAAACAATTCGTCCAATTATTGATCGTTTTCGCACTAATTTTACTCAGCTTGATCCTCAATCCTCAGCAAAACAAGGAAATGTGCTTACGAAGGAGAATATTGCTGCTGCAGTGGTATTAAATGAAACTCCGAAATATCGTTAAGTCGTCATATGCAACTTTTTGGTGTTTGCATCCCGACTACGTTGAAAATTTCACATAAGGAACTTGGCTTATGTGCCTGTAAATAGAGCTCATACAAGAATTGAAGCCAAACAACCAATGTTCGGATGGCAACTTCAATAATTGAACTCGTTTGAAACTGGCCGATGATGAGTATTTTTTTTTCTTTTTTTTTCAAAGAATTGCGTGTATGGGCAAAAAGTTACCGTTAGGATAAGTGACTAGTGCCGTCAAACACAATATCAAATGCACTCTTTCTTGAGGTTTGCGAGTTTTTTTAGCTAAACAGGTCGTGAGTTTACTGTGAAAAAAACATTGTATTTATGCATTGGATGAAGTGGCGAGGAACTTAGAACATTGAATTCTACCCTTAGTTCAAAATATGATGCTGCTTGGCTTTCATATGATGCTCACAGCTGATGCTGTCATCTTTGGAAGAGACACTAAAGTCTTTAAATTTTTAAAAATCGATTTCCGGATTTTAGCCTCAATAGCTTGAGTTTTTAGTCAATAACTCCAACCAGTGGCGCTACCACCTCTGAAACGCGAGTTTTACAATTAAATATTCATGAGCCTTAGTACGAATTGATCTTCCTTCCTTTCTAAAACTGCAAATAATCTACAAATTGAAATGTTTATCAATTTCATTTGAATTCTTTTTATTTTCATTTACTTCTGTCATATAAAACGATTAATTCTGATCATTTCCGCTTTATATTGTCTTAAAAATTTGTAAAAAAAATTGTGCAAATTGAGGGTGGCCATAAAAAATACAATGAAATGGAAGTATAATTCCAATAATTTTCTGTAGAGCCAGAAAAAAAGGTGCATAATTGGAACAATTTTGCAAAGAAAAATTCTGACAAGTACCAAGAGAGCAAGCAGATGGCTTACTAGCCACAATTCTTGTAACAGAAAAAAAAAAGAAATTGGCAGCAACTAAACGGAAAGGAAATTAATGCTCTTTTAGCCAAATTTGTAAAAAAAAGGGAAAATTACACCTTTCCTAATGAAATTTAACCAAAAAAAAAAAAAAAAACAAAAAAAAAAAACAATTTTTTCTAAGGTCCTTAAAAAGAAACAAAAAAAAAAGGACAGAAGAAAATCTCTATTGGATTTTAAAGTGTAGCTCGCTCTCTCTCTCTCTCTGTGTTTTATTTTCTCTTTTATTTTTTTTTTTGGTCACAAAAATTGGCCAGTTTTTATTAAAATTTCTTTATTTTTCTTTCATTTTTTTATACCCGTCTAACAATAGAATTTTTTTTTTTTCATTTCACAAATCAACAATCCGCACACAATCCACAAGCTGAGATAAGCATTATAAAGTAGTTTCTTTAAAACAATAACAACAACAATAATAACAATAATAAAAAAGGAATTCCTTTGTTGTTTCCTTCAAAACATTAGGGGTCACTCTATAAGAAAATGAGAAAAACAAAATAATTGTTGTTGCTTGTATTTGTATTGCTTTCAAACGACGATGATAAACATCTTGTTGATGGCTGAGCGTCTGCCAAAAAGTCTTTCTCTCTTTACAACGGAGTTTGAGAATAAACGATAGCCAAGCAAACGACGAGGCGATCTTTAAATATTCGATCGTTAAATGCCGTCTTTTGTTTTATTTGGTTTTACGATGAGAGCAGACTGCCATAGTACATAGTCTTACAATCTCACTTTCTTTTTGACCTTTGCTTTGCGGACGCAACTGACATCGAACGCATGCCAATGGCAAAAGGTGAAAAGCGGAGAAAAATTTGATTTTTATTTCAAGATAAATATGATTACAAAAGAAAATTTTAATTCTTTTCGATTTAATATGATAATTAGAGGTTTTCGTAAATATTTTCAAAATAGATGAAACATGATAATGCAGTTGAGGTAAGTTATTTAGATTAAGTTTTTGTAATATTGTCTTTTGAATGACTCTAAAATAGTTTAAGGTGATCAGAAAAAGCTGACTATATTTGACTAAGTCGAATCCAACAAATTTTGTGAATATTCTATTCATACCATGCTATCCCAATGTTAATGACAATCAATCAAACGGAGTGTTATCCTAATGAGTAGTTTTAAAGCACATCTTGAGTTTCTTTCCTTTTTTTTTTTTTTGATTAATCTTGATATCCGCGATCTGCTGGTACGGAAATATCTCAGTCCACTTGTTCTGTAAATAACCGCTCTAGTATCACCAAAAGTGTTCTAGGTGTTGTGCAGTGCTCAAAATATGGGTGAATGCAATGCGCCTACCAGCACCCTCACGTTCATTTAAACATAATTTCCACCATAAAGAAAGTCTTGGTAAGTAGTATTGTTTCGGTTCCATCAACGGCTCCCCTCCCCGCAAACGCATCTTATTGTTTATTGCCACAGGACCTGACGCAAATGAAGATGTCTAGAAACGTGTGAATTCTACTTTTTATTAAGAGGCTATTTTTGATTTGAAACTCTCTGTTCGTACCCAGTTAATCGCTCTTTTCTAGTAGGTAGTTTGTTGGCTTATTAGACGTGAGACTTTGGTTTAAACCCTAGGGCAAACATTTCCAGCAAAACGAAATACGAAAAAAAATATTTCTTCATTGACTTTCTCTCAGCAGATTTCTTGCAAAAACTCTGAGAGTAAATAAAATTGCCATGAAAAAGTTTCTCCAAAAATCTGCTGTTCGGGAACATTTTTTAAATATAAGCCCCGCCAGTCATGTATAAAATTACCACACACCATATAACAAAATGTGAGAAACTAGGTCGTAATCCAGATTAAAGGGCTGTAATGACCAATTATGTGTATATGTGTGTAAGTACTATTGTAATGGTATTAGTGCTAAGTGTACCCTTTTTAACAAGTTCAGAAAATCTCAACAAACTTTCTAAGAACGCTTTCAGTGGCCTAATACACCACTATACCCACCTTCCAATAGAACAAACGATTTTAAGCATTTCTTTCTAGGTAAACAGTGATTAGTCTACTGTGGCAGATTCTATAATAATAGAGTTACCATCTAACATTGTTTAGAAGATACACCTTCTGTGATAATTCGAGATTTGTTATAACAAATGTAATCGTGAGAAACTTTGCTCTTTGAGTCCCACTCCTTCTTGGTGTTTGTGATTGATGACCCATTAGATAGGGTCAACTGGTTTCCGTTATCAAAAATGTTCCCTTTTTTCTTAAAATTAAACTTGAATTGCTCATGGTTATAGACAGCACTTTAACCTTTACATCACGCTCTGATGCTTAATTACCCTGCATTTTTGAGATGAAATTAAAATCTGTGGATCGATCGACCAGCAACAGTAGCACAATATTAAGCCTGAAATTCGTATCAACGTTACTTTACTGTAAAAACATAATCTTCACATGCAGTTGTAGGATTCAGTTACGAAAGTCGTGTGTTTAACGTCAACTGGTATAGAAGATGTGACAACAACGCAACAAAAAAAAAAAAACATGCAACAAATTTTCATCTCGAAACCATAACGGACTTGCAACAAAAACAACATATCGAAATGCAGATCGTTCCCAGAGATTTTTATAAATTGTTTTAAATATTTTTTCTCTTTGTTAAACAAAAAAAATTAATGTGTTCTCTTCTCCCCTCCTTTAAAGGTATAGAAATTTTATTTCGTAAACAATTGTCACCAAATTTATATTCATAAATCAGAAAGACCACTCACTACTTCTCTCCTATATGTACGTAACCACACCATGTAAGCCTAAGAAAACTCCCACATTTTCTTCAAACACATTTCATTAAGCAGAAAAGAAGTGTGCCCGACACAGGATAATAAATTCTTTGTAAAAACCACCAAAACTAAACAAAAAAAAAATAAGAAAAATTATTGAAAAATTTTAAATAGTCATGGCAAGGAAAGCAGAAAATTTTTATGAATTTCTTTAAGATTTTCTCGAGACAAAACAAAAAACAAAAACAAAAAATAGAAAAGAAAGCAACTCCCATATGATGGCTAAAGAAATATTTCTTTTTGGCGCATTCGACCATAACAAGGCGTCAACTTAATATTTTTTTTTTTATTTTCTTTTCATCTAGCCAGTCTTTTTGTTTTTTAATAACTGGTGGCAACCACACGTCATACATCATCGTCATCGTCATCATCATCATTATAATCATCATTGTTATTATTGTAAATAAACGTAAGCATATGCAATAAACATTCTTGCTGCCATAAGTAATCGATCATTTCTCTCTCTCTCTCTCTCTCTCTTTTTTTACTTTGATGATCTTTATGAGAATTTCATAATTTTATAACAATATTCGTATGAATTTCTTTTATTTCTAATAATTTTTTGTGGGGTGTTGCTTGTGTATGGCATAGCATCCTTAAAGATCCTTAGAAATTATTTCAATGCTGAAAATTTGTTTTGCTGGTTGCCCGCTTTTTAAGTAGAAATTTGTTCCTTTTTTATGGAAAATTCAATAGATTTTGTTATCTCCCTCATATATTTAGCATGATTAGCCAATGATTGAGCATTTTTAATCGAATAGAATTGATTGTTGGCCTATCTTTTTAGCACGATCATAAATCATTTTTTCTGTTAATTTTCTTTTATTTTTTTCTTTATCCTCATCTGCTTTTGTTGACATTTGGCATCCGTTATGCCATCACATGGCTATCAGTTCCTTTAAGGATATTTTTTTATAAAAAAGGACACATTAAATGTTTATATTAATGCCAACTCAAATCCTTACTTGCAATAACGAGTATAAAAAATTAAAAAAAGAAATTTTTTCAAACAATTTTCAATTTTGAATTTAAAACGATTTATATTTCAGAAGTTGTGAAATGGAATTAAGAAGATCCTTTGCCTCTTTTTGCTTTCATTTTCAACGATTTCACCTTTAAAAAGTCTTCATGTTCCACAGGGGGTACTGATCTTCCTCGTTAGATCATCGGCCTGTTGATTGTCATGAATTTAAATATAACCTTAGATCCAGCATAACGTGATACTATTCCCCGCCTAGTTGATTCAGCTTATTAAATAGATCCTTACTAATCCCGTGTGAGTTCAGAAAGTGTAGATGTGTCTCCATCAGCATATCTTTCGATAGCGTAAGCTCTCGCTTGGAATATACCCACTTTGGTTCCCCTTTGGTTTGGAAGATTTCACTCTGAGACCGAACAGATCTGTTAATGCTCCACTATCTGCCCATGACCCATCTGTATACCATTTCCATTTCCTATTCTGTTCCCATTTCCAAAAATAATAGTTTGCTGGTTCTCTACAGGCGATATTTAAGGAGACTGGTTCGTTTGGCAGCTGCCATTGAGCATTAATTTCTAGTCCAATTGAGAGCCAAAATTTAAAAGAGAAATTATTCTGCCACCAATTCTGCTGAATAGATTAGGATCTTCGCTAGAAAGTAATAAGTAATGCAACAATAACTCAGGCTATAAAGCTACTTCCTAGCATCTTCTGGGAACGACAATATCATTCGGAAGGACAGAGATCTGGTGGACGACTCGCGTTCATAGTCGAGCGGAATGTTTTCTATTAGGACGATTCAATCCTATGACAATTCCATCCATCTCTCCTACACCCCAAAACTTCTAGAACTAATAAATTTCCAGCAACAGCAGAGCTGTCCAATACCTCTGCCACTTCTAGAACTGATGAATTTCCAGCAACAGCAGACCTATTACAACAACAACAACCACACTACAGAGTATGACCCTGAACAGCATCAACAAAAGGTAAGTACCGCGTTCAAAGAGTATCACTCGGAACTTTAAAACGTTTGCCTCTTGAGGTAAAGATTTTAGGGACGTTTTAAGATGTTTATTAAATTGCGAAAACTTTATGACAACTGTAGGCCACGGTTTAAACCCCCTGGTCAGATATCTCCAACAAAACGAAATACAAAAAAAATATTTCTTTGGCGACTTCCTCTCAGCATATATCTGGCAAAAACTCTGACAGAAACATAAAATTGCCTGTCGCCGCGAGTAGACTTTAAACTGTAAGTCCCGCCACTCATGTATAAAATTAACACACACAACATAAGTGGTGTGAGAAGCTAGGTCGCTATTCTGACTGTAAGGTTGTAATGACCAATTATGTATGTATGTATGTATGTATGTACGTATGTTTACACAAATAATGTTCATGCCATGGATCGCAAGTGTGTGATAGTTTTAGAGATGTAAACGGTTTTAGTAATTTGAAGTAGGTTGCTCGGGTAGTCTAGTGGGCAGTGTCCTAGACTATTAGTGTGAGGGTCTTGGCTTCGATTCTCACCCTAGACTCTGCTCTGTTACTCTACACCGATCATAAGATCTCTTTACTCAACTCAGTATAATTATAATATAATTTGTAATTGTAAACTAATTAATAAATAATTTTATGTTTTATGTTGTATAAATTAAAAACGACCCAATTTTAATACTTTTTTTATTTATTAATTAAGAAAAGCTTATTAAATCGAAATAAACCAAAATGCAACATTGAAACCTGTAAGGTTTTTTGATTGAGTAATATGCTTCCAGCTGACTTACGGAATCACATAACAAGTAAGCTTATTATAGTTGTTCTGGCTTCCCTTGCCTCAAATAGAAATTAATATGTTTTATTAACACAATCATTACTTTAATGAAATCCTATCCAGGTAACCATCAAACAAAAAATTCGAAAATTCTATTCAAAATTTTATTTCCTGACTAATTTGCACATATGTATGTACAATCAAATGCCATATACTCAATACTCGTGCAATAATTTATAATAAATAATCTGTTGTATTATTGTTTAAAATATTCCAAATTAAAGTTACAGTTTTCTGCCTTTCTGCATTTCTTGCTTTCCTTGTTAGTTTTTGCCTGACATTATTCAAATGCAGAAATTTAGTTGAATTTAAACAAAAAAAAAACTAAAAAAAATTGGAATAAAATTGTTCGGGGCAAATTATATAATTTAGTCTAAAATAATAACCCACATTTTCAATCGTGTATGTGTGTATGTGTTTGAGATTGAATACACACATATAAATATTTTTAGGCCTTTAATAATTGCAATAAAACAACAACAACAACAACAATAACTACAAAATTAAACAAAAAACAAATTTAAAAAAAATAATAATAAATAAAGTGTGTCAAAATTATCCACACATATTTATTTTTCCCATAGTAATTTTCTGGAAAAAAAATATACAATAATGTACACACACAGGCATATGTACATAGGAATACATGCAAATAATTTAAAATATATTCGCTTACGCACACGCACACACATACATGGATGCATTCACAAATACAATCACATTACATTTTAAATTAACACTTGAGGTCATATGCATACAAAGCTATTGTGACGGTGTAGCTATTTTAGTGTTTTCGGTACAGAGAAAATACTTGACGATGTTTCAGGTTGAAGAGTTTGCCCTCCCTGTTACTATCAGCATTATTATGATTAAAACGTACTATCAATTTTTTTACACTATCCTTTTACTAGAAAAATTAAACATCACGGTATATAATACAGAAGTCGCCATAGTTTAGTAGGTAGTGTAGTTAGTGTGTCTGGCCAGGGTTCAAACCCAAGACCAGACATCAAAACAAAATACAAGAAGCATTTTTTCGGGGACTTCCTCTTAGCAGATTTCTGGCAAAAACTGGGTAAATAAAAAATTGCCGTAAAAAAGTTTCTCAAAAATCTGTCGTTCGGAGTCGATAGTCGATTTTAAACTGTAGGTCCCACCACTCATGTATAAAATTAACAAACACAACATAAGTGGTGTGAGAAACTAGATCGTAATCCTGACTGAAAGGTTGTAATGACCATTTGTTGTAATGAGCATTTATTTCCAATCTGGCAACTTCTAGAACCCCCTGTTGATTTGTTATTGTTTTTCTTCTACGTCCCCTGATTTTCATTTCCTTATTGTAATGGAATATATGTAAGTCTAACACGAGATTGATCAGACAGTATAGTGACATGAAAAATCAAGTAACTGGCAATTCCATACTTAGCTGTCGCTTGGACGGAACTAAAAAATTTCATGATTTCAAAAAATTCTTCGTAAAGAGTATGACAATCAAAGTTTTCTTATATAATTGGAGTAAGAAGAGATTTTAGTCCTGAATCAGATTTTTCACGAGTAGTCTGTAGATAATGGCAGGACTTCTGAGTGAACGTTGTAGACTAAAAGAAAACTTATTTACAACAGGGAACGCACCAAGCCTAATATGAGGATTTCGTGATGTGTAGAGGTAAATACGGAATCAAGCCAATTAGGTTAGGTTAGAGGACGTGTACTTGTCAATTAAGACAAGTACAGTACCCGGAGGTCGAATTGATCCATTGTACAACGTCCTAGTTTCTCACAGCACTTATGTTGTGTGTGTTAATTTTTATACATGAGTGGTGGGACCTACAGTTTAAAGTCGACTCCGAACGACAGATTTTTGGGAAACTTTTTTACGGCAATTTTATTTACTCTCAGAGTTTTTGGCAGAAATCTGCTGAGAGGAAATCGCCGAAGTATTTTGTCTTTGATGTCTGGCCTGGAGCCGAACACTGGCTTTGCGTATAATAAGCCAACACAATACCTACTATACTACGGCGACTTCATCAAGGCAATTAAAAAGGAAGCAATTAATAGGCGGAGAATTATTTTCGCTAGCATGCTGAAGTTCGTCAGGACCACGGGTCTAAAATAGACAGTATTGTGGAGGCATTGAAGACACTGCAATAGATCGTCGGGTACCCTAACACCACTACAGAAACTCACTTACTTAACTTCACGACCTAGCTGCTCACATCATCCATTTTGTGTGTGCTAATTTTATCCATGACTATATGATTATGATAATAATAACGACTCTATAGGTAGGTGATAAACAGATTGCATATTTTAGTTTTATATTGCTTAGTTTCCTAGCAATGTTAATGATTGAATATGATTTTTTTAACCCTAACTCTTTGACTGGACTCTTTCACTGATTTAACATATCACAAGAATAAACTAAACTAAATTCTGTAAATTATTTCCCATCATTTCCATGCATTTCTTATGCTTCCACACTCATAAGGCAAAGTTTCGCTTTTTGGCGTTTTTTCTAAGCAATTTAGCTGAACAATTTTTATCACACTTAAATGCACTGTTTATCACATACACACTACAACTACAAATACATTTACATATGAAACCATACTAATGTTCTCTTTTCTCCCCCAAACAAAACCCCGGCAGCAACATCATGTTTAATAACAAAGCATGGACAAAAAATAAAGCTCATCCCTAAAAAACATTGTCAAAAATATTTTTCTTTTCCTTTTTTTTATTCTATTTACTCTTTATTTATAAAAGGGGAAGAGACGTATAGGCAATATAAGTGAAATATAACGGGGTATTATAGTGTGAACGTGTATACGTGCATATGTACATATGTATGTGAGAATTAAAAACCACCCATTGTTAAAAATAATATACAAAAATTGTAGATGGAATAATAAAAATCTAAGCGCCATATTGATAAAAGGCATAAAAATGCTAAAATAAAAATAACAGCAGCAACAACAACAACAACATCACTAAAAATACATATTAACAATAACCCCAGCATTTAAGTAGACCCATTTTTATATTTTAATATACACCCACACTCACATAATTATGCTTTTAAAAGTACTATCGTCGTATATAAATAGAAAAACAATTTTTAACTAAAAATACTCACAAATACTGGCACACACACTCATAGTATGAACGAGTGTAATTATTTGACAGCCAAAAAAAAAAGGAAATGTAGACTCACAAGGTATTTTGTCGACAAAAATACAAAAATGAACACCAACACTACACAAAAGGAGAGAGAGCCGAGAGAGAGAAGAAAAAAAAGTAAACAAAAAATAAATGTAACACAATAACAATAAAAATACCCAGGCGAGGGTGGTGGCGAACAAGGCTTTGCAATCATCATCACCATCATTGTTATTATCAGCGTCAATTTACCGTTGTTTGCTGTGATGCAGCAGCAATTAAACAGAGTTCTCGTAGAATTAATTCGAAAATTTTTTTTAAAGTAAAAATATGTAGAATTACTGAAGAGAACAGTAACTAAACAACTGCAACTAAATTCTTAGCATAAAAGATTTTCAAAGCTATTTGCGGATCTATGCAAAATATATATTTAAATAATAAAATAAATTCGTTTTCAGAATAATAAATACAAAATACTATACAGTTGTTGTTATTAGAAATGAAACAGGAAATTGTTTAATACTGTAGGGTTTCCCTATAATGTCTCCTCCAAGTATATTGCCCAGACAAATTTTTGGAATCTGCTCGATGTCGACAATTTCAGTTCCCTGCCTAGCATGTGGTTTGCAACCAGATGTTGAAGCCTGGTATGCATTAATGCCACACAGATTTCAAGAATGTGTTCCAATGACTCACTCCTATCATCACAGAATATAAATGATGTACTTGAAACAACCCCTATTTTAAATAACAGTATTATGTATCTACAGTGCCTTGACAAAGGCCAGTTATCAACCTCAGTTTATTTCTTGATGGTCCAATGCATAACTCAGATATTCTCTTATTGTTATTTCCCAACAAAAGTCATGATTGCCTCAATTTTCTCCTTTCCAAACATCCTCCTCTACTCCTCCGAAGTCTTCTGGTCTCATCAAAGGCATGGGGCTTCCCTCCTTGCAAACGCATTTGCTTGTTAATTGCCGAGAATTCACACATGACTTAACGCAACTAACGAAATCTAGAAACAACGTTATGAAGATTTCTTTGTGTGAATTCTACTTTTTATCAAGCGGCTGTTTTTGATTTGAATCTCTCTGTTCGTCCTTAGGAAGTCGCCTTAGTCTAATAGGTAGGGGTGAACAAAACGAAATATGAAAAAATATTTCGTCGGCGACTTCCTCTCAGCAGATTTCAGGCAAAAACTCTGTGAGTAAATAAAATTGCAATGGAAAGTGGCTCAAAAATCTGTCGTTTGGAGGTGTCACCACTTATGGATAAAATTAAAACACACAACATAAGTGGCGTGAGGAGCAATATCGCAATCCTGACTGAAAGGTTGTAATGACCAATTAAGAAAGTAAATAAGTTACTTCATAAGTTCAAAAAGCTTAAAAAATTATAGAAATTTAATGATTGAAAAAAATTTAAAAAATTCAATTATTTCATACCTTCAAGTGTCTGGCACTAACAAGCCATCAGAAAAAAGAAGGAAATTCGGTTTGGAAACCCTAATGAAAGGGTGGGAGTGAAAATAACGCAATGGGTTATAATAATGAAAATTGTGCATGGGATATGGCTGCGTTGAAGTCTATTTATACGAGCCTAAGTATGTATTCTTACTCATACATATAAATGTACATAGAAAACGTCAAATATTACACTAAGTAAAGGAACATTTTTATATACAAAAATTCATTTTATTTTTGTTCATTTTTTCCCTTTTTTTGATGAAAAAATTTGACGGCAAAAAAAGCCTTTCCAGCAAAAAGGGATGATTTTTTTTTACAGAAAAATAAAAATCCACCATAAGGTTTTAATCCCAAAATGTATGGTGGTTATTGTAAAACAGAGAGAGAGAGAGGAATGGGAAAAACAAAACCTATTAAAAATGTGGGTGAGATTTTGATCCCTTGATTAAAAATTTCAAATAATTGTTGAAAACATGCTACATGGTCAGCCAGTCAGCCTGCCTATTAGTTTTTCTCTAAATTGGACATTAAAAAGATGCCATTTTTTCCACTCTACTGCTGAATTCTTTTGTTTTTCGTTTCGTTTTTATGCATTTTAATTGAATTTTCAATTATGTTTCTCTGTCTATATATGTAAACTCGACCTTTCAACGCTCATGTCCAGCATCTGTGTGTAGTTTTAAATGTTTGATAAGCCGCCTAGATCGGCTATCAGTAACCAAACGTAACCAAGAAAACAAGAAAACAACCCGCATTTAAGCCAATTAATAATTATCCTTTTTTTAAAATGCAATGTATAAGTATGTGAGTGTGTGTTGGTATTTTAACCTTCTTTCTTTCTCTGCAGCTAAGTAGCCCTCAATTTTTTCTTTTTGTACACTTAATAGGCCTACAATACTCCTGCATCTTGATCTTGAACTTGTGGCTAAAGTGAGCCTGGTTTATTTTTATTCTTCGAATCGTATTGTGTGTATAATTGGCGATTGCGTAACGTCATGTGTATTCAAGTTAATAGAATAGCCATTGAAAATCTTCTAATAGCCGTTTATTACATTCTTTTTTATCGTTTGTTTTGTTAGACGCTACATTCAGTATTGATTTATTATTGTAAACATTCTTGTACATTGAAGACAAGAATTCTAAACAGATGACCGGTTGGTTGTAAAAAGGCGTTACGAATGGTTAAGTGGTTGACGCCATAAATAAAAATTATTTTTTCTTTTAATTCGAATGTTTAAATTTTCATTTGGCAGGTCTTGTTACGTTGTTGGTATGGACGATAGTGGGGAAAGGGAGCTTAATCAGACATAAATTGAATAGGAGTTTTAAAAACCTTGATTCCACTGTCGATTTTACTGTGTGGAAGACCCAATGTAGTTCACTGGCACATACTAAGTACCTATGCAATGTTTGTACGAGCCAGCAAGGAAGGAAGGACTACCGATACCGAGAGAAATAGAAGCAGAAGATTTTTCCAGTCACTACGCTAATATTGTTAATTTTTTTATTTTTTTTTTAAATTTTCAGGGTCACGACCTTTCTTTTCTAGTCTCCCAATTAAAAAGAGGCCGTGGTATACATATGTGGTTGCTCATCGGCATGTATAGTATATTCACGATCCCACCTTTGATTTCTTCCTTCCTTTGAATACAGTTCGCCTGAATGTTCTACTATAGTCAAACGGTGTTGGATCTAACCGAACCTAGCTATTTGTGATATGCCTATTTCTGTTGCATAGGCATACAAACCTCTGTGTTTCATAAAGCTTCACTGTTTATTTGCTTGGTTTTTCGCCAGTATATTTGCAGCATCATACCATTTTTTGACATCAACAGAAATCTTCTAAAAGGAGAAATAAGGAAATGGTTAACGTCCATTGTAAAAAAAAATTTAAATGACTCCAATGGTCTCGACAATTCCAATACATTTCTCAACTTCAACGCTAAGGTAGCAGACCATCTTCTGAAACACTGCGGAAAAAGTGTGAGCACATATACTTCCGGAAGCACTTGTGTACTATTATGCCTGCAAAAAGGACCTGCACAAGTTTGGAACTCAGTTGTAAGAAAAATAAGTCGATGTAGTAATTGCTTATCAACTGTGTAGCAGTAGGGCAAAGGATATACTGGAACATAACTTGTATAGGCTTTCATTAAAGGAGCTTATACGGTAATTCGGCGTATAAAGTCCATCTCGGACCTGACACTACCTTCAGTACATTACGTAACCATTGTCCTGGTGATCTATAATACATGCATTCAAGGATTTTTATATCCTTTAATTATGTTAAAGCAATATTTTAAGTCAATAAGTAAACCGAATTGTATCTCAAAAAATTCTTACATCTACACATTGATCAGCAACAGCCACTTAAAAGCAAGCTCAAGCCTTGCATGAATTCTTTAGAGAATTGGAAAAGGATTAACAAGCCTTTTGTAATACTTTCTGGTAGGATTTGGCTGTAGCTGTAGTCCATAAGGAATACAGTATTGATCGAGCGTACACAAACATAATTGCAAGTTGCAAAGGAAAAAAGAAAAGGAAAGGATATTCAAAATTAAGACAAAGACAGCAACGAACTTTGAAGTAAGCAGCAACAGCAATAAGATCGTCATAAAGGTTGAGCAGTAAGCATGCTGTGACTAATTGCAGATTAATTGCATAATTACGAGAGGATTGGACAAAAGAGATGATAGGAACACAAAAAGGTAATAGATCGGGCCTGTGAAGGAAAGAGCGTCGGACTTCATTAAGTTTTTCTTTTTCCTTACAAGCATTAGAGAAATTCTGCCAAAAAGCATATGTATCTCAGGATGGTATAGACATTTGTCTGATCCTGGGTGCCCTGGTAGTGTAGTGGGTAGTGTGCTAGACTATTAGCGTGAGGGTCGTGGGTTCGATTCCCACCAGAAACTCTGGTCTGTGACACTACACCGAACACATGGTCAAGTTACTCTGCTCGTATATAATTAGAATATAATTTATAAATGTATTGTAATTAATAATTAAATAAATAAAATTGTCTGATCCTACCGCCTTAGCGACAAGTTTCACGTATTCAAATTCAAAAACCTCTAGTAGATCTATGCTCCACAGGGTGGGTGCTAAACGGAAATAAAGAAGAAGAACGCTTAAGTTAAAAGTGATAAATAAATTAATTATGTCTAGAAGAATTTAAAGAAGCCATCTATAATTCGAATATATCTCAATCGTTTAATAAAGGACAGCAGCTGTCTTAAGAATTTTAGCAAATTTTTATCCAAAAAATAATTGGAAACACTAATAAACTCATATTGAACGGAAGTAAAAGAATAAAGGGGTAAAACTATTAAATCAATAAAAATTCGATAACCTTTGAACTGGTTAACCAAAGAAAAGTGTACCAAACAAAACAAAAAACACTGACTTTTGCAACAAATGCTGACTTGACAAAAATTGAGCATTAACCACAGCTGCCAATGGCACTGATGGTACTCATGGTGACCGACATTCCAAATAAATGGAGTTGAGGAAAGGAAACAGCACTTGAATAAAACAAACAAATACTAACAAAAGAAAAACTCTTTTCTTCTTTCTCTTTATTATCCCGTTTTTTTTTTTTTTTTTTTTGTTTCTTCTCTTTTATTTGTTTAAGAAATCTGAATAATATGATCGATCGATGACGAGTTTTTCCATTAATAATTAAGGGACTAAAAAAAATAGGGGGACATCCAATGTACTATATGTATGTATGTATGTATGTCTGATTATAAAGAAAAGTAACATTTCATAAGTGAATTTTACATTTTAACACCAAAAATAAATCACCTGCATTTGGAATTTTGCTATAATAAATGAATTTGCAAAAAAACAAAAAGGATTTTATTTGTAAAAACCACCGAACAACAGCTGAATATTGAATTCTGAGTTTGTCATTATGAAGAGAGGACTTTAATGAAAGAGTACTGTGTACTTTATTGCAATATTTCATATAATTGCGTCTATTGTTACCATGAAGTAACAATTTCAATGGCAGAATCGAAATTAATAAAATTTTATTGTAATAAAAATTCAAAAAACCAGCTGGAAATTAAAGTATAAAGGCTTAAATTGCATCCATTTTACCCGTTAAAAAGTACCTTTTGCAATATTTCATATTTATTTGAATTGATTGAAGGATAAAATAACATTTTTGTAAATTATATTCGAATAAATAACACTGTTAAGAAAGCTTTACTAGACATTAATTAAAAATTGTATGTCAAAAGTTGCCGTATTAATCCCTATTCTGGGGGAAAAAAGTACTTTTTGCAAGAAATAGAAAAATTATGGTAAAAATTGATTTTGTTATGTATTAATCATTCGTATTAATCATTCGTAATTAAAGTATTTAACAAACTATTAACTATTTACTGAAATTTTCATAAAAAAAATTAATATTTTAGTACTTTTGATCAAACATATGGTACTTTTTTGAAAAGAGAAAGAATAGTTGGAAAACTTGATGAAAATATAAGTAAGTCTGCCAAACCTTACAATTGAAAATACAATAAAGGGAATAAAGTTTCATAGAAGAGCTAGAGTTCGCGATGTATGACAATGGGCCTGAGAATAAACCCGGACAAGACCACAGTAAAACCACTTCCAAAAGGAGAAAACTTGCTGATTGGAACAAAGCTCGATTCATGGGTAAGAAAATATTACAGAAATAGAAGGTAACATATGTATCTAGGAATTTCCTGGATAGTAAGTTAACATGGAGGACTTATATAGTAGGCTTGCAGGAAAATCCCAGTGATGCAACGCAGGAATTATATATGTATATAATTAAGCCACCATCGTCTAGTAGGTAGTGTGTTGGCTTTTTAGGCGTGAGGCCTCGTTTCAAATCCCAAGTCAGGAATCTCCAACTAAACGAAATATTAAAAAATATTTCTTTGGCGACTTCTTCTCAGCAGATTTCTAGCAAAAACTCTGAGGGTAACATAAAATTGCCTGTCGCCGCGATTAGACTTTAAACTGTAAGTCCCGCCACTCATGTATAAAATTAACACTACCTTCAGTACATTACGTAACCATTGTTCTGGTGATCTATAATACATGCATTCAAGGATTTTTATATCCTTTAATTCTGTTAAAGCAATAGTTTAAGTCAATAAGTGAAACAAATTGTATCACAAAAAATTCTTATATGTACACATTGATCATCAACAGCCACTTAAAAGCAAGCTCAAGCCTTGCATGAATTCTTTAGAGAATTGGAAAAGGATTAACAAGCCTTTTGTAATACTTTCTGGTAGGATTTGGCTGTAGCTGTAGTCCATAAGGAATACAGTATTCTAACAAAAACTCTGAGAGTAAATACTATTGCCATAAAAATTTTCTCAAAAATCTGTCGTTCGGAGTTTAAACTGTAGGTCCCGCTACTCATTTATAAAAATTAACATACACAACATAGGTGGTGCGAGAAACTAGGTCGAAATCCTGACTAAAGGGTTATAATGACCAATTATGTATGTATATATGTATGTATGTGTACCAAAATGGCCAGACCAATAGTAACCTATGCGCCAATTGTCTGGGCAGACAGAGACTATTGTGTGTTGGCATAACAGGCATAATGAGAACCTGTTCTACACAAACGCTTGAGGCTCTATTGAATTTAAGTCTCCTGCACATGGTAGTGAAAACCATATATCTATGGGGACTATGGTTAGGTTGATGAGATACAAGTCAAATATGAAATTCATTAGAGGACTTTATAACCTAAGGCATCGAATAGCTGACAGCTCCCTCCTTAACTGTTTCCTGGACAGAACCAGTAGACCCCATAATTTAAGGAAATACTTTGCAGCGAGACTTAGTAACAAAAACCAATGGAACCTCAAAAGTAGTATTTTGAGGTGTACAGATGCATCAAAAACGGATCTAGTGACAAGAGCAGGAGTTATTGTTTCCAGAATGAAATATTCCAAGCAGAAGTTTATGCCATTAAAAGATGTGCTCAATTCAACTAGGATAGGATAGGTATAAAAAATGGGCCTTAGCAATACTATCTGACAGTCAAGGCACTCGACTCACATGAGTTTAAATTGAAGATAGTATGGAACTGTTTGGAGAAGCATAATAAAAGAGATTGATTATCTCCTATATCTACCAGATATCGATTTTAAGGAAGCCATGGACACCAACTAATACTGAATAATGTAAAGAATTGAGAAGCATTGAATAAAACAAAATTGCCCGCTATTACCTATCAGCTATTCATCACCGAGTTGAATGATATCTTAAGAAAAATGCTTTCAGAGCGCTATGGAATTCCAAGGAACGTCTCAAGCCATCTTAAAGATTTTGGACAATGTGTAGTCGCCGTAGCCTAGTAGGTAGTGTGTTGGCTTATTAGACGCAAAAGCCTGATTTCGAGCCCCAGGCCAGGCATCAAAGACAAAATACCAAAAGTATTTTTTCGGCGACTTCCTCTCAGCAGATTTCTGGCAAAAGCTCTGAGAGTAAATAAAATTGCCATGAAAAATTTCTCAAAAATCTGTCGTTCGGAGTCGACTTTAAACTGTAGATCCCGTCACTCATGTGCTCAAGCTTAGCGTGTAATGTTGAACTTGAGATAAATATTTAGGAGACAAGAACGACATGAAAACAAACCAGGCCACCCATATAACTCCTGCCAGTGATGGTTTACGAAACAGGATAGAGCAGTAGCTGAGTGAATTTCATGCCAAAGTCAATGTTTTAAAGGTGGTCACTGATCTTAAGGATTTTTTTCTCTCGCACATATTCAGTGCTGATCATTATGCCTCATCTGCCATTTTAGCATCATACAGTACGCGTTTAAGATGGGTAACTTTATTACGATGGAGGACTTTATTTCTGAACCAAAGTATATGTTTCTCTCCTTGCCTTTAAAGCTGCTACAACTTATGTATACTACATGAGATAGGTATTTAGTTAAATTATTGAAATTAACATTTGCATTTCTGTATAAAATTTAGGTAAAATAAATGAACATCTGTTGCTAAGAAATCGTTTTTTTTTTTCATGATTATATATAAATACCACGTGATTTCTTTTTAATTCTTATATAAGAGGAATTTTTCTATGGGCGTCAGAAAAGTACTTAACTTTTGGGGTTTACACCTACTGAATGCAGGATTTGCTAAGAATAGAATTCTATATCAGTTACATGTCATTTCGATTAATGTTTTTTTTTCATAGAAATTATATACTTTATTTCCTTCTCTTTAAATGTATTTTTATTTTTTTTTGTTGTTTTTCTTAAATTTGATATCAAAAATCAAATGACATTGATGTGGTTTTTCTGTTGCCCTAGAAATCATCACCTGTTTTTGAAAAATTCATTAAAGAAAAGAGGAAAAACAAAGTTGTAACTCAAATTACCAGAGAAATAAACAAACATTGATGTGTCCTTTAAATCCTTTAAAAATAACTAAACAAAGATTTGTTTTTTTTTTGGTTTTCTCTTCTTTTCTAACATTCCAATAAGTTGTTACTCTTCGCATAAACGATCTTTGGTTTTTTACGGTTATACTTGCTGTCAGCATTATCACAACTACACTCTACCTTTAGAGAAAACACATGTTAAGGCCTTTAAAAAAGTATCTGTTTCAATGAAAGTACAAAAAAAAACGAATTTAACAAAAAATATACACCAGATCCATACCTGTTTTTTAACAAAAAAAAGAATCTACGATTTCTCTATTGACTGAGAATTTTAGAAAAAAATTCTTATATTCTATGCATCAGTTGCAGGCAATGCTTTAAAACATCCCTTAAATTTTGCAGCAATTTTTTTTTTCTAAATTATTTTTTATTTTTTTTTTTGTTCAAGTATATACATACATACGTACATACATATGCCTACATACATATGTATAGTATTTTATACATATATGTATATGTACATATATATATATATATATTTTCCCACCCCTCTATTTATATGCTGCCACCCTAAAAAGTATTTGCAGCATTTTATACATTTAATGCAACATTTTTATTTAAAATACAATACAAAAAATCCGAAAAAAAAATGCTTTTATTAGCATTTTTTGCTTGGGCCTGGGCCTGGAGTATGAAATTTATTTTATTATTCTTTTATAAGGGTTGCAAAATAAATTTTATTTTATTCGTGCATGAATAAAACCCAAAAAAAACAATTTTTTTATTTTATTTTATATACAGAATTTTTATTGGTAAATATTTGAATTTTTTTCAGGCATTAAGCCTCAGAGAAAAAAAATGGCTTTTTATATAAAAAAAAGCATTTTTTTAAAGGTAATTTTTATAATTTGTTCAGTATGTAATAGCTTGCGATTGGCTATTCTGTATATAGAAGTTTTTTAAGGGGTTTATTTATACCCTGTATACCCTGTAATATGTTTTAAATACTGGTTTAAAAAAGCATACAAACGTCATAAAGACTTTGTTTTTCTCATATTATAAATTAACACCGTTGTTTTGTTTTGTTTTGATTAGATGAGGATTTGGTGCCCTGAATCCAGCAGTTCAGCAACATAAAGTGTTATCCATGAAATAGAATTTGCTCCTAATCTTTAGCATTATCGTGCCTAAAAAAACTCTATTCGCAGATCACATAGAAGGTCATTTAGAAGACCGTATTTCTTTATGCTAACAGTCTTGAATAAGATACTAAGTTTGACACACTACCCACTAGACTACGGCGATTTTTTCTCTCCAGATATAATGTCATCTGCTGATGTTCAATATGTATGTAAGAAATTTATTCTTCTCTGGCTTCAATGTCTGTCTTGAACTCACTTAAATTTCTCTGAGTTAAAGGAATAATACTAAAGTATTACTTTACATCCATTAGGTTCTATGCTTTTCTATTAAAAACACTGGACAGATACCTTGAGCTTCGTATTCGTAACCTTATTAACTCTTCTCTGTTGTCTGTTTTTTTAATATATCCATACTAGTCGCCGTAGTCTAGTAGGTTCGAACCCCAGGTCAGACATCAAAACGAAATATGAAAAGAAAAATATTTCTTCGACGACTTCTTCTCAGCAGATTTCTTGCAAAAACTCTCAGAGTATATAAAATTGCCATGAAAATTTTCTCAAAAAGTCCCGCCACTAATGTATAAAATTAACACACACAACATAAGTGGTGTGAGAAGCTAGGCTGTAATCCTGATTGAAGGTTTGTAATGGCCAATTATGTATGTATGTATGTATGTGAATACTAGACACCTATAGAAACACTCAATAAAAATTGCTTCTTAATAATGTAAGGATATCTATTGCTGACTGAAAAGCTGGCCAAAAAGGCAAAAATGAATTTAAAGAAATTTAAGAAACTGAATATGCAGTTCGATAGACAACAAAATTCCGCATTATATACGATGTCAAAGTCAGGAAAGTGAATAAAATTAAATGCGTTTTTGGTGTTTTTTTTTTGATATTTTAATATGTTTATATGATATTTTTTTGTGGCTAAACGAATAGAGGTTTTATATTGATTTTTTTTTTATTTGAAAGGTATGAGCAACTAGTATTTTTAGTTTTTATATATATATATATATCTCATATATTAATGTTAAAATTATTTGTTAAAAATTTAAATATAATAAAAATTTCACATTTTTTACCCTCCCCAAAAAAAAAGATAAGGATTTTAAAGGTGAAAGTAGTTTTTAGTAGTTTAATGTTATATACCACAAGAAAATATGAACTCTCTACATTCAGGAACAAAAAAAAAAAGTTTGCGCAAATTTGCGCAATTTTTTTTGGCGATTTTTTGAAAATTTTACTTTTTTTTTTTGAAAAATTAAAAAAATTAGACGCAGTGTAATAAAGCCATAGGCAATAAAGCCATATGGCGTACGAATTATGCGAGGAAATCCAGTAGAAGCGATACCAATCGAGATGTCCTGAATAGGTTAACTTTAAGCAGTGACCCTTTTATAAGCTGCAGTACACAAAAATCGCGAAGGAATAGAAAAGCATTTTAATCAGATACTATTTAGTTTCACTATTTAAGTATTTTTAAGTTATGTATTAAATAATGTAAAATAAATATTATGAATAAATATTAATTATCATAGTAGTTTAAGAACTTAATTACATTTGTATATCGACTATTATAACAATATGAGATGTATGTTAGATTTTCTTAATGGACCGTATGTGGTGCCTATGATCACTTATGATCCGATCATAATAAAATGTGATCGTAAAATGATTCACATTCATATTAAACATATTCATGTCGAATTTCATCGAGGTAATAAAATTTTTAAGCCAATTATAATTGCTAAACATATTTTCTTAAGGGGCCCTATTTTGGACCAAGGGGCAATTATGGACCGACCATAACAAAATTTGGTAATATCATTTAGATTTACAAAATACACGTTCATACCGAGTTTCATCACGATACCGATGTTTTTAAGCCATTTATAAGCGCAAACGTGAATTTCTAAAGGGGACTTTATATGGGGACCAGGGTCAAATGTGATCCGATTTTCATTACACTTTACACCATGATATAGTAGAGTATACAGAACTGATCCATGCTAAATTTTATCATGATTGTTGCATAATTACCATAATTATGTGTAAATAAGTGCAATTTCGAGGGGAATTTGTATGAGGGCTAGGCGAAATCACGGACCGATTTGAACCAAAATCAGTTGGGTTCATCCTTGGGCCTAATTATCACTAACACTATCAAAAAATTCCAGCCATTAACTCATAAAATACTTCTATTAATTTTGGCCAGGTTTTCAGGCATAATGCCACATAGTGCGCCGCCCTTACTACTACTAAGGGTTTCAGACTGGAATAGAGGATAAGGCGCCCTGCAGAATGCACATTTATTCGCTCTGACAGCCAAGGGTCCATCAAATCTCTTTCGGCTGCTACCTTCAGATGTAAACTAGTTGGAATATTCAAACTTTCTTGATGGATTCCAACGGCAATTTTATGGGTTTCTATTTACAAGAATATCTGGTTACAAGCAAAGCAAATCATCTCACTAGAGCGGATATGTATTACTGCCGAATACCAATACACACATAGACGTTCAGCTATACATTAGGTAAAGGTATTTATTGCCCACTAGCAAATCCTGGCTTGAGGATGAATCTTTCTTTATTGCAAAGACTCTGATGGCTAACATTGGTTAGGAAGCGTACCAATCAACTACTTAAATTATATCGACACTGTATCTATTCCCACAAGTCATTACAAATGATTTCTAGAGGGGCTATGAATTGGCTTAAAATTTTTGTCTCTAAACTGCATTTAGTCGCCATGTATATTTCGGGCGCTATAATATTCAAGTCTTCAATAAACACACCACAACCATAGCTGCCAGATTTGACGATTTATCGCCATTTTTGACGATTTTTTGCAATTAAAAATTTGCATCATATTTTTTACTTTAGTACATCTAAAGGCACTTTAAGTTTTGTATTTACTTTGCATTTTTAACTATTGAAAATTTATGTTAGTAATAACAAGAAATAAAATATTATATTCTTAAGTTACTTTCGAATACATGTGATGATTTTTCTGTATTTTATTCCTTTTTAACCACTTAAATAACCTCGTAGTTGAGAATAATTTATCACTTGTCGTTGCAGACTACCATCGGAAGAACAAAGGCAAGCGCCGTTATTTTTTTTTTCGTACGACCAACATCCAGGGGATGGATGGCACTGTGTTTGGAACTATGAAAATATGTTATAGGATGAACGAAAGACAGAACTGTGTTTATGGACACTAGGCTTGTATATTTTTGTACCATAAATAACAGGAAAGACCTCTGTAGGAATTGACATACATCACATACGAATAGTCCGACTAAAAAACGTATTTTTACTGGCCAATCGACCACATACGGATGTGGTGGCCGAGAAAGACGAGCGTTACGTAGGAATATATGATTTTCGGGAAAAAGTCCCCTTATTTCGTTCGACAAAAAACTTTTTGATAGAACAGTGAAACACAAACCCCATTGCAACGATGCTCCAATGATTCAATGGAGTTGGATACGCTACCGTCATTGACGAGCTACTACGGCCTCTTCTGTACGCATTCGAGAAAACTCAAAATAGACGTTGAGGCACCGACCCATACATGAGAATTGTATTGCATTCCCGGTCGGTTAGAAATGGTGTAAATACTAAGATCAGATGATAAGATCTTAAGAAGGAACTGAAAAAACTGAAAAATGTGTCGGTTGGAGCCAACATTACACTGGATTTTCATGCTCAGAATGTCAAGAGCTTCTGACTCCTTAATATTTACATGACCCATAGATTAAGATGATGCAATGCTGATGATGATTATTATTATTACTCCTGCGCTTAGAAACAACGCTGGGATAGATTGTTTAAACCTTAAAAAATTTTTTCCAGAAAATGATACAAAATTTCTCCTTTTTTAGAAAAAAAATTGATAAACGAAGATGAAGGTCGCTAGTTTTTAATTTCTAACAAATTTTTTTTTAAATGTTTTATTTTTGAACTCAGATATGTACATAGATATGTACATTGACTTTATATGTTTTGCTACAATAGAAATAATTTTTGTTTTTAAAAACTTTTAATTTATTTATTTTTTGACGATTTTTTTGACGATTTTTTTGACGATTTCAATAAACGTCTTTGACGATTTTGACGATTTTTTCTAAAATATTTGATGATTTGGTTATCTGGCAGCTATGACCACAACCCTTAAAGAATTCTTGAACATCTAGAAAAGGTTTTCCACTCCAATATCGGCTGCTTGGATATCGTTCACATAGTTATGCAAGAGCATATTGGTATTAAAGAGGTATTAAAGAGTACGGGTCTAAAACCAATATCTAAGAAGACTAGCAGTTTGACGAGTGTAGCCTAATTACCTGTTCTTCCAGGAGAAGCTGATTGGTGTTATCCTCAGGGCACCAGTAATAAGGATGTCCGATAGCCTTCTTACTTCGTCAATTACATTGCAGTTAGATTTTCTCACAGTTGTTTGGTATTTCTTTTATGTCTGTCGGTATGGAGTTGTCGCGAGTATAACCGACAGCATAGATCGCTTCAACTGCCAATTGGAACGATTTTCAATTTTAAAAGACAAGTTTTTTCAATTCGATTTGTTACATCTGAGGTGAGTGGGGAAATGTTTGATGCCATATTTTTGAATTATTTTTTAAATCACAATTGGTCCATTAGAGTTTAAAGATTCCTTAATTATACATACATAGTCTATGTGTATATCATTAAATTGCTATATTTTTCTAATTTTTATTTCTAATTTTTTTTTCTAATTTTTTTTTTTTTAATAAATACCTACTGATGTCGATACATTTGTGAATGAATGTTTATGCATCCATGCACTACGACTATTATACGCTGTATACACCACCCCATTTAACATATTGAAACAACCAAACGGATGCTTTAATAACACTGAAGTGTGTAGGACGACATTATCAAATAACACAGATTCATACATACGTACAGACACAGACACAGACGCAGACACGACAGCAGCAGTTTAAATGAAAACCAAAGAACGTGTGCTGCTGGGCCTTTTAAAATGATCAGGAGCAAAAAAAAAATGCAAAACAAAAAAAGTAAAAAAGAAAAAAAATACAACAAAATGTGGAAAAAAATGTGAAAAATTCAAAAATAGAAAAATAATACAATAATATTGTGTTTTCGGGGTTTTGGAATATTTAAACTATTGGCAGCGTATGTATGTATATGTAATATGAAAAGTTGTTAGAATATTTGTTAGTTTTGACCGAAACGAAAGTGCCATCAGGAGCAGATGTTTCTCTCTTACTCCTCTTAATTATTCTGTGATTTTTACCAGGATTTTTACAGCAGTTCGTTGGTTTTTTCATTTTTTTTTCTCTGCTCAATTCTATTATTTGTCTTGTTTTCCTTGATGTTTTTTTTGTGTGTCAATTTTTGTTTCATTCAATAACTGATATTTAAATGACAAGAAATGACCGTTACATGGAGTGGAGATGATGAAAATGTTTATGGGGGTGTAAGACAAAGCTGTCGTACAACTATTCAACCGTTAGAAGTAATTGTATTGTATTGAACTGGACTGAAAAAGGTTGCTGAACCATTCTCAAATAAATATCCATCGGATCTGTGAATGATATTAACAGACTTTTGTAAAGATTTTCATGTTGTAATCTAGGCTTATTAAACGGGTTGTAAAGCAGTTGAAAGCCTCAGTTAGTGTGGATCAAAACCCAGCAAAATAGCCCCCCAGTTAACAATGAGATCCTCCCAGAACAGCTAATAAAGTGTTATCTCAGGAGGCCGATTATAACAAACTTTAAAGCGCTGGACACCATTGCGTAAGTTTATCAAAGAGTGGCGTGGTATAGTTATTACAGAGCTTAACTACAAACCCAAGCTATTAGATTTAAAACCAGAAGAAGACGAAAAAATGTACATCGTGGTTTGCTAATCTCAAAAATAAAAACAATAAATTATTATGGCGAATGACGCCGTGGTCTAGTAGGTAGTGTGTTGGCTTATTAGACGTAAAGCCGGGGTTCAAACCCCAGGCCAGACATCAAAACAAAATACAAAAAGTATTTTTTCGGCGACTTCCTCTCAGCAGATTTCTGGCAAAAACTCTGAGAGTAAATAAAAATGCCATGTAAAGTTTCTCAAAATCTGTCGTTCGGAGTCGACTTTAAACTGTAGGTCCCACCACTCATGTATAAAATTAATACACACAAGTGGTATGAGAAAATAGGTCGTAATCCTGACTGAAGGGTTGTAATGACCAATTATGTATGTAAATTATTTTTGGCCTTCGGCTTAACAAGCTGTGGGAATAATAAAGACATTTTCTTTTTAATGCTTATCAATATTTCTCACAACTTAACCATAGCAAATGCATATCGTACACAAATTTACTATAAAAAATACAAGTCGTCGACAAAATTTCTATATAAACTCCTTTGAGAGAAGGATTAGAAAAGATGCCGAGTCTAGGGCCTAGCTTGGCTAATTTTTAACCCCATTACCAATAAATTGTCTAAGATTTCGAACATGCAAACAATATTACTGAAATGAAATCCAACAGCTTGTTCATTCACTCCATCCATATTGGCAGATCGAGCTTCTATTCTCGGAGATATTTTATTCGAATAGGTAGATTCATGTCAATTTATATAAAATAGATGAGTGTAACAGCTTTTTTAAATTAAAATTCTTACCGACTAACAGTTTGCCATAACTTAGCCGGAAGTATCAAGTAAAAGAGTTAAGAAAAGATATCTACAGAACGGGGTTTATGTGAGTAGTTATCATGTGCAGGAGTAGAAGACCACGGTTCATTTGCGTCACTATCTTCTATTACTGTCTGGATTAAAGAACGGTTTCTGTGTACAACAACCATTTATAGTCCTGTAATGGTTTGTAACGACTTCAAGTAATACAATGCATTTCCAGACTTCCTTCGTCCTTCCTTCCTGGGTCATTACAACCCTTCAGACAGGATTACGACCTTCTTTTTCTCACAACACTTATGTTGTGTGTGTTAATTTTATACATGAGTGGCGGGATCTACAGTTTAAAGTCGACTCCAAACGACAGATTTTTGAGAAACTTTTCATGGCAATTTTTTTATTTGCTGTCAGAGATTTTGCCAGAAATCTGTCGCCGAAGAAATATTTTTTTCATAATTCCGTTTTGATGTCTGACCTGGGGGTTTGAACCGAGGCCTTACGCCTAATAAGCCAACACACTACCTACTAGACTACGGCGACTTCTCCTGCAGCATACTTAATTCCCTCACAAGCCTGTATTGTGTAGAATTCTGTCTCTAAAAGGATTCTGTTTATTTTTTCATTTTAAAACAAGCAACAGAAACAATCAACAAGTCTGTAAGAAGATCTTGGAATGATAAATGGTTTTTTAAAATCCCTTCTGCTTCTGAAATTTCTTACATAAACAAACTGAAGAACCCTTTACTAATCCCCTTGTTTATCTAAGTGTCTATTAGTCAAACCATAAAAAAGGCAACCGATTATGGTTGCATCGAAAGGATTACAAACGAAATGAATGAATGCAGAACAACCCTTACAACGTGTTGCACGATCACAATATTATCTAATCGTTGTAACACATATCAACACGAGGGAAACAATAAAAAAAGACCGACTTCTTTATTATGACAGACAGACAATAAAAAATCTGAAAACAGAACAACCCTCCTCATCCATCCTAATTTGGGATACTTATCACTTTATAAAGTGTTTGGAATTAACCACGATTAAAAAAATTGGAAAAATTAAAAAAAAATGGAAAAAAAAACCACCAAAACATAGGATAATGGCTGGTAATTTCATAATTACAGAGTGTAATCTAAACGTAAACAACTTCCTTTTTTTTAGGGAAGCCGTATTTTTGCCTTTGGCTGCTTCCCTTGTTTCAAAAGCCGTGTATTTTTTATGAGCCTCTCTCTACAATTTTTTTTTTTTACATTTCCGTTGTTTATGTGTCGCACAATGGGCAGGCACCCTTAGTTTTTTTCCGGCTCTTTTTTTCTTCTAATTATTGCGTATGGCTGTTCCTTTTTTTTATACGCCACTTAAACAAATTTCTTGTATTTTTTGTTGCACAATTCAATTCGAGTAAAAAAACGAGGGTCTGTTTTGTTTCCCATATGGGGTGAATTTTTTTAAGCGCTTTAATAAAAAAAGGCGATTATTTAGGGGGAAAAGTCAAAATTGAGTGGCATGAAGAGATCAACTGATCAAGTAATTTTAACCTTTAATTGAGCAATTAACCTTTCTTTAGCATTTTTAAGGGGATTGGTTTACATTTTCATCATCTTTTTTTATTATAAGACTTGTTGATATGGCTTGAAGTTTTTTATTCTGTATAAAAATAATTTAAAAAAGGAAAGGGAGGGTTAGGTAGGATATACCTAAATGGTTCATTTTAAGGCATGTAAAAATATTTTTTTGGAAATCTGCTGCTGCCTTGGGACAACGCAATTAGGAGCTCAAAATTTTTAATATTTTTTTCATAATTTCGGTTTTGATGTCTGACCTGGGGTTTGAACCGAGGCCTTACGTCTAATAAGCCAACACACTACCTACTAGACTACGGCGACTGATAAGATCTGTTTAGAGTGGCAAATAGTTTCAAAGGAATTCATCGTTTCTTTCTTACTGGCATAAAAATTTAAAGCTTTTCAATTTTATAAATTGTAAGAAGTAACGAATCCTGGAGGCAGAAATTGTTAAAGGGTATGATCGATACGTTGAAAAAGCTTGACAATTTTGATAAAACATTTTAGTATTACTTCTTGTTTACTTCGGTTACAGCGGCTTAATGTAGAGATTTTCCTACACAATCGTAGATCCACAAGCAGTTTATACTACCACAAAATGCATTAGCCACTATATTTATTTGATCAAATCTTTCTCAAATGGGTAGTCATCTTGTCGTGATACGAGTAATTAAGTACAAGGATACTTACAGCCGAACTTACGATATTGATTCAGTAGCCCATGTCAGAATGATCTAACATGAGTATTCGTTCTCGTTTTTCATTTTCATTTAAAAAGTGTTAAAAACAAAACAAATGGGCGGGCAGGTTTACGAACAATAAGGAAAACTCTTACTTTTCAACAGTCGTCATCAAAATCGAAAGGAAAAAAATATGAACAAAGTAAGTACTACTCCCGTCTATTGACGTCTGTTCGCCAAGTTGTGGCAGCTAATAAACGCCAACCTCCGCTCTCTAAATCCATCAGCAGCTGTTCTAATTCTGAGCGGCTGATAGTCTACTTCTACCTCTTATACAGAGACAGTTATTCTTTATCATTTTTGATGAGACCTTTTTTAGAATCAGTGCATAGTTCATTAAAAATTTTAAGAAATTTTTTTTTACTCTTTAATACCGCCCGGACAGTTCTTTTGCTGCTATATTCACAGGCATAATTTTTGCATTCATTCCGTACTATTGGACAGAGTTCGCTGCCATGTTCAATAAAATCATTTCAATTCCTTTGGTATTTACAACTTTTATTAGCATTTTGCAAACGTAGCACATGTGGCGATCGTCTATTATAATGCCCAGCAAAGTGAACTTCAAAAAACTTGTCTCGACATTTTTTCTTTTCATAGACATACATACATACATGATTTTTCATTACACCACTTTTCACACCACTTGTGTTATGTGTGTTAACTTTTATACATGAATGGCGGGACCTACAGTTTAAAGTCGACTACGAACGATAGATTTTTGAGAAGCTTATCATGGCAATTTTATTTAGCCTCAAAGTTTTTGCCAGAAATCTGCTGAGAGAAAGTCGCCAAAGAAATATTTTTCATATTTCGTTCAGTTGGAGATGCCTGACCTAGGGTTTGAACCGTGGCCTCACGTCTGATAAGCCAACACACTACCTACTAGACCACGGCGACCCTGGAACATTGCAAAGTGTAAATTTGTTGTAAATGCCAACCAGTGGTGTTGTGCTAATTTTTTTTTACCGGAACGCGTTCCGGACTCCGGTTCACGGTTCGGAAAAACAAACCAGTTCGTTCCGGTTTTTGTTCCGGTTCGGGTTCGGTTCAAACCCTTGTTTATAAAAATACATATAAAAATTCGTCAAAAATCATCTTTAGTTCCGGAACGCGTTCCTGTCCAAAAAGGAAGTACCGGAACGACGTTCCAGAGCGTCAACACCACTGATGCCAACTTCAATTAGACGTATCACTCATTTCCTAATATTTTCTAAACTGGAAGGAAATCAAGGCCCAAAAAGTGGCCTGATGTCTGTCAAACAATTGAAACTAGTATCCACTTTTTATTCTTTTATAAGCATTAAACGTTGCCACTCAAATAATATTAACGTATTTTTATCCCTGAAAAGAAAATTACTCACTAACAAGGAGAAGAAATGTAGAATTCCTTTACAGACCAAGCGTTCTCATATATAACTACAAACCAAATATCCTGTTTTAAACCACATTTTGGGTGCCCTGGTGTCCAGTGGGTAGAGTGCTAGACTATTAGCGTGAGGGTCGTGGGTTAGATTCCAACCAGAGACTCTGGTCTGTGACACTATACCGAACACATGGTCAAGTTACTCCGCTCGTATATAATTAGAATATAATTTGTAATTGTATTGTAATTAATAAATAAATAAATAATAAAACACATTTTTTTGGCATGCGGACTACATTGATTCCATGTATAGTTTAATAATGAGTGGAAGACATTTTAATTGTATGGATATTCTACCTTCATCACCTTATGTCTGTAAGCGATAATCTAAGTTTTACATGTTTTTGATTTTTCGAAAAAGATAATAAAAACAATATTTTATTAAAAATATCAATTATCCTCTAGGTTCTCCACCTCTAAACTGCTGCTGTTCTTACTCAAATATGGCGTATAAATAATGTTATCGAATTTATTTGTTTTTTTATGACTTATTTAGTCAACATACATGATACATATGTATCATATGTATGTATAATGTTCATGTAAGTAGCTGTTTAAAGATCATTAATTTAAAAATTGAAATTTTTTTTAAGTACCAGAGCAACAGCTACTTAAACAACCCCTTTTTAACACTTTCATTTTCCCCTGCCCCCCAGAAAAAAATGTATTCTTTTTAAATTTAATTTTTTTGTTCTTTTTTCTCTTTTTTGGTATCGTTTTCCAAGTTCAATGTCAGCGTGTTGCTTGTCTACAGATGTTGGAAATATTGCGTTATTTACTCTCCTTTTAATTTTTTTTCTTGTAGGTTTTCTAACGCGTGCATAAGAAAGAGTAAATCTTGTGGTGGCACGCACCTCGTAATACTTACGATATTCATTGGAGCGAGTTTGCGGATAGATGGCTTACGTTGTCTTTTTTTCTTTTTTATTTTTCTCTTCGGTTTATTGGAATCCTTTAGGGAGTTTTAATTTTTTTTCTTATTTAATTGTGTTCTATTCGAAGATCTGATTTTAACACATTCGTTTTTCTTTATTTACTTTCAATAATTTTGTTTTCTTTGACAGTGGGTAGTGAAATTTCATTTACAGTGTAGAGTACGTAGTACATACATAATTGGTCATTACAACCCTTCAGTCAGGATTACGACCTAGCTTCTCAACACCACTTATGTTGTGTGTTAATTTTATACATGAGTGGCGGGACCTACAGTTTAAAGTCGATTCCGAACGACAGATTTTTGAGAAACTTTTCATGGCAATTTTATTTACTCTCAGAGTTTTTGCCAGAAATCTGCTGAGAGGAAATCGCCTTTTTGTATTTTATTTTGATGTCTGGCCTGGGGCTCGAACGCTGGCTTTTCGTCTAATAAGCCAACACACTACCTACTAGACCACGGCGACTATGTAGTAAAGAGAGAAAAAAAATTCTAAATATTTAAGAACAAGAGATAAGGTTCTACAAGTTATGGATGCAAGAGTCCAAATACACATGCGCTTAAATCCCAAAAGCTCTAACATATCTATGGCTGAAGTGCCGGTTGAAAACGACAAAGTGTTGTACAAAACTCTTTAAATTTACTATGATCTTTAGCTAACGTTTTGATCAGCGTCTAGCTAAGATCTTAGATCACAGGCTTCATTTCGTAGATATATACTCACAAGAGCATTTAAGGTTTCAGTCTAAAGCTGCTGAGCAGAGATCAGCAATGAATCGTTTTTTCGCTACTCATATGAACTCATGAAATTTTGAGTATGAGTGAGTCAACAGTATTGAAATTCAACTACTCAGATTCATTCGTACTCAATACAACATTGATTTATAAATACAGGTTGCAATGAGTATGAGTACAACGTCGACATCAAACTCATAACATTCGAAATATGTTTGATTCATACGCCTCTACTCATTCAGATTCATAAATTTAGAAAAATCCTTATAATACTCATAAATGATTCGAGTGATTCGAATCATGCATCAAAATTTACAGTCTTAGTTGTTGTTGCATTTACAAAAAAGAAGGAAGAAAAAGACAAAGACCGCAAGCAAAGCAAACACACAACCTTCTAGTGAGTATTGTAGTGTTCGTACGCGAGTCATACTTATTTTGTGCTTCTTGTAAATGTTGAGTAAAGGAGAGTCGAAATCAACAACATCATGCGTATTGTTAAGTATGAGTACGATGAGTACTTCAAACTTTGAATATGAATAGTATGAGTATGATATTAAAACAGAAATTATGAGTACGATTCGATTCTACTCATCTTTTAGAATACTCATTGCTGATGTCTGCTGCTGAGTACTTTCATTTGTGATCGATTAGCCAGTGAATCGCATAATATTGATTAATCATTACATATTAATTTGTGTTAGAAAGACTTTGCTTGCAACAGTCTTTATCTCTCTTATAACCTAAAAGGATTCGAATCTTAACATTCATTTCCTTTCGGCCATAATGTATTATCGTCGTTTCAATAGTAGTAGGGATCGTAACCTTAGTACATATTGTTTTAATACATTAAATAAAAAATTTAATTGATCCCCTTACTCTTTCATATTAAGGGGCTTAGTGTTGGCAGTAGACAATGCTATAACTGACAGAATCCTTAGTCTGCAGAATACTACAATCAATGGCTATAGTTTGTTCTGTATGATTTAGAATCTTGCAAATATGCCTTCAAGGTTACGCCGTGGCCTAGTGGGTAATGTGTTGACTTATTAGACGTGAGGCCTCGGTTCAAACTCCAGGTCAGGCATCTCCAACTAAACGAAATATGAAAAATATTTCTTCGGCGACTTCCTCTCAGCAGATTTCTGGCAAAAACTCTGAGAGTAAATAAAATTGCTATGAAAAGTTTCTCAAAAATCTATCGTTCGGAGTCGACTTTAAACTGTAGGCCCCACTACTCATGTATAAAAATTAGCACACATAACATAAGTGGTGTGAGAAACTAGGTTGTAAGCCTGACTAAAGGGTTGTTATGACAAATTATGTGTGCATGTATGTATGTGGTTACGCTGTTACTTAAACAAAGTGATCATTGAGTAGAGACTTGGTAAAACCATTTCATTTAAAGTATCTATGACTTCTATCATATCGCTTACGGCTTCTATGTAATAATGAAGTGGAGCATTAACAATATGTAGTTAAACTGCATATAAAACATTTAATTACTTCAGTTAAACGATTTCAATTAATAATTTAATTATATTGATGTATCTTTTAATTGAAAATAAACTTTTCAAAAATAAAATGTATTTTACTTTTCTAATGCACTGTATTCATATATACCATATATATATATATAATACATTGAAATACATATTGCCCTTGTCCATACAATACTTGGTTGTCTTGTATACAAATTTTCATATCTCCAACCTCTCCATACCCCATAACAGTAGTAGTTTATTATTCTTCTCTGCTTCTTAATTGGTTTCTTAAGTGTTTGTAATTTTTATTTAAGACTTTCTATTTGTTATTGTTGTTGCTATTGCTTTTTCTGTTGTTGTTGTTCTCATTTTTCATTTTCATTTAAAAAGTGTTAAAAACCAAACAAACGGGCAGGCGGGTGCACAAAAAATAAGGAAAACTCTTACTTTTCAACAGTCGTCATCAACATCATCAGAAGAAAAGGAAAAAATATATAAAGAACGTGTATAGCGCAAGCGTGTTTTATAAGACTTTTTCTATTTCTTTTAAATTTTATTTATTTTAATTTGTCTTCTTTTGTTCTTCTTATTTTTTCCTTTTTTATTTTCATCATTCCATAAATAAATCACAATAAAAATAAAAATAAACCCAACAACAAATTGTAAAACAACCCAACAAACTATATTCAAACTAATAGACGAGGGGGCGTATTTTTAATACTGATGAGCATCTATAGGAAGAAAATATTAGAAAATAAAACCAAAAATACTTACAAATATTATGGAGAATTGAAAAATGGAGGATGAATGAAAGAAATATAATTGAAAAATATTTTGAAAGTTTATTCACATGATGTTAGGTTAAATGGTTAATCCGCCGTAGCCGGACTTGAATGTCATTATGGTACCCTAATCACCGCGGATATTTTAAAAAATCCATAAGAATTTCCACAGTAATCTCTGTAATCTTCAACTTATGCGATAATCAATGCCAAGGTCCACAAATTTAGTAAATTATGATAACTACTCTCTTCGATCTATTTATCAAGAGAACTCCTTTAGAAGTCTTTACTTAGAAGTCCACTGAATTTAGAATCCTTTCAATCTGCTAGAGTTCAGTATTGGCTTTCATAAGCTATGTCAAAGCACATCTAAAAGTATTTTTATTACTTACACAGTCAATGTGTATCACCGACTCTCTGAGTCTGTCTCACTGCCGACCTGGTTACATTATTCCTGATGGAAGAAGAAAGAAACCTTAGGATAAAATCCTTTATATTAGTCGCTTGCGATATCCACTATATACTACAAATTGATCTTAAAATAAGGAACATGTTTACCTTGGCGGTAACTCGAGCTCCATACAATATCACTGAATATACCACCTCTACTAACTGAAATCTTTAACTAGACAGAGCTGCAATCACTCCAATTACCTCATTTGCATACATACAGTTGTACCTCTTCAAAGTATTTTACTGTAATATAAACGGTTATTTCGGCACTGGCAGTATTTATTCTAAAAAAAATATCCTGCGTTCGCCGTTCTTGACATCCTTGAAAAAACTGTTCGAAGAACAGAGGAAAGTCTGGTATTTGAAAGAGTCTGGAAGGCTTGACCTAGAAGACTCTTCCTAATAGTGCACATTAGTGCATAATCTGAGGATTTGAGTTTGTTAAGGTTAAGTTAGCTTAGATAGTGGACTCCTCTTTTAAGAAGGGGTCCAACTTAGGCCAGCATTAAGAATCATTGTGATATTCTTCCCGCTAATCAAACATTTCCATTTCGAAGTCGTCGTAGTCTAGTAGATAGTGTGTTGGCTTATTAGACGTAAGGCCACGGTTCTAACCCAAGGTCAGACATCAAAACGAAATTACGAAAAAAATATTTCTTCGGCGACTTCCTCTCAGCAGATTTCTGGCAAAAACTCTGAGAGTAAATAAAATTGCCATGAAAAGTTTCTCAAAAATATGTCGTTCGGAGTCGACTTTAAACTGTAGGTCCCGCCACTCATGTATAAAATTAACACACACAACATGAGTGGTGTGAGAAGCTAGGTCGTAACTCTGACTGAAGGGTTGTAATGACCCAGGAGTTACGAAGGAAGTCTGGAAATGCATTGTATTGCTTGAAGTCTTTACAAACTATTACAGGACTTTAAATGGTTGTTTTACACAGAAACCGTTCTAATGGCCAATTATGTACGTATGTATCAAACATTTCCTAGAGCCAACCAACCCAAGTCCAAAATAATTCTTGCTATTGCAACAATCTTTAGTCAATGTTTTCAGTCAAGGATGTCAAACAGAGAAAGATCAAAAGTCTCCGTCTTTTTATAACAAGAGCAGAGCACTCACATATGGGGTGAAACTCAGTATCTTCGTCCGTCTTAGACCCACAGCTTCTGCAAAAGTTATTTGTCCAAATGTTAAGTCTTTCGGCATATCTACCAAACGGACATAGACCCGATGGATGGCAATGCGATTTAAGAACAAACGTGAGTCGGTCCTCTTCTTGTTCATACGTGTGCTGCCAACTTGCTACAAAACAAGTGAATAATATTCAGTTTAACTGAGACAATCGGAAAACCTATGCCCTGTAACATGTCAGAGATTGAGAGCTTCGTACCGGCCCTGGCCAGTTCATCAGCAATGCAATTTTCAATCAAATCCCTGTGTCCTGGAACCCTTAGAAATTTTTAGCATTAATGGAGAAGCACGGATATTGAACGGCTGTATACATTCTGAATATTTAAAAAAATTAAAAGTATTCAATCCCATTCAAATAATACAACGAACATCATGGGTAGATCAGTTAGCGCCTATACCCAATCTATGTATCAAAGGGTATTTTGTTTCTAGACAACGACGGATGGCAAACCTATTATCTTAGGACCTACTATTATCACAACCTCATCAAAGAAGTTTATTAAAATCGTAAAAAAATCGTCAGAAAAAATAAATAAATTAAAATTATTTAAAAACCAAAATTATTTCTATTGGAAATTAAAAGCTAGCGTAAATATAAATAAATAAATAAATAAATAAATAAAATAATTAAATAAAAAATTGTTTAAGATTTAAACAATCTATCCCAGCGTTGTTTATTGACACATAAGCGCAGCAATAATATAATATCTATGGGCGGTGTAGATATTAGGAAGTCAGAAGCTTTTGATATTCTGAGCATGAAAATTCAGTGTAATGTTAGCTGGAACCGATAGATTTTTCAGTTCCTTGGCTTCTTAAGATGGTGCAAGAAATACTTCACTTTATATATCCCACCGAGAATATAATACAACTCTCATACATAGATCGGTAACACAATGTCTATTTTGAGACATTTTGATCGCGTACAGAAGAGGGTGAAGGGTGCTCATTAATGACGGTAGGGTATCGAACTCTATTGTTTCATTGGAGCATCGTTGCAACGTGGCTTGTGTTTCACTGTTCTATCGCTTTTACAACGGATTTTGGGCGAGCGAAATAAGGGTACTTGTTCCCGAGAGTCTTTGCCTTTGTTCTTCCGATGGTAATACTAGAAGCTATACTCGAATTTTTAAAATTGTCTGCAACGGCAAATGATAAATTATGAACAACTACGAGGTTATTTAGGAGTTATAATTTTTTGGCTTTGAAGGGATTAAAAATGGCATAAAATACAGAAATATCATCACAGGTATTCGAAAATAACTTAAAAATATAATATTTTATTTTTTGTTATTACTAACATAAATTTCCAATAGTAACAATAGCAAAGCAAGTACAAAGCTTAAAATGGCTTTTAATGTACTAAAGTAAAGAAAACGATGCAAATTTTTAATTTCTAAAAATCGTCAAAATAAGTGCATAAATCGCCAAAATGACGTCAAACAGCTATGTATATCCCTCATATTACCAGAGATAATGGAAAGAGAGTGGGTTAACCATATCTTTCTACATAAACTCTAAATCCTTATGACCTCTACGGAAAAAAAGGAGGACAATGATGTTGCTATTCCTTATAGAGCACCATTAGATGAAACTATACATGATCAATGGATTTTTTGGATACATGGAAAGAAACTGATGTGGCTTCAAGGTTTACTTAAGTTGTTATTATTCTCATTTAATATTTTACGTACAAATAAATACACACGATAGCCTAAAAGTATATAGAATCAAACCGCAAACACAATGTGTTAGAAACTCTTCATCAAAAAATATTGATTTGAAATTGAAATACAAAAAACAACAAAAATCTCAACTGCACTTAAAAATCGAATGACAATTGAATAAAAAATGAATGTGCAACAATTAACAACGTATGCCTGTAACTACAGCAACACACAAAACAGGATAAACAGAATGCAATCGAAATACATAAAAACGTCAACTCATTCATAGAAGCAGTCAGCCAGCCTAAGCCCATCTGCACATTTTTCAGCCTGCATAAAAAATTTATTTTCAAAAAATATTTTTCAACTATTTTTTCTCTCAAACACTACCAAACTCGTTATAGAGACAGAAGTAATATTAAAATATTAATGGAGAGGCGTATGATGGGGGGGGGTTAAATTCGAATGCCAATTTTCCATTTTCAACGATACGATAACGCCGTTCAGGAGAATCATGTCTTTTTTTTGTTCTCTTTTTGTTTTTTGAATATTAATACTGTGTGCCTATGATAATTTGAAACTTGTATCTGTCTACGTGTGGTTGTATTGGTTTGTTTTCAATATCCTTTTTATACAGAATATTCACAATTTTTTCTCTCCTTCTCTCTAACATTTATACACAGATTTTCCGTTAAATGTGCACGATTATATGTGTGTATGTGTGTTTTTTATGAATAAATATCTTCCTGTGTCATTCTAATCACAAGTATTTGTACGAGTATATGTAAGCTTATATGTATGTATGTATGTGTATAACACTATTCGATTATTTACGATATTGAAACAACTACTACAACAACAATAACAACATATACTATGAGAATAAATTAATCTGAATAATAAAACGCATGCAAAGTCCCCAACACTCAATACATTTTATTTGTGCTTTTTGGATATGCATTGGCATGTAAAAAACGAGTACATACACTCAAAAAACTACGGTTAATAAAATAATAAGAAAAAATAGTAAAAGAGATGCAATCACATTAATATCGACAATAGCGTGACGTATATGGATTTTCAAATGCTCCAATGTCAGTGGATTATCCACGCAAACAATGTCGTTGATAACAAAAAGACTAACTGCCTCAAATAGCATGACGTTTATGGTCAATTGAAGTCGTCTAAATGAGAAAACAAAATCAAACAGTGTTATATTGGTCTTGACACCATCCTGTCGAAGCACATATCGTCTATTAACATACGCCTATTTTTACTTTTTCACAAAGAATTTTGGATTCTTCAAGCCTTATTTCCAATTTTTCCCTTGTTGCCGTAATTACCGAGTGACAAATGTGCTTCATCACCGGAGAAAATTTTGTTAGAAAGATCAGCATATCTGCGGCGTTTTGAATGATGGCCAACCGGAGGTGCGAACCTAGATGCAAAATATACACACTTACTTACATACATAATTCATCATTACAATCCCTTCGTCAGGATTACGACCTAGTTTCTCACACCACTTATGTTGTGTGTGTTAGTTTCATACATAAGCGTTTACCTAGAGTTTAAGGTCAATTCCGAACGACAGGTTTTTGTGAAACCTTTCACGACAAATTTTATGAACTCTCAAAGTTTTTGCCAGAAATCTGCTGAGAGGAAGTTGCCGAAGAAATAATACAATAATGCACAGGCCAGGCCAAATCTGTAACGCTGCCAGTCTGTTCAAAGCTATCAGTCTCATCCTGCACAATTAAGTCTATTATGGCGACCATAATTACACCTTAATGCTCGAAATGTGGCTGCGTTTGAATCACCTTTATTTGTAGAAAATTCCAAGCGTTTTTCTTTTATTAAACGAACTACATTTGTATTACCTTGACAGACCGACAGCTTTGTAACCACTAAATATGTAACACAGTGCAATAAATCAAAAAAAAATTAATTAAATAAAACTTCTTCTCTATACTGTTTAATACGAATGCCAGCAACATTTTTAGAGTGTATTGTTGAGGACAGCATTAAAAAATGGATAGAGAGTCAGTCAAAAAAAAAAAAATGCAGTCACACAATTACCAATACATGTGCGTTCACCCTGTGTTCAATATTATTCAGTTGATACTACGCAATGACGCCAACAAGGAAACAACAGTCAACAACGAAAAACAAATCGGCTCCATAAACACATAATAACGATCAAATATTCAAAGGCAAAAACTAAAACAACGACTCCTGCCGACACAAACCTACAATCAGTTTATCCTACACAAACTTCCCGAGAGTACCACACCACTAAATCAACAAACATCAACACTCATACCTCATCAGCAATAACAAAACATAGTATGTAACATTCTCTTTAAAGTGTAGTATACAGATTCCATTATAATAACAAATAAAATAAAACAAAATAAATGCAATGTAGTAAAGTGTTTTTTATTTCTTTGCTTATTTGTATATTTAAAATGTTGTTGTTTTACCAGTATTATTATATTTCCGTTATGGAGCAAATCTCTATAAAATACTGCTGAGCGTGTATATGTACATGAGTTGCCTGTTATTGCATAGTATTTATTCAAACATGCACGCATACATATGTAAATATTTAAAAGAGAGAGTATATGGTGTCTATTCTCTTTCTTTTATTCTATTTTTATTATCCTAAACAGCAAAAAAAGTAAAAAATTTAGGGAAATTTTTGTTTTATCAACAATTTCCCTACACTTTCTGCCTAAGTACGTGCGTATACTCTTATAAAATGAACTCGTGCTGTCCAAACAGTGCAAACATCACAGCACTTTTACTTTCAACTGTAATTTGTAATGTCATACTCAATGCAAGGATTTCCTTTAACTGTCTTATCATAAAACGCACAGCCTGTCTGTCAGTCAGTCATTGATTCGTACAGCCACAAAACATCATTGACAGCAGATGACAATTGTATTTTGCATTGTTTTTCTTCATTAAGCGTGACATTTTCTTATTGTTGGCGATTTTTATCACGTTCTCTCTCTCTCTTCTCTGACTCTCTCTCTCTCGTTTTCCTGTTTTATTTGTAATATTTTTAATCAAGATTTTTTTGGTTTGCAGATTAAAATCTTGGTTTCTTTTTTTTTGTCATTTTCTTTTTTATTTCTACTGTTTTCTCTTGATGTCCTTAAAATCTTAAAAAATATTAAAAAAAAATATGTACAAGAGACAGGGAGAGTATGTTTATGATCCACATTTTAACGTCTGGCAATCACACGCTGACAGGATTAAATTCAATACCATTTTCCAGTAGATTCTTAAGTTTTCTATTCCATTCTTTCGTTTAATTGTAGATCACTAATTGACCATGAAATTAAAGCTGGTCATTGTTCCTGGGGATTTCAATTTTCTTTTTTACGAATTGAGTCATTCGATTTGATTTTAATCCTGATGTGCATGAAATGATATTTTGAAAGGGAATTTTATGATCACTTTCATTTTTTATCATAAGGATTTAAGAAATTTGTCGTGAAATTGATGACATCACAAGAACACAAAAAGAAGAAGAACAATCCGCAAAGCATGTGAAAACCGTAAAATTAATGAAAATTATAACAAAACGTTTGAAAACTAAAGTTTGAGACAAATCAATCAATCTATATTCTATACACCTGAAGCGTTATACGCTCAGCCACAAAAGTATACATACGGTTAACAAATTTCAGAAAATTTTTTAACTAATCCGTTTTCGTTGAAAATCTTTATAATTGTCTGACATCTTTCTTCGATTTTAAGACGGTCTTTTGCATTGGTTTAGAAATTTGTGAAATTTGTAAATCGGATGTATACCTTTGTGGGCCTGTGCAGTGCCACAATTCAGTTCAATTCCAGAAATTTTATAACCAATGCAAAAGACCGTCTTAAAATCGAGAAAACTATAAAGATTTTCAACGAAAACGGATTGGTTAAAAAATTTCTGAAATTTGTTAACCGTATGTATACTTTAGTCACTGTGTGTATATAACTTCTGTAAAACCTTATCCTTTCCGAAACTGTGTTGACATCTCTATAACTTTTACTAAATCATCTTTCAATACCTATAACCATTAGGCCCTTTTGAAGGGGATAAGCTTCTAACAACTGTGTGTACAATAACCTCTTAGTACTTTCGAGTTTTCATTCATCAAATGGTATCACTTGTCGTTTCCTATGCTGCCTTATCTACATGCTGTTACAACAGTATTCTATCGTGTTCTCGCACAGTTATATCTAAATTATACTAACCTAACCTAGGTTATACTAACGTAATATTTCGTTATCATAACTTCAGCTTCGGTTGCTTTTCCGGTCTTTTTAGGGTCGATGATATATACTCAGCCCGTTATTTGAACTGCTTGCACGCTCCCATGAATAGAAACCGATCGTGATATAAGTGGAAACCCTCACTTGCAGTGAGTTATTTATAGTTTTCCCAGGTTATCATTTATGCCCTGTAATCGCGATTTTACATCACCAATTCGTTGGAATATCCTGTAGTAACTCTCATCCAGTTAAAAATCTTCAATTCACCAATATATACATAATCGGCCATTACAACCCTTCAGTCAGGATTACGGCCTAGCGTCTCACCAATACGAATTTTTATTTAATGTACTGTAAAGATTCTAACTATTACTCCTGCTGTTTAGTTACCCAAAAAATCATACCACCAGTACATATGTACATGCGGACCTGGAACTACGTATTCATAATGCTAAGATATCGGTAATGATACCAAGCGTGTCTCTTACAATCAATTCCATCACTCAGATACGAAATCATCAATCGAATGAAACACTATCACAGCAGCCTTAGTTTATAGTTGTTACACGAATGGCTCTAAAAGTGGAAATTGGCCTGCACTTCGTGTCCATATAACGTACTCATAATCACAATACCTAAACGTTAGACAGTTTTCCAGATGTAAGTACGTATGATCAGGAAGTGTGTAAGTTGGGCCAGCACAATTCTGGTTCAAACAGATATTATATGGCGTCATCATGGCGCAAAGTCTCTACGACTGTTTTAGTCACCTGACAGTAAGACAGCCCAAAGCGTTTATTCACCCACATTGTCTGTGTAATTCTTTAGTGCCCTATAATATGGCCTCGATCAAAATACTTTCGCATCTGGCTGTATTGAATCATGACTGTATTCAATCGGAAAGAGGTGTGTGTCCCTACAAACACCACAATACAGGTTCGCTTCTAGATACAGGCGAAACAATTTTCATAATGTATTTCGAATTGTAGAAATTAATCCCTTGAAATAAGCGATCCAGATAGAGTATTTAGTTGTTTTGTGACACTGTTATTGTTTAATTTCGATCAGATAAACCATGAGTATAAGCAGCAAATTAAGGGGTAATAACTGCCGACAAATAATAGGTTTCCTCTGGAAACACCATAGAAGAGCTACGACCAAAACGGATTATTTGCAAAGGATGCTGTTTTCTTAAACTAATTTAATATAGATCTTCGGGACGTATGGCCAACAAGCAATATAACCTCGAAAAATATTAGGATTTTTGGAAAAGCAACAGCATCGTTGTTTGAAATAACACCTTATTTGCTGGAAATGGCCCTCCTATACTCCTCAAACTCGGATAACTGATAAAAGACTAGAGATTTACACAATTAAAGGAATTGAAAACTGCAAAGCTCATCAGAAGAGCGAGGGAACATATTTATATTTAAATGAAGAACAAACCTTACATGGCATGTAATATCCGAAACAATTAATAAACTAAACCATCAATATTTTGTATCACTTTTAACATTCCTATGAAATATAAATTTATGCACAATCATAACCGACACTTCAAAAACCAAAATCTTTTCCTACAGTTCCACCCTGCGTATTTTCTCAAATGAGGGGGAACCTTTTTTTCCCAATCCAAACCAAATAACCGACCATGAGATTATTACGTTACCATTAATACTTGAATAATAAAAAAATCATTTCCTGTTAACAAATCATAATCCTCCAAGGATCACCTATTACAATAAGAAATCTAACATTGTGTAATATAACAAAAACAACAACAACAACAACAAATCTAATAATCAAAAGGAAGAAGCAGAAACTGTATACGCGTGCGCAACACACGACCTTAAATCATTGCTACGAAAGTAGCATAAATTTATTGTGCCTGTATTGAAGCATAAGCATTACGACGTTCCCCTTTTTCTTCAAAGAAAGAATCTGTCGATTCTTTAATACGCCTTTTAACGTTAAGGAAGCGTAAAGAAAAAAAAAAACATTTGAATCTCAATCTGTGTAAGAATTTTGAAAATAAATATTTAACGACCCTTGGCATACGTTCTTAAATACACACTCCAATAGTGCCACCAGAGCAGTAGCAGTAGCACTGATAGTGGTGACCTTAATGCCTTACGAAAACTAACCCCTAAAGGATCCTCAATGTAAAATCTATAGAAGTGTTATATTTAATGTGACGCAAGCGCGCGCTCGTTCCATTCAATGTGTTAAAGGTGGCTCGCTCTACGACCTTTTGTAAAATAACAACATCGTCTTTAGTGTTCCTATTTCCATCCTTCACGTAATAGTATCTGTACTATTGAGAAAGAAATTTAAATATACTTTCCCACTGCAACTCTTAGCAGAGAGTGGAGAGGAAGCTGTAAACCTTAACACGAGAATAGAGTTTAAATACTTAAGGGATTTGGCTTTCTTAGGAAAATTTCTTGAAATGAAAAGTAACATTTGAATATCATAGTCATTTGAATACAATATTTTTTATTCTTGAATGGAATGTGAAAAGCATGTAGGAATGCGAAAATGATGAATGGCTTTAGTTTGGATTCCATTCTACAAATTTGTTGATAAAAAAAATTATAGAAATTTTTTAACTTGAGCTCCCACTTTTTATTTGAAATTCGTTATGCAAATGACGTAAGTGCAGCAGCTGGACCCACCACAGCTTACGACTTTGTTGGGCCTGCATTGATTTGGACATCACAGTGTTCACTGTTCAATATATAATGCAAGACTAATCATTAGTAGAAGTATTTACCAAACTGATCATAAAAGCTAACTAAGAACAAAGAATTTTGCTACTGTTACGAACCAGTGGAGCCTTTCCACATTATTGGACATCAGCGCAGCTAGTACATTTGGTTTGATACCATTTCCTAATGCTAGACAATTTCAGATATTAACAAAACATATGTATAATTGTAATCGCTGGATGCCAAATCGGAACCATTATGTGGACGCATATGATGTGCATGACCCTCCGTTGTCCTGATGAAACACAAGTCCTCTCTTATTGATCAAACATGTATAAATTTGTTAGTCGTTCTTTTAGATAATCTTTTTATTTCTTTGCTTTGTTTCAGTTTCATTAATTAAGATTTGTCAGGCTATTGGCCTACTGTAGCAACTCCTAGAATGATAAAGTTGCCATGTATTGTAGTCTAGTGAAGCGATTTTATCGATTTCACAGCGTTCGCTGCACTTAGTCCTATCTTACCGTTCATTATGGCGTATTTTATTTGGATTTCCAGCTTTGAAGTCGTCGTAGTCTAATAGGTAGTGTGTTGACTTATTAAACGTGAGGCCACGGTTCAAACCACAGGTCAAAAATCTCCAACAAAACGAAATATGAAAAATATTTCTTCGACGACTTCCTCTCAGCAGATTTCTGGCAAAAACTCAAAAATCTGTCCTACGGAGTCGATTTAAACTGTAGGTCCCATCACTCATGTATAAAATTAACACACACAAAATAAGTGTTGTGTGAAACTAGGTCGTAATCCTGACTGAAGGGTTGTAACGACCAATTATGTATGTATATATGTTTCCAGCTTCATCCATATAAAGTTCAACTAAACCAATATTAACAACAGCCAAAAGTGTTTGTGGAAAGGTCACTGGACTTTAAGAGCTATTGGATCGTGTTTTTTTCGATTCGTAGTACTGTTACCGTATTATAACGGAATGATCGATGTAGACTTAAGTGCGTGACAAGTTTTGTCAACGTCATTCGGCCTCCAACATCATGTGATTTGACACCGTTAAACTATCATTGAAAATGATCGATATCAAGTGATCCTAAGTGATATTAAGGACATATTTTTGTATTGTTTGTTTCGTTTCATTTTTTATCTACTTTTTGTCAGAAGTCATTGTTGTTCATTGGGACAAGGAAACAATTAAAAAACATTTAATGTAACATGAGCTAAAAAAACCAACAGCTTTAGTAGTTGTATCGATTTTTATCTCGCTATTGGTTTCCTCTATATTCAGTTTTTTTTCTGTTCTTTTTCATTCTTTTCTCAACATAAATCCGGAAATGTCCTGTGCATGTGTGTAATTTAGTCATATTTAGAGGCCTTTGTCTTTTGACACTTAAATATACTTTTTGAAATAAAAAAATTTCTGTTTCATCCTCTCTCTCGCTCTCAGCATAGGATATGACAGTTGTCTTCTATGATCCTAAAAACATTGCTGTTGCTGGATTTCCTAAAACTCCTGTTTTAAAAAATGAGAGAAAAGAAAAAATCTCTGTTGGATTAGCCAAACAATACGTTTGCAAAAATATAAAAGAATCGTAATACAATGACCTCATAATGAAAATGACATTTTAAAACAAATACGATCAGGAAAATCGATCATGCCTCAATAGGCAGACACACACAGTTACTGCAATAGAGAGACAGAGAGAGAGAGAGAGAGAGAGAGAGAGAGAGAGAGAGAAAGAGAGTAAACGCGCCAGTCTACTGCATCCAACCAACTAAATATTAATGAGTTTTACAGCTCAAATGAGCATTTAAGATGCAGATCTTGATCTTGATTTTTCAAGCATCCTCTCTTTTACTCTCCCTCTCTCACTGTTTTGTAACGGACAAGCTGCAATTTCACAGGACATTTTAGTTAGAATAACATTTTAAAATGACCTCTAAGACGACCTCAAAAGTGTGTAACGTTGTCTTTTGCTTTTCATTGAGACCTTTAAGAGTTCCTAACTGCTCCATTGTCCAACAGAACAATTGACCTTTTTGTCCACTCTGTTCTCTAAATAAACCCTGCGTATAGACTTTATAAAAGGGAAATCAATAAAATATCCTTTTAGGATTTCTTCTTTTGCTTGCGCCAATAGTAACAGCAGCTGATCCTTAATTAAACACAAGATGTTCAATTTCATTTTGATTTTTTCGTTTTTATTAGAGTGGCAGATCCTTTTTTATTTATTTTTCTTTATTTTTTATTTGACATCCATAATGTCCTTTTATGTTTTTTTTTTCTTTCTGGTCAACTGTTATACTCTTTCCTATTGCAAATTGTTTGTAAATCGTTAATTTATTGCATTTGTGTCTTTGTCCTTTTTCTTTAAAAAAGGATCCGTATTTTTTTTTTTTCTTTGTGGTAGTTTAGTGGATCATTTATAAAAAAATAAGGAAGAAAATCTTCATGTTGACGGGAAATTTATGGCGTTTTTAACACGCCTAACGGATTACATTTGTTTTACAATTTTTTACAGCTCTTGATGATCGTAAATAAAAGCAGGAAGAAGTATAATTTTAACATGGATTTTTTTATTTAATTCTTGCAAAGAAATTATAAAACTGGACTTAATGCTAAAAGGATGGCACAAGGCTTGTTACATATGTACATACTAATAATGTACATACTAATAATTACATACTAATGCACTAATAATTGGCCATTACAATCCTTCAGTCAGGGTTACGGCCTAGCTTCTCACACCACTCATGTTGTGTGCTTTAATTTTATACGTAAACAGTTTAATCTACAGTTTAATCTCGACTCCGAACGACAGATTTTTGAGAAACCTTTCACGGCAATTTTTTTTTTACTCTCAGAGTTTTTGCCAGAAATCTGCTGAGAGGAAGTTGCCGAAGAAATATTTTTTCGTTCTGATGTCTGACCTGGGATTTGAACCGTGGCCTTGCGTCTAATAAGCTAACACACTACCTACAAGACTACGGCGACTCCACACAAGGCTTGTTACACTGAAATATTCACAATTAATTCGGAATAGACTGCAATTAAACAAAGTTTATTGGCGACATATTCGATGCTTTTGCTCTTAAAGTATTATAGCAAAATATCAGCCAATAAGACAAGGATTTCAGAGGTAACTAGAAATTAATGTCAAATTTCCAACTACAATATGCATCTTGTTTTCCAAAATACGACCAAAGGAAAACAACGCAAGCAATCCCTGACTCAAACTTCGAAGAAAATGAAGTAATCTTCATTATAGTTTTCGAATTTAAATGAAAATAATTAAGACATCTCTGACCACCGTATAAACAGTATCGAAACGCAATTTTGACGTTTACCAGCGAATTATGAAAGGGACAGCAAATATTACCAAAAAGTATTTCTGTCCCTTTTTGATTGTCTGTCTGTTTTGTTTATTTATGTTTTTTTCAGGTTTTGGGGTGGGTTTTTTTATATTGGCGAGAGTTAATAAAAAATGTAATTTTTGTGTAAAATTATTAATAAATAATAAAAACAACTACTAGCAATAACAATTTTTAACTTTTTCTTTCAAGAAATTAAAAAATATTGGCAACTTTCAGCAAGAAAAATTTTTTATGAGCAGTACGTCTTATTTTGATCTTGTAATATTTAGCTTCTTAATAATCTTTTGCACAAGAAGCTATATTCATTGTGACCGAATTTCACACACATTTCGATTAATATTTAAATATTAAAGAATCTTTAAACTTTTCATTGAAGAAATTAAAAAATATTCTAAATTTTCCCTTTTTTAACACAAAATAAATGTTTATTTACATTTAATTTTTTTGCTTTATCCGCCAGTTTTCACTCTGTATATCTGTTGCTTCTAACACATTTGATTCGCAAAACATTATAACATTTTTTTTCTCCCTCTAAATTCGCTAGTAATTTCCTGCTATGAGCGTTTGTCAAACGTCAATGGTTTCGATACTGCTTATACGGTGTCTCTGACCCCCTCTCCTCCATCATAATTGCTTATAATGTCACTGTCATGTCTTAAAAAGCAAAAACTCCACACCACCACTACATCCAGTACAAGCATACAAAAGCGTAGTTTCTAAGCACCGACACATTTCGGCCCTATCATCCTGAGGCCTGCATAACTGCAATAAAACATGATCCGACGCTTGGGAACCTAAGAAGAAGAATTCTTGGGTACCCAGAATTTATTGACAAGACATGTCTGGCCAAAAACGTAATTTGAAGAAAATTCAAACCTTCATAAGGCTCTCGGTATGGTTAAGAAATGCCAAACAGGAGCTGTATCGGGATTACAAAGGGACCTTATAGCATCCAAGTAAGTTGTGTCCATTGAGGCGGCTGCGAATTAAACCTAACCTAACCTAAGGGAATAAAAAAGAGTTGGGATATTCTTTAAAGGACCGAAACAGAAATATTCATACAGCTTATAATACATATGTACATATGTATATGCACTTTCGAATTAGGACGTATGAGGGAACAATTCATAGCAAAGTGCCTGGATTTTACATTTTTCTTTTTTTCTCCTCAAATCAAAGTCAACTAACATTCTCATTAGTAAGCTACTAATATAAACCAATTGAAAGTTCTAAAGAAGCCATTAAGCCTTCTAGCATCAATGGACACTTAATCGATTAGTCCATCAAAAAGGAGATTCTAACCAGAAATCTTTCCTTTGTTCTAAGCAACGCAGATCAATTGCAAATGAAGTATACCATAAGAAACTTTAGAAAGCAGGTATTATACATGGAACCGTCGTAACATTGTTCCTAATGATTTAAAAAAACTCTTTTAGAAAGCTTTAATACTGCCGCCCATCTATGCCTGTTTCCAGTGCTATTGCGCCATTTCTTAAATATTTTTTTCCATGAAACAAAGCAGCATGTTTCCATCTCTAATTGATTCGAGTAAAACCAAATTATTCGTACATCTAGTTCATTTCATTAAGACAGCAACTTTATACGCACTAGGTATAGTGCGTAAAACCTTAAAGCACTCTTTTTTAAAGATTAATGAGTCAAATTGACAGACCAACATGTAATCCTTTAACACGATTACATCCATCCATAATTCACACCCCTTCTTAACCGAACACTTTTCCAACACTCAAGCAACATATTTTCTCTCTCTCTCTCTCTCTGTTTCAGTAGCAACAACCAGACAAATGAATCTCTTAATACAAGTAGCGAGTGCTCTACAGTCATTCATGCAAAAGAGGGGAGCAGAGATGCACATGTTTTATAGCAGCATAAATCGTTTGGAGTGACATAGTGTTGCAGCGGAAAAAAGGACGTTTTTATTAAGAAATATTTAAAGAAACACTAATTTTTAACAAGAAACAAATGTAAATGGTGTGTGCAGCAAAGGCACGTCGCCAACGCCAGTGAATGGGGCAGCTGCCCTTTAGCAGTCATAGTGCAATGGTGATGATCCTGACACATGTTGTTTCTTTTTTTTTTTTGTTTTAATTTTCTTTCTTAAAGTTCAAGTTCAATGGGAAACACACAACAATTTTGTCATGATTTTTAAGGACGCTTCAATTTGAATGTTTTTTTAAGGATCTATTTTTGTTTATTTTTTTTTTTCTGTTGTTGTTGTTGTTGTTGTTGTTGTTATTGTTCTGTGTTAAGAAAAGCAAGGTGTTTCTTAAGGATCTCGAAAGTGGGTGTCAATAATTTATGTACGTGACAGCATTTACATGTTTTACGCTTAATTTTAGTTTAATTTTTATGGAGTGTAAATAAACTGAACACGGCAATATTTTTCGTGTCGCTCTCCATCTCCATATTCAAACTATGTTAGGGGGTATGTCATTGATATCCTTAGTAATGAAGTAATTGTTGTGCCACCAAAGAGACAAACAAAAAAAAATGATTTCTAGACTCTAGTTTAAAAAATATTTTGAAATACGAAATTTTTTTTAGCAGAAAAACTTCTCATTGAACCCCATCGATCGAATCTTAAGACCAACGAAATCATGGTCGTGACCATATATATATCCTTTCCAAATGCTTCCTTCCTAGCGAATATCATACTTCGTCGTGTATGCTACATACATAATTGGTCATTATAACTCTTCAGTCAGGATTACAGCTTTCACACCACTTCTGTTGTACGTGTTAATTTTATACATGAGTGGCGGAATTTTTGGGAAACTTTCCATGGCAATTTTATATACTGTCAGAGTTTTTGTCAGAAATCTGCTGAACGATAGTCGCCGAAGAAGTATTTTGTCATATTTCGTTTTGCTGGAGATATCTGGCCTGGGGTTTGAACCGTGGCCTCACGTCTAATAAGCCAACACACTTCCTACTAGACTACGGTATACTAAACCTTCTTATTCTGTAAAGTGACTTGGTTTTGTCCCATGCAACGGCCGTTTTATTCAATTTCGATGCACAAAGCCATAAAAAATTAACGTAATTTGTCTTCCCCAGCCCGAGCTACTTACTGTTGGAACAATAATTTAAATGACTAATTAGAAATTAATCTCTTTGTATTCCTGTCTCTTGCATTAGGGAACGATATTTCCATTTTTTTTTATTATTAAACTTAAATTTAAAAAATATATTAAGAAACGAAAAGAACACATAACTAAACTTGAAATTAAAAAGACAACTTAAACCAAACAGTCCAAAGGAAACTAAAGATATGAGTTAAATTAAACAGCCTTTTAACATTTTTACAAATCGTTTTATAAAAATATGATTATAAAACTACAAACTATACGATGCTAGAAACGATCAGTTTAAAGCTCATCATGTTTCGTATTTTCCCCACCATCCAATAGCGACAGAAATTCGCTCAACAATTTAGCCACATCCTGATGGTATTCGTCTTGTGATTGGCTGTAGTGATGCTGTATATAAGTGAAAATGTCCCTTAAAAATGGATTTTCCCGCCAAACAGCGTGACAAAGGGAGTGTGAATTGTGAACAGCATTAACAAAATATTCCAAAATATCGGGTGCCTTCAGAAAGGCCGGAGCGTGTGTATTAATTAAAGTAGGCATAATTTCGCAATACTCATGATCCACTAACCAGACTTTAAAGTTGATTTCAGCATATTGCTTTGCAGCAGAAGGATCATCAGAACCAAGTTTCTTTGAAAGCGCCAATTCACGTTCTTCAATTAAATCACCTATAATAGTGGCCGCTTTGGCTTTAACTTTAAGTTCACAATCACGCGATAGTACAGATACCAAAGCCTGGGTACCAGAAGTGGATAATATTCTCTGCTGGGCAAATGGAAATTTGCGCAATAAACTGCTAAAGGCATATAGAGCTGCAGAAAGTTCTTCCGTTTTGGTGGAAGTCATTATTATTTGGGCTAAAAGCGAACCTACATTGCGTTCGTTCACCTTAATCTGAACTTGTGGATGGTTTTGAGACATGGCACCCAAAACTCTCAATGCCTCCACTTTCAAGCCAGTATGAGTTTGATTCACCAAAATGGGCAGTAAAACATGTTCCAGGCCATTTTGCTCTACAAATAACAAAGCATTATCAAATTGAGACATTAAATAACTGAAGCTTTCGAGTATTTGTGTTTGAGTTTTAATTCGATCATTCACATCTTTAATATCCGTCGCAGTGCTGGTATTGCGGAATTCCTCAATGAGTTGAATTATGATTTGAGCGTCAGTTTTAAAGCCTTTACGCATGCTACCGAAATCCTTCTTTAGGTCCTCATAAGAACGAAATGAACGTAAAACCTTCTCCACCTTCTCCTTGGGTGTATAATCAATACCAATTCTTTGAAGGGCTTCTTCTAAATGCTTAATTTTCTTTGGCTTCTCATCGGCGCTCTTATCAGCCAACGATTCTTCTTCCTGGACCACTGACAATGCAGCATTTTTACTTCTATCATCTGATTGCAAAGTAGATTTATTTTCGTCTTCCTGCTCATTGTCATCTAGAATTTTCGCTTCCTTTTTTCCCGTTTCCAGATTGATGCGTATATGCAAGCCGGCCGGTATACCTTGACCTTGGACACATTTTCATTTATACATATAAGGGTTTAAAATAATTTTTTTTCTTTACTCACCCTCTGGTATTTCTTGCCAATCTTTGGTGGCCACAAATGTTTTGTTTTCTTTACTTTCCTTCGTCCACCCCTGGTGGAAAAGAGCAATCATTAACAAAATCACAAGAAATTTCATATTATTTTAGAATACGAAGTAATTTTCACTAATAATTTTGCGTCTTTTTATTGAAAATATTCTTAATTATTCAAATATATTCACGGCGGCGTTCTCGTACAGCGCATAAGTATGATATCTTACGTGTCTCTTTTGCAGTATTCTGCTATTGGGTTTTGTTGTTTTTATTATAACGTTTATTTATATGCTATCAGCTGTTTATTTTGACATTTTTCAGTTGATCTGGGTCGCGTGAAAGTGTGTGTGTGTGCGCAAGGTTTATAACAAAAAGAGAAACGCAGAAAATGTAAACAAACAACGGTACTGTATAAAAATATTAATTATTCGGTGCATACAATATTAAATTAAACCATGCAGTTAATATTTAAATGATTATTTTTGTTGTTATTTACGGAAAAAATTCAAATGCCATAGATTATAAAGATTTTTCAAGTAAGTTTTAAATAGAAAACAGACATGGCAGTTAAGAAATCTGTTTTTAAGGCGCAATTAAGGAAATGAAATATCCTGAACTGAATCTTTCAGACAGCAAGAAATAAATTTAAAATTTCCGATTTGATTCTGTGATCATTATCTACACATCATCATGTCGATTACGTCTATCGGCTTATCTACTATTGATGCATGTTTGCTGTTAGTTATGCTTGGGTAGCAAATTAAAATGAGAAGGTTTCCATCGACCATATTCGTTGGACCACTGTTTGGACAGAAGATAATAGACAAAGACTAGGAGTCACCTCGAAGCCACCATCATACCAAAAAAGATAGGTATTCTATATACGATATAATAAATTTTGCATTTAATATGTCACTTTAGATTTTTAATGCCTTTGGATTGAGAACGTAACTATTTTAATTTCCTTAAAAAAGCGAAATAATGTTAGCTTAAAACCACGTTTGGCTTATAGTCATTTAATACAATACTTACATAAATATAATCAAAATGAATTATTGAAATAGGCTATTAAGGGGTTATATTCTTAATCAAAAACCCTGTATGTGTTTTGTATAAAAAATTTTATTTAAAATTTCTTAAATGTCTGCCAGCACAAAATTCGATGTGATTATTTATGGTGCCACTGGCTGTATGGGCAAAAGTGCTGTTCAGCAAGCAGTACATATTTTCAAGGGTCTTAAATGGGCCATAGCTGGCAGATCAGAGGTAAATTGTTTAAGATACAAACCTAAAAAGTCTATGAATATTTTTTTTCACCATTCAGCCCAAACTGAAAGAGGTTTTGGATGAAATTTCCCAAAGAACGGGTATAATGTTAACCGACATAGCTATATTGTTAGCAAATGTCAACGATCAAAATGAACTGGATTTATTAGTGACAAAATGTAAGGTATAGCACTTGGAGAGAATTTACAACGGCATTCAAACAAAATAACGTGTAACTCTTATAGGTTCTGGTTAATTGCACTGGTCCATATCATTTAACGGCGGAACAGATTATAACCACTTGCATTCTAAAGGGTACCCATTATGTCGACATGTGTAATGATCCCTATTTCAACGAGTTAATGGAAATGAAATATCATGAAAAAGCGATGGAATATAAATCATATGTCATATCTTCGTGTGGTTTTCATAGTTTGCCCATAGAAATTACCTTGAATTTTGTGCAGCGTAAATTTGAGGGTAAAAGAAATTGTTGGTAAAAGCCCTCTTTCTTTTTATTGTTTGCAAAAATCCCTTTTAGGCATTGTTAATCAAGTCGAAGCTTTTGTACGCTATAATTTTGGTTACTACTTCTACTATCCCTTACACGCCATTTGGTCTGACACGTCGTGGAGCAGTCTATTGTGGGCCTCAAGTAAAATTGGCGAATTGAGATTCATTAGAGGTGAACTGAGAACGGCTGCAATGCCCAAGTTAGAACCTCAAATAATTATTAAGTATATAATTCGGACAACAAGACTTTTTAATGCCAAAATTTGTTTAAAAAATTTTTGTTTTAAATTCTAGAGAACTTTACCATCGAACAAAAGCTGAAGGAGATGGAATTATGGTTCATTTTCCTTTCATTGATCAACAGGCCGTTGATAGATCACAGTACCAGTTTTTTGCACAAGACAGCACTAGACCCATACAATTCTGTAAATATGTAGAGTTTCCGTAAGTAAAACTTTTTTATTTCTCATTTGTGTCACTAGCCTTCGAAATTCCCATTCTTTATTATACTTCACCGCTCAAACAGACATTTTCTGTAGATTAAACTTGGCGAGGTGAAATTTAATTTCGACATGTTCTTCAGACAGATCTGCTTAAGAACTTGGGCAGGTCGAAGTTTATTAAGTAAATAAAGTATTATGGTGCTAACAAGTACATAAACTTGTAGGATCAGAATACTCCTTATTATTATAGATATCATTAGCCTAAACAGGAATGGTGGTATAAAGAGTTCCGAAGAATATAATTTATCTCTTACTAAATACGGTTATTTTCTCAGTCCAAATTAAGAAAGCTTTTCAAAAGACCACGGTATTCATATGCTTAAGTCATCTCTTATTATCTCCCCATCGATTTAGAAGCTTTATATGGGCCGTTCTCTTCATAATTTGGTGTCTGGTTGTCTCCATTCTGTCTCAATTCCCTAAAATTTGCAAAATAATGGAAGATTACCCAAGAATAGTTTCAATGGGGCTATTTTCTCCCAAAGGACCTAATCCGTATTTACTTGAAATGTCATCGTATAAAATCAAAATACACGCCCGTGGATGGTCAAATGAACACGAAAGTAATCGAAAGTCAGTTTCGGCAGATCATAATAACGAAATGAATCGTTCAATGAATTTCGAAATAAGTGGAGAAAATCCATATTATGGCTGTAGTTGTGTGGCAGTGCTATTAAGTGCCAGTACTTTACTTGAAGAAAGTCAAAATATGCCAAAAAGGTATGACGAATATAGTGAAAATAGTATGTATTATAAAATATGAAATTTATTTCTTATTTTTTCAGCGGCGGTGTATATTCTCCAGGCTTTGCGTTTCGGAATACCAAGATATTTGAAAAACTACAAAATTTTCAAGACTATTTTAGAATAAAAATTTTGTGACGATATTTAAATAAATAAATGAATTGATTAAAATACATTGACAATTAGAAATAATAGTTTAAAGATAACGATAAGAAGGCAAATATTCAAATTATCATTGGTCAACATATAAAATAATCTGGCATTTAAAGGAATCGAAGTAATTTATGCAATCGATTCTTCTTGATGCTAATTTTTTAATTTCTCTTCACGTAAGGCCCCTAGTGCTATATGACTACGGTAAATGTGGGTAAGATACCCTCGCCTACTGCTACCTTGCGATTTCCATTCAATTACACTGCGTACAACGTATGGTATACGTAACATTTGATCAATCCTTCGCCATTTCAGTTTTTGTATTTCCTTATTCCATTCCGGCCTTAACAGTATCTTTGTCGTTCACAAATTTGTAATGAAGTATGCAGCAATTCCTGGATAATCTCTATTTTTGGTAGTCGCTTATGACGTGGACTTTCCCAATAGCAGCATGATCGGGAATAGAGGCTATATGTATAGAATTTTACAAACCTAATCAATATAAGTTCAAAATACCCGAGAAGCTGCTCCAAAGAGGATAGAATCAACAACGAGCATCATAGTAAGTTCAGACAACAGCCACCTATTGAAAAAGATTAGGACTTAATTAGCAAATGCTCTGGTTCTCAAATATAGCTAAGCTTCTTCTTGATGAAGTCGCCGTAGTCTAGTAGGTAGTGTGTTGGCTTATTAGACGTAAAGCCAGGGTTCGAGCCCTAGGCCAGACATCAAAACAAAATACAAAAAGTATTTCTTCGGCGACTTTCAGCAGATTTCGGGCAAAAACTCTGAGAGTAAATAAAATAGCCATGAAAAGTTTCTCAAAAATCTGTCGTTCGGAGTCGACTTTAAACTGTAGGTCCCACCACTCATGTATAAACATAAGTGGTGTGAGAAACTAGGTCGTAATCCTGACTGAAGCGTTGTAATCACCAATTATGTATGTATGTATGTTCTTCTTGATAGCAAAATTACATGAAAATAAAGTACTGTCAAGTCAAATAGAGTGCTTAAAAGTTTTAATCCTAATGTCTTTTAATAATTAAGAACATAGCTGTGGCTGAAAATCGAACTTATGAAGTTAATAAATTCCGTAAAAATAGATAACATCATCTTATTTGTAGTTACATTTTTCATAACAGTCAAACATTTACATTTATACAGTACAATTTCCACAAACACTACAGTGCGAATGCAACCCTGTTAGCCAGCTGTTCTTATACTCTCATGAATTTCATTAGGAAAACGAAATTATAAAAAATCTGACAGGTTTGTGAGAACAAAAATAACAAGCACAAGACGAAAATAAAAGAAGAATTCACCGTGTGTGCGCATAATAAATTTCCTTAAAACGTTTAATTTCACAACAAATTTTTATTCGTTCACTGACAAATAGTTCATTATAAGAAAAACTCAATAGTTTGACAATGGCATCCTTACAAAGAGCTTCACGTTTATTTCAACATCAATTGAAAAGGGTTCAAAGTGTTCCAGCCGCTTTCTACCATGAAAATGTAAGTAAAATAAACCTCCATCTCACCCCCACTTTAATACATAACGACATAATATAAAAAACACAATATTTTTAAAATGGGTGATCTATTGGGACGTCCAGTCATAGTTTAAATGATTATAAGGAAGTCACAGCGCAATTACAATAGATTTGAGCTCATTTTCAAGGTCTTTGCAGTGCAATAAAAGAAAAACAACAACAAAAAGAGTCACCATCAACCGCACTCTTTTCTAAGGTATTGAAATTGAAAAGTGAAGGTCTTATGGCCGGTTGTGGTAAAGTTTACTATGCTTGTTGTTTGAGGGGAAAGAAGAACATTCTTTTTTTTTGGCTAATTATAAGTGGCGTAGCATAGCTTTTACTAAAGAGGGAGAACTCGGTGTAATAGTTCCCAATAAAGACGTAAACATAAGCAAAGTGGTTGAAAAAATGAATAAATTTTGTAGTCCTGAAACTGTTACAGCCAATCGCAGACAAGTTTTGTCATTTTTGTGTTAAATATACAGCACGCCTTGAAAGGCTAATCACCAAAAAGTCAATAAAATCATTAGAGCCGATCGTCGCATATATTTTCCATTTTCTAAAAGCTGAACGTATGGAAATACAAAGGCTAAATGCATAAACCAAGTCTGACGTAAAGGTCTCATACTTTATGATAAAAAGTGTGACGATTGTGCCAATGACTGTCGGTGGACAAACACAAGTAATGCTTAAATGGTTGCTCTTGAAGGTTTTACTGGCTTTAGTTGCAAAACATCTTCTAAAAACTTCTCCTTTAGGCTCAAAATTTTGTAGTTTTACACGCAATATTAGTGGTTAACTAAAATTCCTAGAGCTTTTTTATCGATCGAACGGTTCTAATACCAAGTTTAGAATCTATACATTTCAAAATGATAAAAAAAAATACAACTGACGTCTATAAAAAGTTGTTCTATTCAAAGTAGAACCATTTTTATAGTTATCGGTCAGTGTTCAACCTATTTGTTATAACTAGTGGGTATGTATTAGCTTACGAAATGGTTCTGATATAAAATATGAAAAAAAATAAATCGAAGGCACTCTCCCTGCAATCAATTGGCAAAAACTCTGAAGGTAAATAATTAAATTGAAAAAATTTCTAAGAATCAATACATCTACACAGTAATACGAACAAAAACTGACGTAATACTAATGTGTGTACTAATGTGCAAGTATTTTATGTCCTTTTTATCGTATTCATTTCTTTTTGTATCTCTTCCAATTTCACAACTTTGCATAAAATTTGTTTCTTTTTACAAAATTGAGGAAACTATTTAAAATCTGTATGTGTGTTGTGGTAACAATCATGCTGTGCTTCCAAAGAAAAAAACTTGAGAATAGTACAGCTGCCGCTGTGTTGACAATCCTTGGCCGCCTAAATTTTGCATCATTCCAGTGGTTACAAAAGTATTTAAACCTGTTTATTCCAACAGAATATGTTGAAACATATACTCAACATGTGACTGTGATATCTTATGAGAAAGTTAACATTTAAAGCCCACGTAATGTTAATATTATTCATGTCACGGTTGGTATAGACTTCATTTAATTGCACATGAGCAAATTAAACGGATGTTTAGTGCTGTAATGTATATTGTTGTAAAGTTAGTTAAGTGAAACTATTCAACTTTTTTTTTATTTCAAATATCAACAATTTTTCGACGTACTTTTTATAGAATTACCTTTCTTTTTCTACAAAAAATTATTTTTTTTTTTTTTACAAAAACCTACAATTCAATCCGATTTTACAACCGCATGTCTTCATTCTTGAGACACAGATTTCTGTAACAATTTTGTCTAGTAATGACATTCACTTTTACAGAAGATATGCAAACTTTTAAGAATCAATCTGTTGGGAAACTAAATAATTTTCAATGACGTGCGTCCAATATAACAATTACAATATACTGGCCAAAAACGCTTACCACAACATATTCAAAAGTACATACATTGAATAATATAGTTTGGGATTGTGTTAGAATTGTATACCGTGCATTTTGTATACCACTTTTATAGTGAATTTCTAAAAGGAACTGCATCAACGATACCATAAATAGCTGTAACCATAATTACACAGCTCCAAAGACCAACATGCGCTACTTTGGCTCAATTTCAACACGGATACAGTGAGATGATTTTATAATTTGAAATGAATTTTTGCATTTACTTTTACGTCGAAACCATATGTAGAAAGGCAAATTAAGTGTTAAAACTACGATCCTACGATTCCCTTCGTAAAATTTTGACCTCACTACTCATCTGTTTTCCACTTTTATTGCGTTGTTGCTTTTTGCACTCATTTAAATACTGTTTATCAGTTAGGTGGTTGGGGTACTTAAGCGATAAGAAATAAAACGATTTTCTATAACAATAACAATAATAATCGAATTGTCTACATTTGTTTACTTGAATCATTTAGGTGGTCGAACACTACGAAAATCCTCGTAATGTTGGTTCTTTAGATAAAAAAGACAAAAGCGTTGGTACCGGCTTAGTTGGTGCTCCAGCTTGCGGTGATGTTATGAAATTACAAATTAAAGTCGATGAAAACGGCAAAATCATTGATGCTAAATTTAAGACCTTTGGCTGTGGTTCAGCCATTGCCAGCAGCTCTTTAGCCACCGAATGGGTAAAGGGCAAGACCATTGATGAAGCTGGCAAATTGAAGAATACTGACATCGCTAAAGAATTGCGTTTACCTCCTGTTAAATTGCACTGCTCCATGTTGGCAGAAGATGCTATCAAAGCTGCTTTGGCCGACTACAAAGTGAAGCAACAAAAGAAGCAAAACTAAAAAAAAAGGAAGAAAAACAACTGCTGGAATCCTAATGTGTAACAGTTTGTATGTTCTTTTACAATATAATGTAGTTTTTTAGTCCACTAAATTGTAGTTTAAATACCATCATAAAATATATTTTGTTTTGTTTATCCACTTATAATGCGGCTTTCTTGGAAAGTTCAAGATGATACTATTTAAGTTGAATATACATTTAGAAATTCTAAGTAAAGCTTAAGGCTGATATTTTGAAAATTGAAAGAATAAAAAAGAAGAAAAGGTGAAATCTAACGAAATCACATAAAATAATTTCGTAGTAATTGTACAATTAAGGATGTTTTTAATTTTCTTAAACGATCAACACTTTGATGGCAATTAAATTGTTGTTAAATATAATGTATGCTTAAAATGCAAAAATAAAAACGAACATTTTTCGAAATAAATTCTAGAATGATTTATTGTTATTCCAAAAATAAAAGCGAATTGTTTATTCAGTTAATTTCATTATTTATTTATGGACAGACAATTAAATTGTTTAAATCAAAAAAATTATGACAAACGCACGCTAACATTGCCGCCACATTCACCTTTAGATTTGACCTCGTATGCTAAAAAGTTCATGGAAAGATTTATTTATTATTTTCAATTATTGTTATCATATTATAGAAAACTTACGATCATCACTGTGTTGACAATTGTAATTAGCCAAAACACAGTCACTGCCAAAAGTTAATAAACGTTCTTTGCTGCCATTCTTAGCTTTAGCACAGATAGGATCATAATTCTCGCAGTTACGAGAACAAGCTGGTGCTTGCTTATTTTTAGCAGGACTAGCCAAAGCTAAAGCTGCAAAACAGACAACTGAAATGGAAAAAAGAATTAAGAAAAGTTTTTTAATGTTTTTTTTTTTTTTTTTTTTTTTTTTTTTTTTTTTTTTTTTATACATTAAAGAATTATATTATACCCTGTAGTAAATTTGATGTAATGTAGAGTAAACTACTTTTATTATGATGTAACAAAAACTACAGCTCAAGAATTAGTAGTATGTTCTCCTAAAATTTTGGTGAGAACACTAAAGTGGATTCAGGGCCGTTCTGGCTGCTCGAGTAAAAAAATCGATTTTGTCAGATTTGTCAAAGACAAAAGTTTTAAAAATAGGTATTGAAAACAACGACTTGAACGATTTTCCGTTTGTTCTCTGTATTGAAACAGAATCTGGAATAATAAAAGTAACAATTGCTTCAAGAAATTAATCTAAAAACTCGATTGAATCCATGGATTTCATGGAACGTGCCTCAAACCATATTTCCCTTTTTAAAAGTACTATCACATTATATCAATCAATAGCCAAACTTATATTTATAACGCCTTCTAGAGTGATCTAATTTCACTTATAAAACGTCAGTTACAAATGACTAAAGTAATCTATTGAAAATGAATTACAGAATAAAATGTTATTCCAAAAATGGTGGTGATTGTTTTATACAGTGGTCTACAGTAGTAAGTTTTTCAAATTTGTTTTAAAAGTGGCAACTTTGATGTGCTAGAGCAATTATCGTGCCGTAAGAAATAAAAATAATAAATTCGTTGACTAGAATATGATTTCCTTGCTTTGTTTATATAATACATTTAATAATTAAAATTAATTAAACTTTTTACACTTTAAATCACATTCAATTGACACAAACAAGAAAAACAAACGGAATTAATTACCCAATAAAGCGACTAAAGCGAAACGCATCTTATTTGTTAAACAAATTCTTGGAATCAATATGTAGTCAAATCGGGTTTAAGTTTAAAAATCAACTAAATTCGAAAGCAAAATAAACATCAGTTTTTATAATGCCGGTCGTTTGAGCGGCGATTAAACAAAAGCAACAAAAAAAACGAAAAACACAGTTCAACAACTATAATATATTTTTGTATAGAATTTGTCATAATAAAAATAAAGTAATGGAGAAAAGCTTAAAAACGATTCAAATCAACACAAAAGATAACACAACTTTATAAGCACATACATACATACATGCATATATATATATATATATATATATATATATATACATACATGCATATATATATATATATATATATATAAGTAAATAAGATTGTGATGGACTTGAGGCTGTACGATGTTGACCACATAATTGCTTTTTTTTATTACTCCTACATTCATTTATTTGTTGTTACGCTTCGTCAACTGCTTTTTTTTTCAAATTAATTTTGTTTATTTTAAAGAGAGAGCGATTCTTTACTATTGTAAACTGTTCTATTTTCAATTTGTCTTACAAATTGTCCATCAAAGTTTATTTTCACATAAGCTATGGTCAGGTTATATTAGATGTTTAACCCTCGATAAAGTCCATGGTCCTTCCTATGTTCGTAGTACTACCATGCTACCAGACAGTACTTCTTTGATTACATATTAGGAGTATTCAAGCTTAAACTTACAAGACATTCATTTCCTTACAACTGCGCAATCACATCATTGCTCTTTCTTGGAACGTATTTATACCGTATAGACGACCATCGTGTCTAATTTACCCTTCTAGGAAGACATCAATCTATCCTCACCACTTCACTTAATACATGTTTATAGAGAGCATTGTGTTTAGGCAATGGGGAATGGCAAATGTAGCCTCCATAGTTTTACAGAATCTAACAACGCAAAGAAACTATAAGAAGGAAAAGATGCTTTATAATAGCTCTATGTTCTTACATAGTATCTACACCGGATACACTGATATGATATGGGAAAGTCTGCAGAGAAACAAAACTCATGTTTATATTTCTCAACATATCTAGCCACAGAAACACTTAAATTTACAATATTTTAATATTTCACGTTTTCGGGAACGAAATAGCTATGATAATAAAAAGAGGAAAAAGTAATTTCTTCAATTTGTAATTGTTTTGGATTTTCTTTTAATCTTCATTGCATTTCCTTCACTTTCTGAACAAAAAAATTTAATATTTACAGAGTTTTGACACTTCATATCATAATGTTTCCATGACATCTTATAGTAGATATGATACACGTTAAAAAATTATATCTGTTATTTGAAGCGCGTATGTTAATATCTAACAATGTTTTTAGCCAGTGTACTTTCAATACAACTCTGCGTGTTATCGATGACTTGCGAACAAAACATCTGTTATGCTATTGTGAATCGACACTAAAAACATGTGTTTCTTATCAGTAAATCCAATTGAATCTCTGTTGTTTACAACTTCGAAATGGATTGGCAGCAGGAACGCTGAGAAAATTTCACTTTTTTTGACGTAACTTGTTTTGAATCTTCAACACGAAGCAAGAAGTCGAAACCTTGGAAATTATAACAACCAGTTTAAAAATATTATCAACAATTGAAACAATTAAGTTACTGTGAAATCAAAATAAGCTAAAGATTATCAATGAAAATTTAAATCAGTGAGTATTTGTTTTATGCCTAGAAGTGATCATATTTAAACGAATTGTAAAGATATGTAATTAGTGACACAATTTTAACGTCTCATAAATATTGATGCGGCGATGTGATAGTCATACACTCCAGAAACCCTTAAACACATTAAGAGAATCATAAAAAACTCAAAGAAAAAAGAAAGCCAACAATACAACGTTTCCAATACAACTTGAAAGAGACTATTGAAGACATATACTCTGTTAACGGTGTTTTCAGTCGTTTATTAACAGGTGGTTGTGGTAGAGGTAGTTTTTAATAGCCATCTGTAACGGGAAAAAGAAATATTTTTCAAATTCAAGTTTGTTTTCATATAAAAGCTTATAACACTCGTAAAAAAGATAATTTTTAAACACTCGAATAATTGCAAAACGAGCGCAAAATATATCAACAGCAAAAATAAAAACTTTCTTTATGCAGCATTTGGAATTGAATTGCAATCTATGCCAACATTGTTTGGTAAGTCAATAAGTTTTAGAGCCAAGTTATTTATTTATACGAAAATAAACAAACAAAAAACCACAACTATAAATTAAATATATTGTGCATGGTTAATAATAATAATTATACATCGATTCATATATACATAATTACCAACCATACTATACTGAAAGTGCATATGCATGTACATGTACTTAATACATTGAACGTTTATTCAATATTTCTCAGTAACCGGTTGTAGTAAATCGACTAAAAGAATCGAAAGGGAAACAGTGGGTTATTTTTTATGCCATTTACCTTGTCTGCAAGTGCTTAGGCAGAGATGGCTATGTAGATGATTTACTGAGGAACTGCTACAACTAAAGGACTGCAAACTTAAGGGTCCATAAACATGATTGGTTAGGAGAATATCTTTAGAGCGAAAATGTATCTATGGGTGTCAAGACGGCTAATTACTCCCCTCCTTGTACCTTCCAACCTAACCAAATCTAAGAACTTTTTTAAGAAGCACCAGAAATAGTTTCTAACTTACTTTGTCCTAATGGGTTACAATTCCTCTACTATTGGCCAAAGCTGATCGCTTCCGATCGATTACTTTCTTTAGATGGCATACAATTTTTGATAATATAGGTATGTAGATTCAATTTAAAAATTTTACCGTACTATAACAGCATAGCGAATCTATTATAGCTTGGTTTTTTCACCATCCACTTTAGAAAGTTACTAATACCAATATTTAAAAAATTGGATGACATTTCCTGGAAAGTGCAAACCGTTTGTGTAATAGAATCTCTCCCTTTCTTCTAAAAAGGAACTGAAGATTCTTTACAAAAAAAATCTTCTAAACTTTAGTGTCAAATTTTTATTTTGATAACGAATCGTATATGACAAAACCGTGTTTAAAAAACCGATTTTTTTTCTTTGACCAATAATTGATCACCCTAGTGCATACTTACGTACTTAATCACAACAACTTCATAGTCAAACGACGTCATACATACATACCTGTGCATGCCATAACAACAATATTTAATGATTTTGTAACAGACATATTTATGATAATACAATATTATTACTGCTGCTATAACTATAGCTTCTGCTGCATCGGTATATGGGCCATTATTGTCATATATGTATGTACATAAGTTTAGAAAAACAAACCTTTTGTTTGCCTTTACGCATGCCTGCCTACCATTATATGATGACTCCAAATGCTCACGTATCACACGTTCAATCGTTTGTTATTTTAATATTTTCTTTTTTGGCCAAATTTCAGCAGGTTTTTTTTATTGATTAGTTTTGTCTTCTGTAATTAATCTTAGCATAGTCTTTTTAAAACCGCTAAGCCACTCACAAGTCGGATTGTATATTTTCATATTTTGGTTTATAACATTTATTAATCAAATCATAAGGTGTGAATGTTAAAATTGTTATCTCTCTTATTTAACACCTGATTAAATGAATTAAAAACCATTAAATGTGATGAAAATTATTTGCAGAAATATCGTTTTAATTGATGAAAATTAAATATACACTTTAACTGCAAACTATTTAAGGGATTTGATTTGTTAACCATCGTTTACAAAGATGAAGAAAAAAAATTATTGGAAAAGAAATGCTGATTAATAGATGCTGATAATATGTTGAAGTAAATTAACGGAACTAAATTGTATTTCCAAAACTTAACTAATATATAATTTTTAATTAATTACATTACAGTACACATTTTCCTAAAGCTTTACAGCGGCAAAGTCCACATACCAGTTAGGTTTTTAATGATATCACATCATTACCGTTTATACTATTAGGAAGATTACTGTTTTTTAGACATCAGTTAAGATGTTTGCAGTATACGATAAGCAAATGTCATATACCTACATATATTGGTTAACAGAAAAGATTTTATATGATCAATAACAATTGTTAGGTAAACATTTCAAACTCTTCATTTGTATTTAAACTCATGCTGTTCGTTTTAAATTGGGAATTTGCCCGTTGTATATGAATCATGACTGATTTACATATTTGAATAAAAACGTAGACAAATTAAAGGTTTTTAAAGAATACCAGAAAGTCTTATTCAAGTAAATTGGTGACAAATGAAAAATATGGGCTTGGAAATAAAGAGATGTGCAGAAGCTAAGGTGCAACATTGCAAAACTCATCCATAATTTTATTTGATTCAATGAAATTTGCATTTATTTATAACCTGTTAATCTTTTAGGAAATGTTTATTCCAGTGTCAACACAATATTCAGCAAATCTTGTTAAATTTGTATGAGTAATTGTTTCATAAATATTGTCCAACTGAAGAAGCCAAGGAAATACATCTACATTATTCACCTTCAACTGTTCAAAAAAAAAACTAATTTCTGTAAATTTGTAATTCATATTCTTGAAATAGGTGGAGGTTAAAGTCAAAGCGCAAAACCGCTCAAACATATTTCCCATATCATAAATTTTGAAATCTTTGATGCTATTTTTTTTTATTTTTTTTTTCTCTAAAGCATGTCATATATTTGTTTTCAAAACTTATTTACTTTATATCTTGATGGCTAGTTGACAAGCCTCAATTTGTATTGAACGCTGAAATAATGTATGTTTCCATTGATTACCTATGCTGATACTCACATACTGTATAGCTTTACATATAAAAACAAATTGGTTTCAAAATCTGATCTTTAAACTGTATTTGTAGAGATGTGAATATTTTCTTTAGCTTCTTTATATCGCACAACAATATTGTTAAAATAATACTTAAAAACATCTAAATTTTTTGTTATTTACTTACAGTAAAATAAAAATTTTTATTTTTATTAATATACTCTACAACAATAACGAAAAGTTGCTGCACTGCTTCGCACAAAAAAAGAAAACAAAAACTATAAAATTTTAAACGTAGCTGAATTAACGTAAATAAGCACAGACTGATGTTACTTCACAGCCCAGAAATACCTCAAGTTAACAACTTAACAACAGCAACAACGAAGATTCATTCATTCATCAAATATCTATCGAGGGCACGACAGACAATTTAACGCTGAGCACAAATAAAACGTAGAAAAAAAAGTGAAACTTAAAAATATTGTATGTGTTTTAGTTGTGAGTTTTACTTCGCGCTTTAACAACATAAACTTAAATTTAAAATAATAATAAAAACAACAAAACAAAAACATTAAAAAGAAAGAATTAAGCACATACGCAATACATATTTTATATGAACATAAATAAGATGACACCCCAAGTAAGTGCCTCAACAACAACAGCCGTGACTAATTCGTCCAGTGTGAGCGCAGTTGCGGAAAAACCCAATATGCAGCAGGCAAAGAAACGCACCCACAGCACGAGGGAACAAATGCAGCAAATATTTTCTGGTGGTATGGCAGCAGCCATAACACGATCCACCTGTCAACCTTTTGATGTACTCAAAATACGCTTTCAACTGCAAGTGGAACCATTAGGCTCGCAAGCAGCTTTAACAAAAAAATCCAAATATATTTCCATTAATCAGGCCATAAAAACCATATACAAAGAAGAAGGCCTATTGGCCTTTTGGAAAGGTCACAATCCAGCACAGATCTTAAGCATTATGTATGGCATTTCACAATTCTGGACTTATGAACAATTAAGTTTGTATACGAAACAAACCTCTTATTTCAAGGACAAGCCTAATTTATCGAATTTTATATGCGGTGCGGTAGCAGGCAGTGCTGCAGTCATAGTCTCAACTCCTTTAGATGTAATACGTACACGTTTAATTGCTCAGGACACCAGTAAAGGTTATCGTAATGCGACACGGGCTGTGACAGCTATTATTAAGAATGAAGGCCCACGAGGCATGTATCGCGGCCTATCGTCGGCTCTATTACAAATAACACCTCTAATGGGTTCAAATTTTATGTTCTATCGTCTATTTTCACAATCTGCCTGTAAAGTATTTCATGTGGAGGAAAGAAAGTAAGTTTAATTTTTGTATTTCTTATATTTATCACGTTTGCTTGCGTATATTGTAAATAATTTGCAAATTTTAACATCTCTGTTAAGCAGTGAATACTTGTAAATCATATACTTTTTATTTTCTTATTTTCATTATTCATATTTTACTTAAATGATTTGGATTGTTACATTACTTACGTTACATTATTGGCCATTACAACCCTTTAGTCAGGATTACCGTCCAGTTTCTCACACTGCTAATATTGTGCGTGTTAATTTTATCCAAGCTGACGGTACGTTCAGTTAAATATCGACTACGAGTAACGTATTTGAAAAGTTTTTCGTGTCAAAATACTTTGGAGGTTCGGTAGTCGAAAGAAATATATATTTTTTTTCATATTTTTTGTAAGACTGCAGTGCTGAGTTTAGAATTCACAGTTCTTGTCTACACTAAGCCAAAACTCATCTCAAGAAGCTACATCGACCGGATGTTAAAAATGTATATTTAAATAAATTATCAATTCACTATCTACCATTTATTGAATGTGTCGAACCCACTACTGACTCTTATCCCACACTCAAATCATTAAATTCTTAGCAAAATAAATTAATTGTAAATCATCTGTTTCCCAACTAATTAAAAAGAAAAATAACTTACATATGCTGGGTTATGTTAACTGACAAACCCCCCGTGAAGGGGTTTCTTTTTTAATTTTGATACCAAAATTCAATATTCAACACAGCGACCAAATTGCCCATATAGGAAACCATTCCGAAATTTCCTAGAGATATCCACGGCATTCATGGACGAGAACAGGCTGCGACTTGACGTTCGTGATTAACTTGATCGCAGCCTGACTTTTCAAATAAATTAATAGATTTTCAGGGAAAGTCCCATCACCTAACAAGATTGTGCACTGTAGTGGAAACTTTATGAAAGGCACAATATTAAAAATTTTATATACTTAAATGCCAAAATATAAACTATAAGTTGTTGCTCTTTCTCTTCACTTCAAAAAATCATCATTAAAAATAAGTTCTGGCATACGTCTAACTCTATCATATCATATCATATCATATCATATAATTCATATCAAAATTCAAATTCCCTTTTTTTGAATATGACATCCCCCATATATACACTTTACTTCTGCATTTCTTTTAAAACATACTTATTTCCGTTTTTTAGCCAATTGCCCACTTGGACTTTACTTATAATGGGAGCTTCATCTGGCATGCTCTCCAAAACGATTGTCTATCCTTTCGACTTAATTAAGAAACGTTTGCAAATACAGGGCTTCGAATCGAATCGTCAAACGTTTGGCCAAAATATACGCTGCACTGGTGTCTATAGTTGTTTACGTGAGACTTTAAAACAAGAGGGTGTACGTGGCCTCTACAAAGGTGTAGCACCCACTATACTCAAGTCCGGTTTAACGACGGCCTTATACTTTAGCATTTACGACAAATTAAAAGAAATAAACTGGTCTTCGCCTTCCAAATCATCTTAGCCTAGATGTTCTCATTTAAATTTCATTGCTTTAGTTTATTTTGCTTTTTTCTGTCAAAAGTGAACACATTGAAAAGAAAAATATTGAAAATATTGTTACTTATGTATGTAGGTTGGTTGTATGTAATATAAATAATGTGTCTTTATTTTAAGTGATTAAGGTAAATTTAGGCTTCTTTTTTCTCTTTTGTTGTCTCTTTTAAGTTAAGTAGGAAAAAATATGAAACGATATTCTTTAAATTAAATTTAACGATATTTTTCTAAGCACTCAAGTATTCAATATAATCTTTCTTTATATTATAAATTTGTTTACATGATGAAATATTGATTGGTAAGTTTAATTTCATAAAGCTTTTTAGCTTTTATTGGCTGATAGAAAAAAAGCTATTCTATATTGATTCACTTTATGTGAGTATTTAAAAACATTGTTAAGTGTTATACCATTATCAGTCAAGTCCTAACAATTTCGGAGATTTTATTTTCGTTTATACTTCTAATGCTAAGTGAAGCTCTTGCAGACACATCTACAGTGCTAATTCAAATAGATATTACAGATGAAACAAAGAGTGAAAAATACGATATTTTTATATACAAACCGTATACAAACAAACCTCAACCTATACTACCGCGCCAGCAGCTAGAGTACATTGATTTCGAGCAATATGTGAAGGAAAATTTCAAAAATAAAATTCAAATTTTGAATCGAAAATCCTTTCATCTGATCAAACGGCCTATTGTGTTGGCTTTTAATCATTCCCGTAAAAAATGTGCCTATCATACTAAGTGGCTGGATAGAATCTATACATTGGCTTTGAAATATGGAAAACATATCGAATTTATAGTAGCCGACATATTTGACTTGGACATTATTTATCCTGGCAGAAATCCAATAAATTTCTTTTCTAGACTGGTAAAATCCGAAGATGTAACACTCAGTGTTTATGCCATAAATGAAAAAAAACATATACATCAACACTTTGATGCCTATAATTCAGTGGAAACTTTAATGGAATTATGTGAATCTCTATTAAGCGGCAAGTTGTATCCTTCTCTACCTCTACCGAAGAATAATCAAGGGAATCTGATTAAAACTTGTGTCCATGATAACTTTGAGGAATTAATCTTGAAGTCACATAAAAATATTTTTTTAATTATAAACGTGGAAAATTATCAATTTTATGAATATGAACCGAATTATCATAATGTTGCCAAAGCCTTAAAACATTACAACATAGACATTGTTTATAAGGAGGCTGAACGAAATTATATACCCTTTGAGTATCATGTCAGTTACTATCCAACTTTAATTTATATACCTCATAACGACAAAGATTTTGTTTATTACGATGAGCCAAGGGAAGAGAAGACTATTATTGCATATCTAAAGAATATCATGGAAAATCCAGAGTTTTTAAATGTCCAACAACAAAATTTAAAATCGCAAATTTTACGTAAAACTGTACAAATACCTAATAACAATTTAAAAACTTTAAATCGTAACGTACTGGAAAACACCAAAGATACTATAATTATAGTATTCATGGACTTTCAACAAGGCAAATGCTTAAGACATCATGTCCAATGGTTGAATAAAATATATAAAGTAGTATATAAAATGCCAGCACATTTCAATATTTTATAGCGGACTTTAAAGATATCGATGTTATTAATACACGATGGCAAACAAAGGACTTAATTGAAAAGTCTCAGGGAATACCAAAAATATATGCAATGGATCACCTTAAACATACGTATGAATTGGAAAGTTTTGATTCTATTGCAAAACTCTTCTATTTTACAGAAAGTGTTCAAAGTGGTGACCTTTATTATACGAATTTTATCCAACAAATAATTTACAACAAATGGTTAAAGAATTGACAGCCGATTATTTTAAGATTTTCCTGAAAAATACAAAAAGGGATATTTTTATAGCATTTTATTCTTCGGACGATGAAAAATCTTACTGATTTATTGGAATTGTTGGCTTATAACGTAAAAGATATGAATGTAGATGTCGTTAAATTCGATGTTAAATGGAACTATGTGGACTTGGAATATGCTCAGCCTAATTATCCTGCCATGTATTGTATTCCTAGAAGTAGTAAAAGAAACAGTAGACTTTTTAAAGATAATTACTTAAACAGAGTTAAAATTTTAGAATTTATTAAAAACACTATTGAATAAGAAACTTTTTATATGTTGTTTATAACCTGTACATATTATTATTTAGAAATAAAAAATTGTAAAATTTAAGAACATATTTTAATATAAAAATATTTTAATAATGTATTCACATTATTCAGTATTTAATATAGCATATTTCCATAAGTTTGAAAGTGGAATTTGTTTTTATGGTTTCCTTTCTTTCTATCGTATCCCTTTCTAAAGAAGACATGATAGACATGGCTGTTGAAAGAAATATAATGCATTTGAAACCCCAAATAGAAAACATACTTCTTAAAAACTGAATATCAACTGGTATTTAATATAAAACATTAATTGAAAAAGCCTTGGTATAAAATTATATGAGAATCTAGCTATTCTCATAAACACATTTCTAAAGCTGCCTTCTATTGTAGGGGCCTGACATTATATTCACTCCTGCATAACAACCTTGAAAGTTTAGCATATACATATACTATATAAATACATCTGTATGTATATTAAATAGATCAATTAACTCATAATACTGTAATAGAGCAGTGTCCACAACTCCAATAAGCTGTACCAATATTATCAATCTGTGTAGAATAACAAAATGTTATAAAATAATTGATAATATTATGTTTCAGTTTCTGTTAAAAAAAAAAAGAACATTGTATTTTTTATAATCTCTTTTATATCTCTGATAACTGAAAGTTTTATAAAAGCTTTGCTACACAAAAAATTATGATATATAAAGCAATTGTATTAACAATAATGCACTCTTTTCGGTTTTAAAAGTTCGTGAGTTCATTATTAAATTTACTTGTTAATCTATAAAATGGAGTGTGAAACTTTTGAAGGAATATCGAAAGTATTCAGAGAAATTAATATCGATGATGAGCCGAACAGTGGAAAGCGGAAAATTTTTTCGAAAAGTCTCTGGGCATATTCAGATAATCCAAAGCCTAAATTACCACGCATTCAACCGCCACATATTGACTTCGAAGAATATGTGAAAAATAATTACAAAAACAAATTTCAAGTTCTGAATCGTGACACATTTTATCATATTCAAAATCCCATTGTAATATTTTTCAATCATTTTCGTGAAAAGTGTGTCTATCATATCCAATGGCTAGACAGAATTTATGAATTAGCTTTAATATACAGCGAACGTATCGTATTTATAGCTGCCGATATATTTTATATGGGTATTTTATACCCTGAAAGCAATCCATTCCATTTATTTGACGTACATGATAGATCCATAAATACATCACCTTATATTTATGCCATAAATGAGAAGAAACTTATATATCAACACTATGATTCTTATAAAACACTAAAATCTCTATCAGTGTTATGTGAAAATCTATTAAAGGGAGATCTTTTTCCCTCTCTGCCCATACCGGAAAATAATGATCAAAAATTGGTTAAAATATGTGTCCATCATAATTACAACGAATTAATATTAAAATCAACCAAAAACATATTTCTAATAATCAATCGAGATAAATATCAATATACCGATCGCGAACCGAATTATGATAATGTGGCTTTAGCTTTAAAAGACTACAACTTGGATATCGTGTAGATGGAGGCCCAAAAGAATTATATACCCTTTGAATATCATGTCTTTGGTTATCCCACAATATTATTTATACCACACAATGATGAACAAGATTTTGTCTATTATAATGGCATGAGAAATGAAGCAGAAATAATAAATTATTTAAAAAATATTCTGGAAAATCCCGATTTCTTGTGCAAGCAGCAACAAAAATTAAGATCTGATAGACTTGGCAGACCTGTGAAGGTTCCCCATGATTTTCAAATAGAATTTAAAGATTTATCAGCGTTTGTTGCAAACAATTTCAATAAAAGATTTCAAATTTTGGATCGCAAATTACTTGAAAAGGCTAAACGCACCGTTATCATAGTATTTATGGATTTCCAAGGCAAATGTTTACAACGCCACATCCAATGGCTTAATAGAATATATCAATTAGCAGCAACTGCTTGGTCATTTCTATATTTTATAGCCGACTACGCAGATATTGATGTTATCAATACAAGATGGCAACCTAAGGACTTAATTAAAGCCGCTCAGGGTAAACCAAAAATATTTGCTCTGGATCATCTTCAACATACGTATGAATTTGGAAATTTTGATTCCATAGCAAAACTCTACTATTTTACTGAAAGTGTTCAAAGTGGTGACTTTTACTATACACAGCTTCAGACCACAAACTATTTTCAACAACTGGTTAAAGTATGGACAGCCAATAAAACTCACATTTTCTTAAGAAAATCAAAGAAGACGAATTTGTTTTTAACATTTTATTTTTCGAAAGATGTTAAGTCTGAAAAGCTTTCGAATTTACTGGAGTGGTTGGCTCTTGATGTGAAAGAACTAAATATTGAAGTGGTTAAATTCGACGTTCAATGGAACTATGTAGATTTGGAGTTTGCACAACCCGTTTATCCTGCTCAGTATTTTATACCAAAAGGAAACAAAAGGGAAAGTATACTATATAATGGCAACTGTTTAGATAGAGAAGAAATTTTAGAATTTATTAAAAACAATGTTAAATAAAGTATTTAAATAAAACATCTAATCAAAGAAATGTAAATAACTTGTATTTTTAGTTTTAAAAACTTATTGTATAATAAAAACAAAGTAAATGTATAGAGCGAGAAAGTTGATTTTTAATTAAAAACTCTCTATTAGTTTACAGATGGATTTAAAATAAATGAAATGGCATAATAAATTCACATCGATTTACTTCGTTATTGTTTATGAAACTATTAAAACTTTATTTTCGAACTTATTTTTCGATTGTATGCAATATTTCTTGTATATTTACCTTTTGTTCGATAATTCGAACTAAAGTTTGAAATTCTGGCTTACAAAGTAATATTGTGCTGGATTTAGATGAAAGACCAGGTAAACTTTATTTCCGATAGAGCTTACAAAGTCCCTAAAATTGCCCGATGTTGATTCTTTTGAAGTTCCTTTAAAAAAACTTATCTAGAAATTCCTATGTCGTGTGAAGGAATAGTAATAAGTAAGGTGCTCTCTCGGAGAACTCTATATAATGGACTTAAATTATTTATTATTTAATTGACTGCAAAAAATATAATGGCTTCTCGGGGAAGTAAACACTAAGTTCTCAATTCCCAATTCATCAGTTGCCTGTAGGTTTACAATTTATTTTTCCACAAATATATTCATACATAATATTCATTACTTTTTATATTTCTGCTTATAAGTGTATGAGTTATTTACGTTGCTATAATTGCCGGTAAAAAACCAAAACAAATAGTGAAAGATTACAGAACAAATTACATACATATATTAACAATATAAGTGAATTTCATAAGCTATTTCAATTCAGCAAAAACTTTAAGTTTATAAAAGCTATCTACGCGCGTATAAACAAACAATATAAACAAAAACAAATTTAGTGTACACTTAACAACTGTTAAGTGAATTAATATTATAAATCGAGAGTGAAACTTTTGAGAAAATATCGGAAGCTTTTAGAGGAATTTATATCTATAACTTACCGAGCAGCGCGAAGTATAAAATTTACACCTGTAATCCCTGAAAGAATTTTTATAAACCAGTGTATATGAGTGTACCTGAATTTCATAACCTATTTTATTTCACTAAAAAAGCTTTTCTATACAAAACATTTACAAACAAAAATCTAAGTATTCTCAATCGTATATAAACAAACATTATAAGCAAAACCAAATTTAGTGTTCTCTTCTCAGCTATTAAGTAAATACATATTGTAAATGGAGAGTGAAACTTTTGAGAAAATATCTGAAACATTTCGGGAAATTAATATCGGTGATGAGCCGACAATCGAAAACCATAAAAAGTACATCTATAACCCCATGCAGTATTCATATAAACCAGAGCCTAAATTACCACGCATTCAAACGCAACGTGTCGAATTCGAAGAATATGTGAAAAATAATTGCAAAAACAAATTTCAAGTTCTGAATCGTGAGACATTTTATCAAATCAAAAAGCCTATTGTGATATTTTTCAATCATTTTCGTGAAAAATGTGTCTATCATACTAAATGGTTGGACATAATATATGAATTGGCGTTGAGATACGGTGAATGCATTGAATTTATAGCTGCTGATATGATTGATATGGATGTTATGTATCCGAAAACGAATCCATTTAATTTCTTTTGTCGAATAGTCAGATCCAAAGATGAATCACCAAATACTTACGCCATAGATGAGCAGAAACGTATATATGAACTCCATGATGCTTATTACACGCTAGAAACTCTATCAGAGTTATGTGAAAATCTATTAAAGGGAACTCTTTTTCCATCTCTACCCATACCAGAAAATAATGATCAAAACTTGGTTAAAATATGTGTCCATCATAATTACAAAGAATTAATATTAGAATCAACCAAGAACATATTTCTAATAATCAATCTGGATAAATATCAGTATAGTGATTATGAACCAAATTATGATAATGTGGCTTTAGCTTTAAAAGACTACAACTTGGAGATAATCTACATGGAGGCCGAAACCAATTATATACCCTTTGAATATAACGCCGGTGGTTATCCTACAATATTATACATACCACATAATGACAAAAAGAATTTTGTGTATTATAATGGCATTAGAAAGGAAGCAGATATAATAGAATATTTAAAAAATATTATGGAAAGACCTGAATTCTTGCTCAAGCAGCAACAAGATTTAAAATCTACAATGCTTTGTAAAACAACGGAAGTTCCTAAAGATTTTCAAATTGAATTTAAAGATTTATCAGCGTTTTTGGAAAAGAATTTTAATGAAAAATTTAAAATTTTAGATCGCCAATTATTGGAAAAAACTAGAAACACTGTTATTATAGTATTTATGGATTTTCAAAACAAATGTTTGGAACATCATATCCAATGGCTAAATAAAATAAATCAAGTGGTGGAAAGAGCTTACACCTTTCAATTTTTAATAGCCGACTTTAAAGATATCGACGTAATCAACACGAGATGGCAACCAAAGGATTTAATTGAAAGTTTGCAGGGAAAACCGAAAATATTTGGCTTGGATCGCCATAAACACACATACGAATTGGAAAATTTTGGCTCTATTGCACAACTCTTCTATTTTACAGAAAGTCTTCAAAATGGTGACCTTTACTATACACAACTTTATCCAAGAAATAATTTACTACAAGAGGTTAAAGAATGGACAGCCGATCGTTTTCATGTATTCCTGAAAGCAGCGAAAAAAAATATTTTCATAACATTTTATTCATCGGAAGATAAGAAAGCTGAAAAACTTTTCGAATTATTAGATTCATTGGCGCTTGATGTGAAAGGACTAAATGTTGAAGTGGTAAAATTCGATGTTAAGTGGAACTATGTAGATTTGGAATATGCACAACCCGTTTATCCTGCTCAGTATTTTATACCAAAAGAAAATAAAAGAGAAAGTAGGGTATATAACGGCAACTGTTTAGACAAAGAAGAAATTTTGAAATTTATTGAAAACAATGTTAAATAAGGAACAGAATAAATTATTTTTATAAAGAAGAAAATTAGATTTTATATAAAAAAAAAATTTTTTGAAATATTTCTGTGATAAAAAAGTAAATATCTTTGGCTTTATGTACTAAGAAAATGTCACGTATTTTTGTTAATGTTAAAAAGGTGTTTATGTGCTCATTATTTTCTTGTTTTTAAACGTTTATAAGTGTTTTAGAAAAAGAGACCTGCCCGACAAAAATAAGATTTTGAAAAATTCGATTCACCTTCTTCATTAAACGATCAGTTTATAAAATTCTTATATATTTTAATCAGAAACGAATAAATAAATGGAAATCTATATAAAACAAACGAAAAAATATTTCACTTTGAATAACTTTGCTTTCAAGAAAACCTTTTTTACCATCAGACAGACTGCTTTATACTTAGAAAACAAGTGGAAAGAATAAACGGCACTATGTACGCGTTTGGAGAACTTACAATTTTTTACAAGGAAACCATCTGTCAACCATTCCATACTAACGACGGAATAAATGATGGATGCCGTCGATCTCTATAGTTGTTCACCATCGTTCTGGGTAATATCAGAAGCCATGTCTGTTCAGAATGTCGAGGAAGTACATGGAGTCTCTCATGCCATCTCGGAAACTATGATATTTGTCTAGTAGATAAAGCCTACGTTCGGACAAGATCTCCAAAGTGGAAGTAAAAATAGTAGATCTAGGACACTTAGCCCGCAATGTTAATAAACCAATGACATGAGAATTCGCAACACCGCACAGGAATTATCAGATAGCAAAAACCAGTCGTACATATATTTACTAGAACACCGAGCAACATATAGAAGCTATCTCGTTAAGCTGGTTTGGTTGAAAATTCCGTTAAGGGTGGTCCAAATTACAAATTATGTTATGACTGGTTAACAAATTGTATTTTTTTAACTCCTTAATTTCTTAAAAAAGCAACAGCACAACTTTACAACAACGCATTTATCATTTACATTTATTTTTCCTTTTAGAAACTGTTGAAACGCAAAAAATAATTAAAATTTAGGTATTAGACATCACAGGGTATTGTAAAATGTATTTTTTTTAGTTGTACAATGGTAACTCTGATCAGGGTAAGCTTTTTTAAGTTTTAATTTCAAAAAGTTGAGTAATTAATAATCAGTATGAAATGCACTAAGAGAAAAAATCTTAATGCTTTAAGCAATAATTTTATATGAGGACTATAACGGTACTGTTCCAGGTAAATTGTTAATAAATGATGTAACCAGGTGATGGAAAACTTACTCAAGTGACCATTTATAATTTATGCCACTAAGGCACACTGCTTCAATTAAATTCAATTCATCAACACTATATTGGTGTCCAGACCATTCGGCATCTTCCATGTATATTCTCAGTGTATTAGTATTTAACATCACAAAAATTTAATCGGATTTCATCATCCTATTTCTGGTATTCCTAAGTTTAAATAATGCATTTAAAGATAAAAGCTTTCTTTTCTTATACATACAAACGTATAAAATCTTGGTCATGTTTCATAAATATTTAGTTTAGTTTAATAAATTTAGCAGTTTATTCGGTTAATCGCAAACAAACATTATGTTAAGTGATCAAAGTGAAAATACAACCGAATCATTTCTTATTGATTTGGATAAAATCCCATTCCGCGAAACAAACAAAATTAAAGAAAATCTTAAACTAAAAACTTCTCGGCGCCATCTTGTCTTAAAACATGTTGATTTTGAACAATATATCAGAGATAATTGTGAAAATAAAATAAAAATTCTAAATCGTGAAACCTTTCATCAAATATTGCGTCCAATTATAATAGTTTTCAATCATTTTCATATGAAATGTGCCTATCATACCAAATGGCTTGATATGTTATACGAATTGGCCGTTAAATATGGTAATTGCATAGAACTTATAGCAGCTGATAAAATTGACATGGAGATTATGTATGCCAATAGCAATCCAATGAATTTTTTTACTCGTATAACGAGACCAGAAGAGGAGCCATCTAGCATCTTTGCCATAGATGAAAAGAAAAGGGTGCATCACCGCTTTAATGCCAATATAACCTTGGAAATATTAACTGGAATATGTGAAGATCTTTTAAGTGATAAACTTTTTCCTTCTTTACCCGTCACAGAAGCCAATGTTGGAAAATTGGTTAAAATTTGTGTTCATCATAACTATGACGATATGGTATTAAAATCTCCTAAAAATATACTTTTAATAATAGGCTTAAACGATTCTCCTGAAACCTGTCAAACAGAACCCGATTATGAAAATGTGGCTTCAGTGTTAAAGGACTATAACTTGGATATCGTGTATCTACAAGCTGAAAAAAACTATGTACCCTTTGAGTTTGGTGCTCTCACTTATCCTTGTCTTATATATCTGCCTTCTAATGATAAAAAGAATTTTATATTCTATGAAAATTATCGATCGGAGGATTTAATAATACAATTTTTAAAAAATGTTGTCACCAATCCTGAGTATTTACATTTAAAGCAAAAGCAACAACGTTTAAGAAATCAAAATAAAATCGTAGAAGTTGCCAGCGATTTTCTTCTAGATTTTGATGATTTAAATGATTTTCTATATCAACATTATGATGAAAGAATAACACTATTTGATCGCAAGATGGTAAGCAACATCAAACATACAATAGTTATAGCCTTCTTTGATTTCCAAGGAAAATGTTTGCCTCATCATGTGCAGTGGTTGGATAAAATATTTCAAGTGGCTGAAAAATGTTTTTCCTTGAAATTTTGCATCGCTGACTTTAAATATATTGATATCATTAGTAGCAAATGGCAAGCAAAAGATTTAGTTAAAGCTAGTTCTGGCAAACCCAAAATATATGCCATTGATTCCTTTAATCTTAAATATGAAATGACTGATTTTAATACCCTACCATCACTATTTTATTTTACGTGTGCTTTAGAGAATGGTGACTTATTTTATACGCAAACATTACCCAAGAACAAGGCTGGAGAAATGGCTAAAGTTTGGACTGCACAATATTTTTATAAGTTACTTAAAAAGGTTAAAAAGCATATATTTATAGCTTTCTATACTTCTGACGATACTGAATCGGAAAACATCTGTAACTTACTGGAACTGCTGGCACACGATGTAAAAGATCACAATGTTGATGTTGTTAAATACGATGTCAATCAAAATTATGTAAGCTTGGAATATGCCCAAGCCATCTATCCAGCGTATTATTTTATATCACAGCATAATAAAAACGATTGCCGACTTTATGTTGATAAAGATTTGAACGTAAATAATGTGGTCGAATTTATTAAGAATAATGCAGATAAATAAACACTAACGTTTTAATAACCCAAGATTTTACCTTTTATTTCGAAGCTTTAATAAAACCAGGTAACATTTATATAAACTTCTAATTGGTAGCTGAATTAATTCTTATCACTTTTGATAGTCATTTTCAGTATTTTCAAAGTTTTTAATTCTATAATATATCGGGTTATCCATTTAGTGATTCCAAACCATCGGTCTGGCATCATTCATTACATAAAATTAGGTCCTTTACGAATACAGATACTTCAACAACTGAATAACGGGTAATAATCGTTAAAACTTGCAACAAAACTGGTGATTCCTACGTTTGCCACTTTTCGAGCATTAGGGAATGATTATGGTCGTCATAATCGACCTCTTGTGCAAGAAATTGACAAATAATTCAAATTCATTCCACCGGGATCTCAGAAATTAGCCTCTTCGACAACTATGATTGTTGGAAAGCGGTTGAATCCAGAAAAAGTGACTATTTTCATATATTATAGTAACAGAGCTGTAAATTTATATATATATATATATATATCGTTTACTATTGAAATTGAAAAATGGTTACCACACATACACAATTGGTCATACATGATTGGTCATTACAATCCTTTTCTCAGGGCCTAGTTTCTCCCACCACTTGTATGTGTTAATATTAGCAACTTTTCACTGCAATTTTATTCACTCTCAGATTTTTTGCCAGAAATTTGCTTAGAGTAAGTCGCCGAAGAAGTAATTTTTCATATTTCAGTATGTTCGAGATGTCTGACCAGGGGTTTGAACCGTGGCCTTACGCCTAATAAGCCAACGCACTACCTACTAGACTACGACGACTACAAAATCGATAGCTCTTAACAATAATCAACAGATAAATAAGTATCCGATTACGTTTGATGTTAACATTTAGTAATCACTTTCAACAGGTTACATTCTACATCACTAAGAGCATCTTGTTCCCTTTTATTATGTTATTTTCATACTTCAAATACACTAAACAAAATTAAACTATGGAAACAATTATAATTAACGATAAATGCTGTATTTTCTTAAACCATCAAAAGATTATTGAGAACCTTTACCAACAAACTACAACAAAAGATAAAAAATCATATTCTTTGCAACCGGGATTATTCAATTTTAAGCCCAAAGTGGATGATATTCGTTTAGAAACTGAAGAGAATCCTAATCGAATAAAACCAACGAATAGAAAACGAAAAGCGGAAACGGAAAATGAGAGTACACTTAAAGAAAAATTACTTGTACAACCATTCCTTGAGAAAATCCAGGAAAATCTGATTGAACCCAGACAATTCATTGAAAACATACCACGTTTCTGGGAAGAATCACAGGAATTTCCACAATTTCGTGGTGGTAATCAAACGAATGAATTTCAAACAACAGAATTTTCTCAAAAGGAATTTATTATACCTGCACAAACAAAATTCTTTAACTATAATGTAGAGGATCTACACAAACTTTTGCCAGAGTTGGAAACCTATGATTTGGTTATAATGGATATGCCTTGGCATAATAAATATATTAAACGCTTGAAAAGGGTTAAGTCATCTTTGGGCTACCAAATGCTTGACAATGATTTTCTTAAAAAGATGCCTATTGGCCAACTTATACACACCGATTCATTGGTGGTTTTATGGTGCACCAATGCTTTACAACATCGCAAAGCAATAGAGGAAGAATTCCTACCCAACTGGAATTTACAAGTGTTGCATGCCTTAAAATGGTTTAAAATTAATACTCTGGGTAAATTGATAAGTCCAGTGAAGCCTGAAGGCTATAAACAACCTTATGAAATGGTTTACATAGCTTATCACAAAGACCGTAAGAATTTAAACAATTTGAAAGAGCTGTCTGCAGTCGATTGTCTTATTAGTATACCCAGCATTATACACTCGCATAAGCCACCCTTAATAGCTTGGCTGAGAAAATACCTTACCAACTCGGAAAACTTTAAAGGTTTAGAAATATTTGCCCGCTACTTGCAACCTCACTTTACTTCAATCGGTTTAGAAGTCCTGAAACTCATGGATAAACGATTGTATCAAGAGGCAAAATAAATATACGTCAGTGCCAATAAAACAACACTTTTTTATACAGCCAATGAGAGAGTTATGAAACTTATAGAAGATTAAACAATGCATGAGATTCCAGTTTTAAATCGCATTAAATTTCAGTTTCAACTTAAAAGTTCTCTTGGACTTATGATTCATTTGATTGACTCGAACCTTATTGTAACAAAAAATTATAGCCTGTACCTTTTATTATATACCCTTAGTAAAGGAAGTTAAAAATAAAAATTATTTCTTTTCCGACTTTCAATTTTTGTTTTTTTTTTTTTATTATTTTCGTATAAATGTTAATGAGAGAATATAAGCTAAGCGCTGAAGGAGAAACAGAGAGTTCAACAAAATATTGTGAGTTGAATGATTTATTTAAAGCCTATAATTATATTTAAAGGACTTTAATAAGAAACACAGTTTCTTAACATATCAGTAAATGTGGGTGAATTTTTGTTCCAACTTTTTTTTTTCATATAGATGTGATCAAGAGAAAAGATATTTTAATATTAAAACATAAAATATTAATATATAAATTATAGCAAAAATGATTTAATTAATACGTAAGTTAGAAAATTACGAAAAAGTTTATTGTTCACCGCCGGGGCCTTGAGCAGCGGCAGCAGCCGGATTGGTAACGCCATCACCCTTCTTCTTTGAACCCGAAACAATATCATCGATACGCAGCAAGAGAATGGCAGTTTCGACAGCGGTCTTGTAGGTTTGCATTTTAACAGCCAAAGGTTCCCAAATGCCCTTGACATTCATGTCAACAATTTGACCAGATTCACCATCAATGCCCCAGGCACATATACCATCACCGGAGTGTGAGGCATGTTTAGCTCTCAAAGCAGTCAAAGTACGAATGGTATTGGCACCACAATTTTGGGCCAATGTACGTGGTATTATTTCCAAAGCTTCTGCAACAGCAGTGTAGGGACCCTTCAATTGTTTACGGGTCAACAATTGTGACAATGCCATTTCTATGGCACCACCGCCAGCTACTAAACGTGGTTCCAATATCAAGTTACGGGCCACATGAAGAGCATCTTGTAAATTACGTTCAGTTTCGTTTAAAATATCCTTGGAAGCACCTCTCAATAAAATGGTACAGGCTTTAGGGTCTTTGCATTCAGTAATGAAGGAAAAGTATTCATCACCGATTTTCTTGATTTCGAAAAGACCAGCACCAGTGCCTACATCCTTTTCAGTCAACTCCTCAGTGCGGTTAACAATCGTAGCTCCACAAGCACGAGCAATACGTAAATTGTCGGTTTTACGTAAACGACGTATAGCAGTAATGCCAGCCTTAAGCAAATAATGTTGAGCCAAATCGGAAACGCCCTTTTCGGTGAACACAATATCGGGTTTGAGTGCAATAATATCGGCGCAAATACGTTGTACAAATTCTTCTTCGATTTGCAACATACGTGTAAAGTCCTGTTCGCCAATAATTTCAACATTTGTCTGGCTCTCACCCTTTTTGTATTCCAAAGAGCAATCGAGTAGGACAATGCGTGGATTTTCAATATAACGACGCATTTTGGGGTGAGTAACATCCTTATTAATCATAACACCCTTTAAAACACAGGATTCATCTATGGAACCACCGGGAATTTTTTCAACTTTAGCATAACTGAAATGAAGAAAATAGAAAAGGAAAATGTTGTAATGTTCAGTTGCTTCGCAAAACAATGGTTTGAATTTAACTAAATTTGGATTAAAAATATCGTAATCTACTTGTACTTAGTTTCCAATTCAATATTTCGACATTTGGGATCTTAAATGTATGAAAATTTTTTATCCGAGTTCCTTTACGACATTTGGGACAATTTCCGTTTTTATGCCTTGAAATGATATTTGTCGCTAAATAAACAATTTCTTTCCAACTCACCGCTTAATATCAACTTCCATGCGACCATTTTCTGTCAACGTAACCGTCTTCACAGCATCCAAGGCAATCTTAACAGCCATATCAGACCATTTACCGATGAATTTAGTACCGACACAAGCTTTCACCACTTCAGCCATTTTTTCCCTATTGTTACAGTCCAGTGGGATACTTAAATCACTTTGCAAGTGCTTAATAATATCTTCCAAGGCTTCACGGTATGCGCGAATAATAACAGTTGGATGTATTTGTTGTTGAAGGAAAGGTTCGGCAGCAGCCAACATCTCACCAGCTAAAACAATAACCGAAGTGGTGCCATCACCAACTTCTTCATCTTGTGTGCGGGCAATTTCAATCATGCACTTGGCAGCTGGATGTTGCACAGTGATTTCACGCAATATGGCATTGCCATCATTGGTCATCACAATGCCGCCCATGGGATCCATTAACATTTTCAACATGGCCTGAGGGCCCAAACATGTACGGATTACATCGGCTATGGCCTAAAAATTCAATAAAATTTATTAATTGTTTTAACAGATGGTCACAATTTTGGCTTCTTTTACATGAGTCACTTAAAAACCTATACATACACACACACACACACAAACACACACACTTACCTTTCCGGCATTTATATTGTCCAACTGCACTTTACGGCCAGACTCTCTTTTAGTATTTTGGCCTATGTAAGACAGAAAATATTACAAACCTTAGCCATTTTTGCAAAATTTCATAAAAACTTACTTAAAACCAATATGGGTTGTCCTCCACCAAACATTTTTATTTAGAATTTCTGTGAAATGATTTATTAAAACAATAAGAAAAACTCGTGCTTTGTATGTGATCTGCTCTGCGGCACCCTTCTTTTGTGAAAAAAATGTTTTCAAATGACGTGAGTGTTTGAGGTTATGTTTACATTCATTTCGTTGAACAGTAATTTTGACACTTCCAGAAGATTCAAGTCATAACGTAAATAATGTGGCAGTACTATTTATTAAGGCGAACAGCAAATGGCAAGCAGCTGATTGGAATTTTTGTTTGTAAACGTTTTTTAAAGAAATTTCTTAAAATAATATATATAAATAAATAAATACAAAAATTAATATGGAACCCAAAAAGATATCATTTGGCTTCAGTAAAGTAAATAAAAAGCTTAACATAATACCACTTAAAGAAACAAGCAAAACAGAAGCCAAAGTCGAATTGATAAAATGCTTGGAAGGCCAGGAAATCAAGTTGGTTGAGTAAGTATTGAATCACTGCGTTTCTGTGTATCATTTTATTTTACATCTCCAAACCAACTATATTTTAATCGATAACATTGACTTATTAAAAAAGCCCAACCTGTTATACTGAAGTCAAGTTTTCTAATAGACCGTAAAGTGCTATACCGTATGTGTCAATTTGGGGCTTCAATTCTCATCAAAGACAGTGGATGTATTATAAGAAAATAAATTGATGTTTTAATTTAAAATTGAGCTTTAGACAGCTATTTAAGTTGGGATCATTCCTTCCCACACAGACCAATTAGATTGTGACGCTTCATATGAAAAGAAAGAAGAGGGCAAATATCTTAGTAAAGATATCCCCCTAAGCAGTCAATTTCTTAATGAACCATATTAGAGCTCAAGCTAACAGTTCTTGAGATCTTCTAGTTACTTAACAAGTCGTCTACCTAGTCGTCTCTGCTAATGTACAATGCAGAGAAGCTCAGTGACATAAAATGTGATCTACTGTTTCTTCTGACCCTTCATATAGCATAACCGTATCATTTTCCGCCTTTTCGTGCATAGAACTATAGGATTGAGCTCCGGTCGCCCTTGTTTGCAATTTGTGTATACCCTGTATTATATGGGAACTGAAGTACCTCCTTCAACAACCATCAAAGCCGAAAAAAGTTATTCCACGTTAGCATTCAAATTATTTGAAGGACGTTGCGAATATGCAATGTTTTATTAGATTTATTTCCCACTTATATTATTAGTAAATAATGAGATGAGAATTACGGCATGAGTGGGGATCTACAGTCTAACGTTGAATCCGGGCGATAGTTTTGAGAAACTCTTTCTTCGCAACTACTCTATTCCCAGAGCTTTTTACAGAAGATTGCTGAGAGGGTGTTACCAAAGAGATTTTTTTTCATAGCTGACTTTTAATATGACCTTTCTAACTGGACTACAGCTACACCAGGTCGCGGTATTTAATAATCACAGTTAATGGCTTATAAATTTTAGAAACTTGTTTTTAATAATTTTGTTTTTGTTTTTAAACTAGAGAAAAGCCCGAGGAAAAACCTTTGGTTATACCCCTAAAGGAAAACCAAAAAACATCTACAGCTTTGGCTAGTTTAATAAAACGTCGCGCTGTTTTATTGGGAGAAGACGAAGCTGAGCCAAATAACACCATCGATGAGAAAAAAGAGAAAACAAATAATTTAAATAACGTAGACGCAGGCGAAGATCTCGAAAAACGTGCTGCCCAAGAACTTTTATCAGAGGTACAATCGAATGGCTTAACTAATACAGCCAGTACATTAGTATTACCCGTAGTAAAACCTGATGATTTACCTTTGGAAGGTGCCAAAGAAGCGACTTTGGATGACTATGACGAAATACCTATACAAGATTTTGGCAAAGCTATGTTGCGTGGCATGGGCTGGGTGGAACCGTCTAAGACAAATAAGAAGGGAGTTCCACCCCTAGACGAAACACCTACGGTAAGACCTAAAGGTATGGGTCTGGGTGCAGATAAAGCTCTAAACAAAAAACCTCTTTTAGTTGCTCCCGAAGCGAATGAGGTACTAGAAGTTAAACGTAATGCTTATGTTCGCATCTTGGGTGGTAAACACAAAGATCTCTACGGACAAATTGAAGGTTTCGATGATCATGCTGGTCGTGTTATAGTCAAAATGGCCATAGGCGGTCATAAGGAAGCTTTTAATGAATTCCTTTGCCAACCAGTTTCGAGGAAGGAGTACGCTCAATATGGAAAATGCATAAGTAAGTAAATGTACAGCATAGCATACATATAGTGTCAACATCATAGTTCTTTTTCCATAGAATTTAATTTCAATTTTGCATATTTGATGTTTCCATTTGTTTGAAAAACAATATCAATCAATTTAAAATCAATTGTAAACGTTCAATTGTTTTTCAAAATTTTCTGTGTGATTTTCAAACATTTTTTAGTTTTTAGATCGATCATTGTAAAGGATGAATTCAAGTACTTATCTCGATTTTCGAGTGCAGGTTGGGAAACTTTTCTAACTTTTAATTTTATAAAATATCTTTTAGACACCACCAAATATGAAGAATACAAAAAAAAGGAAAACAAATATGGACAAATAATTCTAAACGATAATGAAAACGATAGCATTGGAGAATCTTATAATACAAAATCGGAGGAGATATTGAAAACAAAAAGGAAATCTAGCGATGAGAAGATGTATGTCAAAAAAGAATATGAACGAGAGCGTGAGTGTTACGACAGTGAAAATAATAGAGAGAGGGACACTGAATATAGAAGGAATAGAGATGGGAAAAGTTATGATACAAATTACAGTAAAAGATATGACGATAGAGATCGTCGCAAGGAAGGCAGTCGAGAACATAGAAGAGATTACAGAAAGGATGACAGATCGGAAAGATATGATTCGAAAACTGATAGATATGAATCTAGAAACGATTACCACAGGGACCGCGAACATAACTCTCAACGGAATTACAGAGACTACAGCGAGACGTCCTCCAAAGATCGTAGTAAAAGACGCGATACTTCTGAAGTGATTGATTTAAATAATTCCTCTTCCGAAACGGAAAACGATACTGCTGTACTTTCGTCTAAAAATAAAAAATCCAAGAAAAAAAGTTCCAAGCTAAAATCCAAAAAATCAAAGAGAAGCAAACCATCAAAACATGAGAACTCAACGGAATCAGGTTCCACAGATTCCGATATTCCAGAAGGAAAACTTAAAAGTCACAAAAAACATTTAAAACAAAATAAAACCCAACGTTTCCGTGCCCGTTCTCGCTCTCGTTCCCGTTCTAGAGGTAAAAAGAAGTAAAGTTAATACTTTGTTTTATGTAAAATTAAAATTGTAAATGATGAAATAATAAGTGTAATATTCGTCCAGTTGATGAGTTTTTAATTTTATACGGTATATTCAAATTTGTGCTTGAAAATTTCGCTCTTAAAAGCGTTAATGTTATATAAAAGGATGCCTTTCGCGATTGCTTGATCATCGCCGCAATTGTAAGCTGTTGTTGAAGAGAATCGAAATGTAACCGGTTTTCATTCCGACTATGAATCTTGAGTGTGCTATATTCCTTTATGGTTAGGTTTTGGAAGAATCTGCATATGGAGCTCGGTTTTTAATGCTGTATACTTGAATGATAAGCAAAAATCGTCCTCGGAGATTTTATTGCGAAGGTCGGGCGGGAAGGTGTCTTTGGCCCCATTGTCGGACAGATTAGCTTCCACTCGAACACTACCTGAGGCTGATCGATTTCGCCGCAGCGCGTAACATGGTAGTATGTAGCACTAAGTTTCAACATCTCGACATTCACAAGGCCACATGGATGTCCCCTGATCGATCAACATCCAACTAGATCGATCATATTGTGATAGACGGAAGGCACGTATCCAGTGTACTAGATGTGCGCACATTCAGAGGTCTAAACATCGACTCGGACCACTACCTTGTCGCAGCCAAGTTTCGATTGCGCATTAGCGCTTCGAGGTCTGCACACTCTAGTGCATTGCGAAAGCTGGACGTTAAGAAGCTGCGATCTCAAAGGGTAGCTGAGGCGTTCTCCGCTCAACTCTCGGATAAGCTCCGTCGTTCCCCATCTAATCTCAACGACATTGGCGGACTGTGGGCCAACATCTCCCACTCCTTGCGCACTACTGCGGAAACAGTCCTTGGTTTCGAACGCCCACCCCAACGAAATCAATGGTACGATGAGGAGTGTCGCGAGGCAACTGCAGCAAAAAACGCCGCATACAAGAAAACGTTGCAGTCAGCCGCTACGCGAGCCATTGTCGAGAACTATAGAGAGAAGAGAAGAGATGAGAGACGCCTTTTCAGACGCAAGAAGAGGGAGCAGGAAAGGCGTGTACGTGAGGAAGTCGAGATGTATAGATGTAGGAATGACGCTCGAAAATTCTATCAAAAGGTTAAGCGTCTAACCGAATGTTATAAACCCGGAGCGTCTTCCTGCAAGGACGAAAATGGAAACTTGGTAACAGATCCGCAGGGAGTACTGAGGTTATGGAGGAAACACTTCTCTACTCTGCTACAAGGCGATGACGACACCAATACCGCCTTTAGAGATGATGTTCCGAACCCGATCGATTATGACGGCATGGAGATTCCGCCGCCTAGCCATGAAGAGGTCAAAGTCGCGATTACGCGTCTTAAAAACAATAAAGCGGCAGCTCCTGATGGCCTCCCCGCTGAATTGTTTAAGACCGGATGTAATGAGTTGGTAGGGCGCATGCACCAGCTTATTTACAAAATATGGCTAGAGGAAAGTATGCCCAACGATTGGAACCTCAGTGTCCTCTGTCCTGTCCTGAAAAAGGGAGACCCTACTATATGCGCCAACTATAGGGGTATAAGCCTTCTCCCTATCGCATATAAGGTTCTTACAGGCGTATTGTGTGAACGACTGAAATCACTCGTCAAAACACTGATTGGACCTTATCAGTGCGGCTTCAGAGCTGGCAAGTCCACCATCGACCAGATCTTCACATTATGCCAAATTCTGGAAAAGACTCACGAGAAACAAGTCGACACACGCCATCTTTTTGCCGACTATAAGGCTGCCTTTGATAGCCCCATAAGGGATCGCGTTTTTGCCGTAATGTCTGAGCTCGGTATACCTGCGATGCTGATAAGGCTATGCAGAATGACGTTGAGCAATTCCTGCAGCTCCGTCAAGGTAGGAATGGACCTCTCCGAGCCTTTTACCGTGCGTGGTTTCAACTTCGTCATGGAGAGTGCTCTGCGAAAGGCAGGAGTGCATCGCAGTGGCACTATTTTTCAAAAAGTGTCCAGTTGCTTGCGTACGCTGACGAGATTGACATCATAGGGCGTACGAAGCGAGATGTTACTGCTGCCTTTAGTGCTATTGAACGCGAGTCTACTAAGATGGGTTTGGCAGTAAATGAGGGCAAAACAAGGTATATGTTATCGACGAGTAGAGACGCGCGGCGTATTGATTCTCAGATTACGGCCGATAACTATACTTTTGATACGGTCAAGGAATTCATCTATCTTGGCTCCGCCGTTACTACCAGAAATGATGTCAGTCTGGAGATCAAGCGCAGGATCACTCTTGCCAACAGGTGCTACTATGGCCTCAATAAGCAATTGAGTAGCAGAGACCTCTCTCGTACGACAAAACTAACACTCTACAAGACACTCATCCTACCCGTGCTTTATGACGCAGAGGCATGGACCCTATTAAGTACTGATGCAGCAGCCTTGAGAGTTTTCGAGAGAAAAGTACTGCGTAAGATCTTCGGTCCAGTACGAGTTGGCGATGATTTCCGTATCCGATACAATAGTGAGCTGTATGAGCTCCTCAACGACATGGACGTTGTACAGCGTATTAGTATCCAGCGGCTGCGCTGGCTCAGCCATGTCGTTCGAATAGAGGAGGATGCTCCAGCGAGACGGGTATTTGATGCGGGGATCTGCGGAAGTCGGCGAAGAGGACGACCTTGTATCCGTTGGAAGGACCAAATCGAGGTAGCCCTGTCTTCGATTGGTGTGACCAACTGGCGTAGGCGCGCAAGAAGCAGAGGCGCCTGGAAGGATGTGTTGCGGCAGGCCGAAATCCGTTAATCGGGTTGTTATAGCCAATTAAGTAAGTATACTTGAATTAAATTGGACGCCAGTACTCGCTACTAAGCATACGCAATCTATAAACTTCATCAAGAAAGTGGTAACTGAAATCTTATTCTTTAGGTTGAGTATTACAAAAATTTGGAGCAGCGAAACATTTCACCAAAAGTCTGACACGAGACTCTATTTCTAGAAATTTCTTCCTTTCCCCTCTTTTGGCAATAGAATGGATTGGTATGCAGTGTTGCATATTCAAATTATCATTTATTTACAAATCTGTGAACTGATTAAGGTATTAATGAATGCATGTGCGAATATTCTTATCCTGACTGTTTTAAAGCAGTTTACAATGAGCCAAGGAAAGCCGGATAACTCCTGTAATGATGGTAAGAAACTTGCCTAGATACAAATCCTAAAGGCTTTCTGCAGCTCTATATGTGCCAATTAAATCAGGCACATGGTCGGTGTCCCCATTAAAATTGCAGACCTCATTTGAATACTCATTGAAATCTATTTGTGTTATGATTCTTCCATGGCGTTCATGATAATCACCAAAGAAATTGTATTTCAACATAATTTCTTTTGTAAAAGTAACAATACTGTATGCAAAGATGACTGTTCCTTCTTTCTAATTAGTTTGGATGATGCAGCTTCCATTTGTGTTAGAAGATTTTTAATAGGTTTTTGTGCGAGAGCTTCAGTATTCAGCCGACCATTTGCTACCGGTGTTCGCTGCTGATGTTTTTTGCGGGAGAGGGGATTAAAAACGAGAAGCAGCAATTTTCTGCTTTCTCCGGTGTTTGAATCTGAATTACTCGGTTTTATAGTCACGCACTATGGTCTCCACAGCACAATATCTCTTTAATACTGATGTTAGACTGGGGTGTAGGGTAATTTTATCGCCAGGAATATTACGCTAAACCGCTAAGGGATATTACGGCGAATCTACTACAATCGGTTCTAATGAGCCAAACATTTTGCTGGTAATGCCTTTCAGTTGCGTAAATATTTCACGGTTTGTAAATGTAAAAAGTGTCATAAAAAACGTGAATTTGAAAAATAGCGTTAGATATTTGAGATATTCATTTTGCTTTGAAAAGAAAACTACAATTGGATTATTAACTTTGTTTTTATTTTTATTAAATTAATTCAAATATTACAGTATTATTTTTTTAATGTTTGTTTTTATAGACATCTTATAACTAAAATATATTTAAATTTAAACGCTTAAGCGCAAAAAATATATGAATTTACCATAGACTGAGGTTTTCTTTTTTTATATTATTATTATAATTAAATAATGGTGATTTAAAGTGATGATTGTAAATGTTTAACGCTAAGAGATTGTAATTTATTTTTGTAAATTTAAATTTACTATTTTTATAAATGCTTTAAAGGGAATATGTTTTTTTATGCGTCACGTTTTATTTTTTATTACGAAACACTAAAAATAATACTAAAAGTATTATGTGTTCATAATAAAACACAAGTTAAAATAATATACATTTTAATTCAATTAAAAAAAAAACAGAAGTGCAAAGAACACTTAAATAGAATATAAATAAAAATAAAAAGAATAGAAAACTTATGCACTACGTATTATGAAAATGATATTTTAAAAACTATAGGCAAAATACGATCTCATTTCGAACGATGAGGGCGAAAGAGCTTGTTAGATAGTGGTGATGGAAAGTGTTTTACTTGTAATATTACTATGAGAAGAATTGTATTTTAAATGTAATTGTATGTGCTAATGAAATATTCATTTTTTATTTGTTTTTCTTTTCATATGTATAATTAAAAATACTTATTTAATGCTTTGGTCGAAGTTTTTAATTTCATTTTCTTTTTGTTTGTTCTTGTAGTAATTAGCATGGTTTTGTTTGGTTTTTATTCTTATTTCTTTGTTGCTTTTTTTTAATACATTTTAAGAATATTTATGAATTATTCTAAAGAAATATTATTTTGGAAATATGAGCCTGAATGTATGTAGGAAAAATAAAATGCATTTTATTTGATAATAGAATTATTTGAGTTAATTTCTTCTTTTTTTTTTGATTTGTTTATCATTATATTCTTGTTGTTTATTTGGGAAACAAAAATTTTCTTTGTTTACCTAGAGTAATTAAATTATTCATCCTTTTTGGTAATTTCACGTATTTTCTCTATCTTTGAACTAACAAGACAACCGAATTTTTCCTTAAATTGTTTAATTACACCTTTATCCTGTACGCCAGGATACAGTGTAACGCCCAATGTAACGAAATACATTAAGAGTAGATTATTAAATATGGCACCAATCCAAGCCAATGTCAATAGGACCACACTCATAACGATGACGTACTAAAAAGATGTAAATAAAAAATTATTAATAAATTATAGACTCACAAAAGAGGATATAAAACCATATTGTATTTACAGTTGTTCTTTAAAGATAAGATACAAAAGTTAGCGTTATATATATATATACCTTCTTACACACACCCAACTGCCACTCAATGTCTCTAAGTTCATAGCAGGAGTTATTACCTCTCTCTAAAGCTAATTCTATACTGCTGTCTAATTAATAAAATAAGTTTCCATATTTTAGTCACTTTGGAAACTTTGATTATTCTTTCATCCATTCCCAATGGTCAAATGTATCCCAGTTTATGAAAAAAAACTTAATACTATGCAGAAAACTCGCATGCATACGTATGTACAGAATACCACTGTGTATGTTGAATTGCAAGCAATTGATATTCAAATATTCAATAATTTTTCTAATGTGTACTCTTATGGATATCTCTTGTCGTTCTTAGACCAGAAGCCATAAATATCTTTAGATGCAATAGAGTACTAAACGAAGTAACTACCCAGGCGCACACGCTCCAATTTGTTACAATTGACATCTGTCGATACAAGCATCATTAAATGCTTTTCGGAAAAGATTATTCCCGTCATCATAAACTGTTGCCTGGAATCTGATCTAATTTCCGATGACGCCATTTACTTGTTTAACTGTCCTGTCATGCCCACTGCATGGTTGAGACTAAACCAGATGGGTCTATTTCTCCAGCTACCACTCACTTGACATTAACTAACATACCAATAGATCTGGTTTTATTTATTCAAGAGGAAAACTGTTCAAACAACAGTGTGAGGCTTCTCCGGGGTTATATGGAACTGATTATAGAAACTTAATGTAAGCTTATTTAACAAAAGCTTTTAAGAAGAAATTTGCGATTTTAAAATAGAATTTATATTTTTACGCATATAGTTTGGTGGACGAGTGGGTATGAGCAGACATGAATCACCATATTTAAAAAAAAAAAAAATTGTAACCGCAACTTAGGAAGATGTAATAAGGTAACATAAAAGTATAAAATTTTGTTATTATTATGCTGTGTTTTAGGAAAAAATGAAATTCTATAGGTTTTATAACAAAAAGATACATACGATAAACATATATCGATCAGCAATTATGCATTAACTTACCATAGTTGACTTTTTTTCCTTATTGGCAAACAAATATTCGTACCAGCCGGTAATCAAGAGTTTTATATTGCTCAACTGATTGACAATATGTTCGAATTGAGCCTCCTGTTTGCCAGACCATTCATCAGGATTAAAAATCAAACGTGATACGGTAGGATAAAGGAAATCAAACAAAACGCCAAATAGACCGGCTAAGGCCAACAACGTTATAATCGATAAATCCATAGCCCACAAGGCTAAGAAAAATATCGAGATACCAACAAATATAAGAGCCGGATAGAAATTCTTTTCCCACACCAGCACCGAGTCCAACTGTACAATTACATTACGCCAGGGCTCCAAATCATGTTTCAATTTATTGAAAGCGCGTTTCTGAAAAACGGAAAATAATTATTCCATATTTTTCTTTTTTCGTATCCAAGAAAAATAAAAAATGCTAAAGGCGTTGAGAAGGATACGTTCAGCATTAAGCAAACATACACTCACACCCATTCAAGTAACATAAATGGACGAAATTTTTAAGTGTCCTTAAGTTCTTGAAAAATTCTTAAAAAAACCGAATAGAATAATAAAAAAGTAACGCTTACCTGATCTACTTGAGACATTTTTGTATTTTAATTATATGATTTGAATATTTTTACAAATTTTGTATGCTTCTTTTGTTTGTTTTCTCCAGAAAATCAATGCAAAACCGATGCACAATTATTTGTGACTTTTTTTATTCAACACGAATCTTCTTAATTTTCTCTTTGTTCCCCGCTCACGCACACAGACTAATTTTTTTCGAATAATGTTTTGTTGTCGTTTTGAAAAGCTGTAATTTTTTTTGTCTCCTGCGTGCCTTTTGTATTGTTCTTTTGTAAACAGAGTTGCATTTAAGGCTGCCATACTATTATTAAAGGCGGGAAACGACAGTTTTACAATTCGGAGAAAGCTGTATAAAAAAAATATATATGTTTAGTGAAATATTAAAAAAAGAAATAAGTTTATTGTTTTGTAAAGAATTGTTATTATAAAATATGAGGCTACATAGCACTCAAACAAAAAATAGAGCAATGAGATAAAGTGATAATTTGTTTTTAATATTTTACGAAAATCAAAGCTCTTTCAGAAATTGTTCTTACCAAAGGATCCCGGTAAGTAGACTTCCCATTTTATGAAAATTATGATTAATTTATTTTGTTTTATTATTAAATCTTTAATTTAATATCAAACTAACAAAAAGTGATAAAGTCTTAATGAAGTCAGGAATGAATTCAGTTAATGCAGTTTTTTATACCTGTAAACAAATTGGTAGGTTATTGGGAATGAGGGCTGCTGTTTTCTATTTTCTTACGCGATTTTGGCACCAATAGTTTAATATGTAAGTAAAGGTTTACAGACCAATTTCCTACAAGAGATTCTACAAATTATTCATAAAGTTACAATTAAACTTGTTTGCTTCAAAGTAAATTTCCTAGTCATCTATTATCGTAAATACGAACATTTTTAATATGTTGAGACACTTCTTGGTTACTTATTCGAATGAAAGTGCACGTTTCCCTTCGTAACATTTATATTCCTTCACTTTAACTCTCAAAAGCTAGAGAATGTGTTCCTATAAATATTGAGACGTGGGGATTCGCGCGAAGAGAAGCAAAGCTTAAGTTAAACAATTATGAGTATGAATTCGCCGGTTTTCCTAATTACAAATTTCCAGCCGATAATATAGCTTTTCAGCTAGCTCTAAATATTTTGTGTTAATTTATGTACCAGATATTCGTGGCAAACTCTGCCGAATGCTCCGAGAACGTGCCCAAAAAGAACAGTGCAGTATTTCTTATTTTTGAATACTGATTGTTCGGTGGTACTAATAGCTATACAAAAGAATATATACACTGAAGTCTTAAACAACTTAGCATCTTCTTGGCTAAATTAAATGTTGCTGTCCAAAATGTCCGAATTTGTCTAAGACTCGACAACTGGACAACTGAAATAGGGCTGACATGTTTTCCTTTTACTGTACCTTCTCACAATTAAGGATGGCAAATTCCATCCCATATAAAACACATATTCTTATTATTTTTATTTGTATACACATACGTTTATATATTTAAATTATTTAAAACTACATCGTTATTTTATAATTCAATATTTCTGGGTTTATTTAAAAAAATACAAGAAAAATGTACAGTGTAAACAGTGTTCTTTTTAAACTTTTTGTTTGTTTATCTTCTTCTATTATTAACTTATACATATATACGCATTAATCATTAATAACTACATTTATAAACTAAAAAAAGAGATACAAATTAAAAGTTTAATTATAACAAATAAAAAATCAAACTTAATTAAGATTTTAAAACCGAAATTAGAGAAAAAGTTTGAATTTATCTCAAATAAAAAGCAAACTTAATGATCGAAATATTACTAGAATAAATATATTTCAAAATCATTAAAAAAAAACTAAAAGGAAATAAAAATATTTTTTTTAAACAAAACAACCTATTTATTAAGTAATTTTATACAATAAAAAGACAGTCCACTATACTAATAAACTTTAAAAGTATGTTTAAAGAAAAAAAAAGGAAATTGAAAAAAAGTTTTAAAAGTGCAATGAAAGAGGACCCTTTACTTCAACTGGAACCATAAGTATTAAGTATTAACACCGTTTTCATTCTTACAAGATTAAAATTTATACAATTTTACAAAATTATGAATAGAGTCCCTAAAAAGAATTAATGAATGCTGTTTTTGTGTATCTAATATAACTATATCGTATATGTTACTTTTAAACAATATTTACTTTAAATTCATTTAATTTCTTAGTACGTGTGTGTGTTTGTGTCAGTGTATATGTACTAACATGTATTTATAAACAAGGTAAAGTAGTAAATAACTTAACGAATATTTCCTATTTATATTTCCCCTTCCATAACAAAAAAAAAATAATATTTATGTGTTTGTATGTATATATAATTATACATATAAACAAATTCCTTTACAAATTGTTGTAAAAAAAATAGAAAAATCCTTTTTTAATTTTTCAAAAACAAAACAACCTTTTTCCATAAAATAAGTATTGAATAGTTTTTTGAAACATTCAATCTTTTTCTATCGAAAACTAATGAATTGGCGAGTATTTCGTTAACGTTAGAAATTTGTTTCGAAACAAAGTATACAGCAACTAGCGTGGATATGCTTCAGGGATATTTAGTAGGAAAACAAAGGAAAATTGGTGACGTTTCTTAAAGCAATCGTTAAGGGGATTAGTGTGTATGTGTTTGAGGGGGAAATGTGTATTAAACTTGCGTTTGATAAGAAAGGAGGGTCTAATGCTAACTCTTAAATAATATTTACGTCTTTTCTTCTTTCTCTTTATTGTAACGTTCGAGTTCCTTAAGGAATTGAGCCTTCGGTTTCATAACATTCGGACGATCACCACGACAGTTCGGACAATACCATTTTCCTTTCGGTTTCAAAACCAATGATACACATGAAAAATGGAACCATTCAATGGGACACAAATCATTATCGCAGAGAATCATTTCGCCGAAGGAGATCTGTCAAAGTAAAATGAATATCCGAATAAATATAATGCAAAAACAAAACTATAAAATAATAATTTTCACTCACCTGATTACAAACGCAATATGTGGGTTCATCGGGATCGATAGGATCTGGAGGCGGAGTTTCTTCTCTTGCACTGGCCTGTTGTGTGCTTTGGTTGCCCCGTGCTTTACGTTTCTTCTTTTTGCCGGCATTGCTATTGCCAGAACCAGCTCCTGAGCTGGCGCCTGCCGATGAACCACCATTACCCGAACCTGAGCCACTGCCAGTTAAACCAGTGGAACCACCAGACGTACCAGCTTGGACTTGTGCGGTACTCTTTTTTTGAGTTGTACCACCTATATTGGAGCATTTTTGTGATAGATTTCGATCACCACCATTACTTCCGCCTTCATTGGCCGAATTCGATTCATTACCACACAATTCCATATTTCCCACGACGGTATCATTACGACGGCGGGAACGTTTGCTATTCGTACGTTGATGTTCCAAGTTAGCACTTATATTCAAGTTACCGCTAGTACCATTAGAATTGTTTCCCACTGATAGGCTGTTGCTGTTGCCAGAACGTTCAGAATTCGGTGTTGAATTGCCACCAGCGTTGTTTGAATTAAGCATAATATTGGAATTACCATAACCTAAACGTAACAAAAAAGATGAAAAATAATTATCGAATTTTGTTAAAACCATTAAAAATAAAAAACTTAATTACCATTGGTATTGCCAGTGCCACCACATAAAGAGCTATCACCTCCTCGTGATGGACTTTGAGTGCGTGATTGTTTTTGCGGCGTTGGTGCACCACAATCCTCCAATTGCATTTGCATCAAGTCATCCTTATCCTCTTTTATATCGAGATTCTTTTGATCCGTATCCAACTGGCGTGTCTTATGATCAATCAACTCCTGCAATTGGGTAACAATTTGCATCTTCTCATCGCCCAGCTCTTGAGCCTGTATTAGGCTCTGTTGCATACGCGTTACCGAACGAGCCCTTCTGCTAGAATTTGAGTCTGCACAATTTTGCAAAGAACGCCACAGATCATAATAATGGTCTACATCGCGCAGGAGGTCTAAAATATAGAAATACGAAATAAATTCCTTTTTATCTCAATGTTAACCTCAAAAAAAAAATGAATATAAATAATGGCGGCCCATTACCAATTGCCTTTGGCTATATGGATTAGATTAACTCACTTCGATATTGGACATCTATATCACGTATTCGTGATAGATGTCGTTGTACATCGTCTGGCAGATTTTCCACAGAGTCAATATAATTGTCCACATATGTGGCCGAATATAGCGCTTCGTCCATTTTCGCCCAAATTTCTGCCAATATTGTTAGAGCGTTTACGTTTGGTTTCAATCAATTTTTGTTTAATTTCAATTTCTTGGCCAAACAATAATAATAATTGCGCGTCTTTTGTATAATCAACACCATTTGCTCCCTTCGCCCAAGCTTCCTTCTATAGTATAGTCGATAGTTGGTTTAGTTTTCTTCAGCTTTTCTTTCGATGGAAATTTATTGTAAATTTCTGCGTTAGTGCTGTATAAAACTCTTAAATACACACAATTACCCAATTTGTGTTGTTGTTTTCTTCTCTTTTACTGTGTCTTTATTCGTCGGTTCGTTTGCTTTTGTATTTGGAAAGCAGTACGCAAACAAAAACACTGTACTTTTTTCCCCCAAAAGCAGGGATTTCTATAACTTATATTTGTTTACAAGATAGTATACTTGTTTAAACGCGAGTATTATTCGTATAATTTAATTGCAATGCTTTATTTTTTACTGTGATATTTATTTGATAGTTTAATTTTTTTGTAATAAAATTTATCAAAATATTTACTTTGTGTTGGGTAACGAGTTGTTTTCAACTGGTTCGAATACTTTCTTTTATTTGGTTGTTTATGTATTGCCAAGTATATTTAAAGATATTGATATGGTATGGAGGTGCCAGACTGATTAAATTATTAAATGGTAGTCAGATAGCTTTAAGTGCAGAGCGTATGTATTATTTTTTTCTCAACCAAATTCATATAAAATTTGTTTCGTCGTTTATTGTTTTTGCATTAGTTTTTTCTGTGTAGAGTTGTATTTTTAGTGTCATAAAGTACGTTTTTAAGTCAGAGTCACGTAGAAAAGTAACTTCGCATGAGTTTGACATAATCTGTACTTTGACGTACGTTGCGAACCCAAAAATTAGTAAAAGGAATAGCTAATGGTAGTTAACGTACTTAGCGCACGTCAAAGGAGAAGTACGGAATGAAACACAAAGAAACATGTATTTCTACTCAGTTGTAAGTTCGAAAAATTTTGTTTATGAAGTCACAGTGAGCCAATAGGCCTTCGAGTAAAGGCGCGCCATAGCTGATAAAGTATTACGTCACCATTTCAACCTAAACGTAACAAACATGTATATTGTAAAAGAAACGCAAAGTTTGTGTTTTTACACAAACTCGTATGCCTAACTAAATGCAGCTGGTATGTAAGTTTAAAAACTATAATAAAGTCAATAACATTTTTTTAAAAAGTTCGTGTTTGAATTTCCATTGAGGTTTCAGCAAGGTTTCCAATCTCTTCCTTCGCAGTGAGTAATATATTGACCAAGAACAATAGAAAAAATAGACCTTGATGAGCAAAGGTACTTTACCATTTCACCCAATAGATGTTCATATTCTAGTTCGAGGCAGCGACATATGACAAAATTTATCATACAGAGAAAAAATTTGTCATACAGAATACCAACAAATACAATAAAAAAACTTGGTTAGTGATCTAAAACAGAGCATGAAAAGTATGAATATGAAATTAAAAGAACGGAATTACAATATGTATAGTAAAGGAATAACTGTTATGAGCTCAATTTTATAAAATAACTTTTATAATTCTATTGTAGTTTTTTAACCATTTGCCGTTAAATAACAAATTGGAGATAAAACTACTCATATCAAGTTGGACGCCGGCCTACGGCCTTTATTAACGGCGTCGTAAAAACGAACAACACTGATATGTGTGTATTTTAACCGGCATAAACACTTCAAAACTGCATCATTATTTCGCAAGGGCCTGTCGTGATAAGTTGAGTTTTGTTCAGTTTAAATATCTCGCAGATTCTCTTTTAAATAGAAACTTAATTTTATTGTGGATTAAATATCATTTTCTTTACATAAATTGTAGTGTATGTAATAAGTTTTTGCTCAGAATTATAAGAGTTTATAAAGGTACATTAAAGTAAAAAGTGTATTGTAGAAGTTACAAAAAGTGAACAATACAAACATAAGAGAATCCTTTTTTCTATCGAATCACGTGAATAAAGTGCATTTAACGGTGTTTTACATATTAAAGAACAAATCGAAAAACGTGTTTTTATCTTTCATTTCTGCTAGTTTTTGTATACTTGTGTGATAAATAAAACATTAATAAAAACAAAATGATGAGTTTCGAAGGAATTGATGATAACCAAAAACCCTCTAGCAAGTAAGTGTCCCTTTTTATTTATTTGGTTAACCTTTTATAGGAAATTAATCGATCTTTTACCATTTCGTTCAATTGGTTGCACGAGTCTCACAAACGCCTCCATTTTTAATTGATCCTCGTTAGTGTTGCTAAATGTTAAGTTTTTAAAAAATGCTCAACAGCTGCAATTTAGTAAAAATACTTGGTTAAATGGTAAAAAGCTTAATATGCAACACTGATCCTTTTCTCTTTGCATTTACAGTGTTTTGTCTCTTTGTTTTTTATGAAAGGGGATGCCTATTTAGCGTTAGTTTATGTAAGCAAGAATTTTAAAAGCGTTTTTAATACTTTGTAAAGTACATACTTTATTATTTTAAATCTTTTCAAGATACGTATTATTTTAAATAAGTGTGTATCTATATATACCGTATAATAATGTATCTGGGAAAAATAGATCGTTTTAATATTGTCTTAACCCCCTAATTATGAATTTATAATATAGCGGACTTGGTCGGAATTATTTTATCGAATCAACTGTTGTTAACTGTCCTACATTTTCTTGTATCTTTCTTGCACGAGGACGTCTAGAAAAGTATTTGAGCTTCTTAATTTCTACAAAAGCTCATCTCATTGTGTGAAGCTTAAATTAAATATTTTTTTTTTAATTATTAGTCTTTAGTTCACGATTGATTTTAGTTGCAAAAATTACAATACTTGTCTGAAGTACCATAGACGTTTTGATAGTTATGACACTAAATTTTTAACAAAATGCCAGTACGAAGAACTTGAACTTGGTAGCTATGGATTCCTCCTCACCCAAGCTGACTATTATCATCTGGTACCAATTTACCACACAATTTAAAAGTAATTTTCGAATTTTTTTTTTTTCTAACAAAAATAAGGGTTGACTAATTGTTTCATATTTTCGCAAAGCCTCTCCCAAAACTTTAAATGGATAACACACAAAAGATAAATATAAATTAGGCGATAATACAGTATCTAATAAAAATAGAATAGAAAAAAATTCAATTCATTTCTAGTACTACTGTAAATTAATTTAGAGTGTAGTAGGTAGTTATTTTAAAATCTGAGAATCAAGGACGACGTTCTGGTTACGTCCAAAAAATTGAATATGGGCTATTCGAACTGAAAGAAAACGTTTTTTTCGGCTTATTATCTTATAAAGAAAACACAATTTAACAACTCTGGTATTTGTTTTTTCTGATTGTCTCCTTTTGTGGTTTCTGCCTTCTGTCTGACTATTCTGTTATGTTTTCTTTTTTTTGTTGCAGAAAAGCTAGTATCATTTAATTCTTACGTATTTAGAGAGAAAAAAAGCTTTTTTTTCAATCCTAGGTTTAATTAAAAAACCATATTAACAAAAAATGTACTGAGATATGATATTTCCTGAAATAAAAAAAAAAATCCATATTTTGTTTGTTTTTTTTTATTTAAAATTTAATTTGTCACACTGTTTGTTGGAGTAATACTTTGTTGTATTCGTTTGCAAGTGCTCTTCTAGATATACCGTTATTGGTGTTCTGTGTCTCTTTAATTATGCTGACTCAATAAAATTCTGTTGTTGCTGTTATTATAAACAAAGATCAAATTTTTTTCAACCAACCATAATAATTCTAAAGAGATTATGCAAAACTTTAAGAGATTATACTTATGAAATGATGCCTAATAATGTGCACTTGCTTGTAGAAGTATATAGATACTTGATTTTTTTTCGTGTTTAATATTTGAATTATATTTTGTTTTGTTTTTATGCAAGAATGGTTGTTTTTTAAATTTTCTCTTTTGTGTTCTTTCTTAAAATGTTTGTTTGATTTGGTGTTTCTATGCATGACTCATTTTATTTATGCTTCAAACACTAGAGTTTTTTTTTATAAACTTTCGCCTTCTATGGCATTTTTGTTGGTTTTGTAATTTCCATGGTGTCTTTGAACTCTCGCGCAATATGATGAACGTTATTCTCTATTTTATGCTTATAATTTGTTGTTTTTTCTGTTCAATTTTTTTTGTTTTTTTTTTTTGTAGTGGCTCATATTTTGTTCTCTTTATTCTCTGTGTATACACTTTGTGAGTGACTATGCCATAGTGCAATAGTTTTTGTTATTGTTTTTTGTCATGTCTGCACTCAGCGATAACAAACAACGGTAGCAAAACTAAAATTTTTAGCCGGTTTTTCTCTCTTTCTCCTTTTCGCTGTTGTCCTTTGTTTTTTTTCTTACAAATAAAATGTGCAAAAATTTTTACAAGGCCGGAAATTTATTTATAGTTGTTGTTGTTCATAAAATCAACTTTATTGAATTATTTAGTATTTATTTGTGCTATCGAAGTTCTAAAAGTTTCCATTTATGTTTTTCATTTGGTGCTGTACAAAAATAATTAACGTTCATGAACTGACGTTTTTCTTCTTCTGCTTTTTGACGTTAAAAATCGGTGAACACGTGTTGTTAGGTCACAAATAATGTTTTTAGTTCTAGAAAATTCTTTTGAGGGAAAAGAAAACAAAACCAATATAAAGCAGGACCAGGACCTCTTGTTTGCAATTTATCCACATGTACTGTATCACATGTATGTACCTAGTATGTTGTGATGATTTTTGTGACCGGTCAACAAAAAACATAGTAAACATAGTAAAGGCACACTCGAAAGTTATGGCTGATTATATTCACAGTTTCTGTGTCTTGTATCATGGCAATAGTGTTATTTGGGTTTAATTATACCACATTATTGTAGTATACCTCTGCTTTCCTCTAGTTACTACAAATGACCACTGGAATGGGACTTTTCTTTATGCGTTCTTTCTGAAATATTCTGTTAATGACTCAAATGGAAAATAAGTCGTTTAATAGCTTCCATTTGAAGTGTCATTTATTTAGTGTAGGGTTGCCATTTACGAATATGAATAGTTTAACAGTCGAAGAGCATGTAAAAATAGTTAAAACTGATTCAAAAATGAAGACTTTTCGAACATTACGGAGTGATTATAGTAGTAATAACCTACATACTGTGCAAGAAATATGAAAAGACTTGAAGCATTACAAATGTAGTTAGTTGGCCCTATTTTACAGATCTTTGTGGCATTCATATGTCGCATGTGAATTTGCATTTTCATCCATATAAAGTCTAACTCAGGCCATAATTAAAGTGGCCATTCACAACGCCGATTGGGTGCTGAAGCGACGACATTTCAACGCTGACTTTTCGAATAAAATATCCTTCAGCGATGAAGCTCAAGCTTCGCAGAAGTTATTGTGGGAAATTCATTGTTTCCGGACAAAGTGACTTTTTGGTGCATATTATTGTCTGGAGGTATAATAGGGCCGAGATTTATACAAAATGATCCTGAAATAACTGTTAGCGTCAGTTCTGAGCTCAATGGCTGTATGACAATTGACTTTTTTTGGTTTGTAATTGAAGATTATGAACTAGACGGTGTACATATGGTTTCAATACGACCGACACAACATGATCGATTTTAATTTTATTCCATTTTTCTACACAGAAAATTCATGTTTAGGGAACGTCAACTGATTACCAAGATCATTTGATTTGTGCCGTTAGGTTTTCTTGTGCAGGCATGTACGTCAAAGATCGTGTTTAAGCGGATAATCTGCTAATGTTGGAGAATTTCAAAACTAACTACACAACCGATTCAGAGTCGGTTATTTAAATGACATTGTATTTCCTACATAACGACAAGGTCAAAGTATAGTAACGATCACTATTGTGATATGAATTTTACGGTCCTGAAAGTTGTTGATGATATTTTATTTATTTCGCAACTCAAAGTAATTTTAATTACGAGAGCAATTTGCTTTATTTCGAGGGTGTGGCTTTATTTATTTTGCTACATTACACGCGCAATATAGTAGGAACAAAGAACATTGCAAAAATTTAACATTTTCTCCACAATTTCTTTTCAAACATTTCTATTATCAAGAAATTTATATTTCACAAGAACACGAAGAGGAGGTGTTTGGTGTGGTGGGCACACATGTTGAAAACTAAACAACATTATAAATGACGTTTTCTGTTCATTTCATTCACAAATTACACAAAACCTACAAAATTCATTAATAATTAAGGAAATTTTCCTGGCTTATATACACTAATACTGTGACTGCAGTATTTAGTCGATCAGCTGCTTTCTAACTATACCACCACAATTTTTAACCCCACTTTGGCTGGGAGTTGTTAAAAGTTGTGTGTCAACATAACCGGCGACAACAATTCATTCTTTGTTTTGTTTGCCTCCTTTAAAAATGAGTTTTATATGACTCAACTATGTAGCAGCAGCAGCAGCAGCAACGAACACAAATAGATTATGGTTGTTTTAAATGTTTTCAATATTTGTTTAATGCCAATAACGATGGCATGGTATGGTATGGTGGCATGGAATGGCATGTCATGAGATGGTGCGGCATGCCATTCCATGTCTTTGCTTTTTTCTTTTCTTCTTTTGTTTCACATTAAAGCTGTAGCAAATATTGGCATTTTTCACACTTGAACAATTAACTTTTAATGGAGAAAAAAAAACAACAATTTGGAATTATTCATTAATAAATTGTTTTTACACAGCTGTTTCTCTTTTATTATTGTTTTAAAGAAAAACTTTTTTCAAATTGCTCAATACTAGAGAAAATCTCACAAATGGGCCGCTTATTAAAAGTGGCCTTTAAAAATTCCTGATGACTATACGCTTTAACACAAAAAAAGAAGTGAAACATTTAAAAAGATTGCCAAACAAAGTCTTTATAAAATAAAACTTTTAAAATACATATGTAGTTCTACGAGGTGTTTATTATAAATGTATGTCTATGTTTAAAGCATTATTGGCAGCAGGAAAAATACAAATTATAGTCAGAACCATCGTTATCACCGTCATAAAGGCGCCATCATAGTTTTTGCCATGTTTATTTTAGCTCTTCTCTTTTTTGTTGTTGTGGGGAAATATGCAAATTCTCCGACTCCTTTTCGCCAATGTTATGTTTGAACATTCCACAAGGGTACTGATTCTGTACTATTCTGGTCTAATGGCGTGTTTCTATGAAAAACAAAAAAAAAAAAAAAAAGAACAAAATTAATAAAACTTCTTACGTACGAAATGTTTATTGTCTGGTGAAAGATTTTATTAAAGGAAACGCAAAATTTAATGGTTTTTTAACATCGAAATCATTTGTGATTTTGGTACAGACTTCACATTTGCTTAATGGAATAACGAGTAGAGCATAAATAAAGTAAGCATCGAGCCGAGTGCTACGGGGTTGACTCGAGAATAGAGTGAAATTGTCTGGAGAAGCTGAAACAGCTGGGCTGGAGAAATAGAGTCACCCTCTGCTGGATTCTAGATCATGTGAGAATTTCAGGAAATGAGCAGGTATATGAGTATGCGTGTAGATAAGCTTCAACATTGCTGATAGCACAAGAACATTTCCGTGAAGTAGTAACAGGAATTTAGAAAGAAACAGACTCTTCTGAAACAATTTAAACTTTTTTAGGGAATTACAATTGGAAGGAGGATTAGTGTTATAAATCAGGCTATTTATACGCATCCTGAAGATGCCTTCTGAACGGGTATTGTAGACCCAAAGAACTCTTGTTCTGGATAGAGATCGTTTCAAGCCCAATATATAGATTCTGTATTGAGGAAGATGCAACATTAGAACACGTATTTGAAAGTTGTGTAGCGTTAATGCTTTACAGATCTGATCTCATCCCTTCATGTATGTATGTATTTATAGAGCGTTGAATGTTTTCTCGTAATTTAAACTTGCGTCATATTCAATCGATTGTTTATTATGCCTCTATTGTTCAAGAGCAGGGCAAAAGACCGATTAGCGATTTTAAAAATCATTTCATTTTAAATGTATTCCCAGATTCTGCACCTGTCGGTAGGTCGAAATTTCCAGACTTTCATGTTGTTTTCATGTTGTAACAGATTTTTGTTGATTTGTTGTACAACAACTTAAGCTGAGTTTGTCAATTTTTAGCCGAGTGATACTCGGGTCATTCCGGAATGTATATCCAATTGCGGTGTGGTTACTTGGTGGTGTCAATATCTCGCCACGTTATTTTTAGTATCTATTGGCAGTCAAAACTGTTGGAATTGCCCGCTACTGCTTATTTCAGTCGCAGTTTCCCAGTATATCTGCTGGTAATTTCACTATTTGCTAGTAAGTGGACGGCTCATAAAGATCTTTGTAATATAATCTAACATGGTTTCAAAACTAATCTTTTCTCTTTAAAGAAACCTTTTGAAATATTTTTTTCTGAGATTTAAGTTCATATTTACAGACATTTTTATATAAATTTTTATTTATCTTTCCCTAATACAATGTATAAAAACTTTTAGGAATTTCATTATTTATTTAGTTTGGTTCCGAAATCTATTATTTTTTTTTTTCAATTTTTTTTTTTCTTTAAAAAGGGCGTTACACCAATTCAAAACCAGAGCTTTTATTCTTTCTTTACCCTGACAAACTTCTTTATTTTCTTCTTTTGTGTTTGCATTTTATGGATGGTGACGGTGACTAAGTCCTCTAGTATTTCACTGCAAAGCGAACACGTGCAATTTCCCCGTTTCCTCATATGGCCACTTGCATTGTTGCTTTTGCTGCCATTAGAAGAGAAATGACGAAATTCTCTGCTACCCTTTGTATATAAAATTGTCGTTTACTTTGCAGCGAAGCGCAGAACTGAAGGAAATAGTAGAACTAAATCGAAAGGAATACAGAAAACTGCAGTAAATTTTTTTTTATTTGTTTGGATTTTTCACATTTTCCCTTTTGCGCAAAATACTAGAAAACCGCTGTACTCGTTTTTTTTCTTTCTTGTAGTTTCTTATGGTTGAGTCAACCAACCTTCATTCAAAGTAGACCGGCCGTTCATTCATAGTTTAACCCACTTCTAGGGCATTAATAGTATAATAGATAATAGAATTCATGATATGTTGTTAGATTTTATAAATGAAATTCGGGTCAATTACATGTTTAATATTGATTTTCTTACTTATTTTAATTTTAAACAAATAAAGTGCGGACTTGCAAATCATTTAATTAAGTTTGTAGACAATATAATTCATTGACGCATTCCGAAAGGGCGTGGCATTTGCTACAAAAACATAAGTATTAAATTGTAAAGGTTTTCCAGATTATTTCTAATCCTCCACGGTGGCGAAGTAATTGTAAAGGAGGAGGGGAGGGGGTGCTCATAATAGTTCGAATAAAAAGAAATTGGTAAGCAGTTAATATGATATTACTTTTGCTTTACAAGTGGAAGCGAAGAACGAAGAAAGTTCACTAGGGAATATAAGATCCTGGGAATGAACCAATCTACTCATACTGTACGGTTCCAAACTCGTATGAAGGCAGAATATCCTCTAGACAGGCCATTGGTGAAAGATGTGTATTCAAACCCATCGTCATATCTTGGCTACGATTCTACATTTGGAAGGTTAGGTTAGGTTAGAGGACGTGTACCTGTCAGTCAAGACAGGTACAGTACCCGGAGGTCAGATTGACCCATTGTACAAACATTTGGAAACACAAATGGAAATTTTCTACCCTTATTACTAGTACCATGAGGACGACATTTTAAATTGGCTTATTATTGAGCCGCTGGCTTAAATAGGTTCTTGGACATGCTACGGTCTTAGACCCTTTTACTTCTGCTCGGATTGTGTGTATGGTGTCTTATAACTCTCTGGGTAGGTACTTCGACATTTGTCATTTCGAGAAGAAACTTTTGAACCAAAAAGCCAAATCCTCCTCCAAATTCTCTGGAATATATACCGATAGTTTAAAGCTGTATAAGAAATGTTTATGAACTTTCAAAATTCAAGAATTCATAAAGCCTCCCAATATACTTCATTGTCTGCCAGGCGGAGGTCCTGTCTATATCCTCATGTCGCTTAAAGGGTTACTCAGTGGCAAAATATACCCTGCGTATCTAACGACCTACCCATAAAAGTTGTTTAATTCTCTGGAATATGGCGGATTATTTGCATGTTTCTAATATTTGCTTTCCTGGACAAAGGGACATACCTGGAAAGTGTGTTGAGGGCGAATTGGCAGCGATTAAGTCGCATGGCTAACGTTTCCTGCGAGAGAGAGAGAGAGAGGACCTTCCCGATTTCCAGATTAAGCTGGTAGAATCTTATTCCGGGGAAAACGAAACAACTCATTTTTGTTCATGTGTGTGAAGTTAGCTACAAAAGTTATTCTTTTTCCACAGTGATGCAATAATATATTTAATTAACGTCTAAAGATTTTATAAAAGTTATAAACAATCAAAAATGACGGAAAAATTCTTATTTCACAAATTCTACTAAACACTCCCAATTTGAAAAAAATTATCGTTTTCTACTTAAAATGCTACAATTTTTCATGTTATGCGAAAACTATAATTAATGAGCCTTAGACAATTTATAACTTTTTTTTTAATTCTTTCTGGAAAATTAATTCAAATTTATCGTTAATTAAATTCATTTGTTTTATTGTTCCACTTGATTAAATTTAATGTAGCATATTTAACACAGTGTCCACCATATGTTGGCCACATTCTATATTTAAAGAAAATTCTTTCAACACCACCACTCCCTACATAAAACTTAATTATTCTAAAATTTATTTTATCTAAAATTTATTTATTATTTATTGCGATAGTCAGTATTCTTACATAACCTTGTTAATTTATTTTGCGTTTAAAAATTAATTATTCCTTCAAGTTTTTTTTATTTTTAATAAATTGTTCTGCTTGATTTAATTTTGTTCAAATTTGTTTCAATTTTCATCTTTTTTTTTTTTCGTTTAATTACGTCGGCCTTCCAAGGCTAAATTATTCAAACTTAACCCACCACATGTTGTTTGTTTGTGTGCCTTAGAAAACAAGATATTATTGTGTAACAATTATTACATTCAATAACGGTGTGGTCTCGCTAAAATTTTTTCCAAAAAAAAAAAAAAAATTGTTTCTCTTAATTGTCCTAATGGCCTTCTTTCCTCAATTTCTATTGCTAGGTACTCTTTTTGCTTTTGACAGCTGTACTTGCAATTCATATGTCTTTGATTCTATACCAGTCCGTTTAGAGACGGTGTCAATACGTATCGTATGATTGACTCACTCGCCTAGTATTGTTTGCTGAACCATAAGCATGGCATTAATGGTGGTTTCGTACACTGTAGAAGGTGGAAATCTGGGTCTCTGAGGGTATTACACATGTTGTCGATCCCACTAAAAACTAATACTATCTTCCTGGTCAATACCACGCCACGCTGAACTGCCATACGCAATAGTTTGTATTATTTCTTCGATTTTGCGGACATTTTCAGCTGTTCCCAGGATTTTCTTAAATTCTGTAGTGAAGTTTTTGACAGAAGCATTACTTACTTTAATACCATTTTCGTTTGTTAATATTTTGTCGTTTGCAGAGTGTGAATTCTTTCTCTGAATCGTGTGATTTTTGACGCCAACAACAGTTATTCCTGAGTGCCACAATGTAAACAGATTCAATTATAATGCCCATTTACTTTAGTGGCAGTTAAATGTAAATTGAATAAAATCTGTGAAGTTAGCTACGAAAGTTATATGAATATAACAATTGGCCTATATTTCCAGTCTCAGGTAAAGCCTGACCGTAAGGAAAACTGTTTTTTGGAATACATTTTTATCCGACTTAACCATTTTTACAGAACTCTTTCATTTTGCCCACTTGAAGAAAACAATTAGCTTCGTCGCCTATATCTCTGGTCCCAAGTAACCCCCAACCGTAAGGACATCTGCTTTAGAATCCTTGATACCATAGACACCTACTGGGATACCTGCAGCAAGTACTATTTTTCTGCGATATTGATTATCCTCCCCAGACATTATTAAAACACATACAGTCACGTTCATAAAAATAGGAGTGAGCCCATTGAAAAACAAAAGCTTACTTTTCAACAAAAAAAAAGAAAAACATGGTGGTGTTCAAAATAATAGGAGTATTTCAGTTTTCATAAAGATTTACTATTAAAAAAGTTAAAAATGCTTATGACTATAATCAGAAGCTTTAAATACGATTAATATTTGGTAGAATAGCCTTTGCTTTTTATTACAGCAGCACATCTACGAGACATGGAGTCAACTAAATCCTGACATCGTTTTATTGGAATTTTATTCCACCCATCTTGCACTACAGACCACAACTCAGCTGCATTTGACGGTTTTCGGTCGGCAATATATTTTTTAACATCTCCCCATAGATGTTCAATGGGATTAAGGTCAGGAGACTGAGCTTGCCACGCCATAACCTTTACTCCATTAATCCGAAACCACTCATTTGCTTATTTACTGGTGTGTTTCGGGTCATTGTCTTGTTGGAATATCCATTTGGAATATGGTAACATCACTTCTCTCAAAATGCCAAAATAGATGTTCCTATCCGTTATGTCTTTAATTGGATGTATTGGGCCTACACCATTATATGAAACCTTCCCCATATCATTAGTTTTGCATCGCGATGTGTAACTGTCTTTTGTGTATACTGAGCTTTATATTTGGTGTTGGGCGGACGTCTAACATACTGTCTAGACCCAATGCCACCAAATAAAGCAATTTTGCTTTCGTCGGTCCGCAGTAGGTTTCTCCATTTTTCTTTCGGATATTTGATATGTTCTTGGGCAAACTTTAAGCGTGCTGCTGCCTGTTTTGTTTGTCAGCAATGACACCTTTTGTGGACTTCTTGCGAATAAATTGTTGACCATCATACGCCTGCGAATAGTAGGGCCACTTACGGCATTATTCAGACTTTGTTTGAATACGCTGAAGGATTTATTTTGCCCTTGCGCCCACGGGTTTAGGGCTTTTTTTATATTTTAATGCATTTGTGATCATTTGATCGGAGTAACTTAAGATTTCCTTAGTTTCTTTAGAAGTTTTGCCTTTTTTTTCGAAGATTTTTAATTAGTTTTCTCTTTTCTTGAGTACAGTGCTTTCCTCGTCCCACTATTACAAAAATTTATGTGAATCACTGTAGAAAAAGTTTTAACTACATGTTTTCGTACTTATTTTTCACTTTTTTCTTTAAATTATATGCTGTTATATTTTTATTTTTAAAAGAACACTCACACTCCTATTTTTTTGATCAACTGAATTCAGTAGCAAACACAGAAATTAATCAATTTCATCGTATATATTCGTGAAGTCGCCGTGGTCTAGTAGGTAGTGTGTTGGCTTATTAGACGAAAAGCCAGGGTTCGAGCCCCAGGCAAGACATCAAAATAAAATACAAAAAATATTTCTTTGGCGACTTCATCTCAGCAGATCTCTGGCAAAAACTCTGAGAGTAAATAAAATTGCCATGAAAAGTTTCTCAAAAATCTGTCGTTCGGAGTAGACTTTAAACTGTAGGTCCCGCCACTCATGTATAAAATTAACACACACAACATTAGTGGTGCGAGAAACTAGGTGATTATAAGCAAAAATGTTTTTCTATTATTTTGGACAAACAAGCGAGAAAGGGGAATTCCCTCTTTAGTATACGATGAGTCAGAAGCATACAGCTGTGTTCAATATAATAGGAGTGCTACCATGTAATAGTTTCAAAGCTAAAATTTTTTATTGTACCAATTTGCAAAACATGATATATTTTAATGGTAGTTACAACAATATGTAAGAAATAAAATACAAAAAAGAATCTCGTAAGAACTTTAATATTTACGATGCATACATACATAATTGGTCATTACAACCCTTCAGTCAGGATTACGACCTAGTTTCTCGCACCACTAATGTTGTGTGTGTTAATTTTATACATGAGTGGCGGGACCTACAGTTTAAAGTCTACTCCGAACGACAGATTTTTGAGAAACTTTTCATGGCAATTTTATTTACTCTCAGAGTTTTTGCCAGAGATCTGCTGAGATGAAGTCGCCAAAGAAATATTTTTTGTATTTTATTTTGATGTCTTGCCTGGGGCTCGAACCATGGCTTTAAGTCTAATAAGCCAATACACTACCTACTAGACTACGGCTACTTTTGAACAGAGTAAGCTGTTTTATATACGTAAGTAATTTCAATGCTTGCTATGTCCTTAAGCCTGTGATTTCGGTTGTTCTGAAGCTAGGAGGACTATTCGGAATAATTGCCGATAAAATGAGTGCCCTGTCTTATTCCCAAAAAATTTTATTTGTATTTATCTTTACATTATAGACTCTGTTACAGAAAAGAGAAGGTTCCGCAAAATAAAATAATTTCCGCTAAAATACAGACCGCCGCCCACCCATGGCTATCTAATTAGTTGCGATAGTTTTTTTTTTTGTTTGTGGAAAACCCTTTGTAGTAATAAATACTCTGTAGTATTTTCTAGTGCCCATGGCTGTAATAGCTTTAAGAATACGTTCTTTGTGTAGGGTATTTATGCGAATCTATCAAAACTTCCCACTCAAATTGACAGGAAAGCCACGACGACGACAAGGAGTCATGATGTCGTGCATCGCATATAATTTAACTATTCAAAATGGGTGTCAGTTAGTGAGTGAGTGAATGTGTGAATGCAAAAAGTGGCTGCAGCCGTGAATCTCCTATAAATTTAAACTTGACAAATGACTAAAAATTTAATCACCATAATAAAGAAGGAATCAAAAGCAGCCAACAACCAGTCAGTCAGACAACCATAGTTTAGGTGTTTAATTTTGTCTAAAAGAAAAGTAGAAGAGAGAGAAGATAATGATACAATTGAGTTTTTGATATTCTAAGGAGGCAAAAATTCACATTCACATGAAAAATGCTGTTCCTTTGTTTCCTACTCTTTAGCAAAAATAAATATGTATGTATGGTGGTGGGCTGATTTATTTTCATTTTTATTACAAAAATTATAAAAATAAAACACCACATAAAGTAGAAATTTATAAAATTTTTTTTTTTTTGTTGGTTGTCTTGAAATAAAATATGAATAAAAGAAGGATGTATGTATGTTGCGTTGTTGTTGTTTTGTTGTAACATTTATACGAAATGTAATAAAATCGCATCAAAAATTAAGACTGTGGAACAATTTGTACTCAAAAGAAATAATCAGTAGGCTGCTTAACAGCTAAAGTTCTTGTTGGTTTCATTGTTTGTTTTATTTTCTTTCTTTCTTTCTTCCTTTTTCAATCCACTCACATAAAATGCTTTTTTTTCTCTTTTTCTTATAATTTCAGTGGTTAACAAGTTTTAAGCGTTTTTCTTTCTTTCTTTCTTGTGATTAAATATTAAAATTTAACAAGAAAAAGGTGTGTGTAGAAATGATGTGCTTGATGTGGTTATCGTTACCAGTATCCTGGTTGCAAACAACTCCGCTTTCTCAAGGGAAAAACCCGTAATGTATCGTTAGCCACGTTATCGTTGTAATAAATAATGATGTCTTCCTTTCAATATTCTTTACATTTGATATGTTATGTGTGGGGTATTGTGGGTGTTGGAGATCTAGTTCTGCAATAGGAATGTGATTGTATTTAATTAAGAAAGAAAATAAAGTCTCTTAAATGTTTTTTTCGTTTTGCTTTTAAACGGCTTGAAAAGACTTCCATATAATCATTAAAAGAATTTGTATGGGCCACAAGCAGTTCTATGAAAATATATGGCAATGGCCATACATGCATTAAGTTTTTGAGGATATTTTCTTAATTCTGACCTGCAATGCTGGGGTAATGTAATTTGCTTATGCAATCTATTTTGTTATAGTTAGAAAAATCACCTACCCTGCAGAAATCCGATTGAGATTGGTCCTAGCTGTTAGTCAGCGACCAGATATTACAATGTCCCTAATAAACCCAAATTTATCAGTCTTGCATTGGGCTTAGATACTGCAATCTATTCTCCCAGCTCCCTTTCTCTGTGTCTTGGTGAACCCTTTCTCCTGATAGACAGGATGACCTGATATATCCAACAGAGGCTGACCCGATTGGATCAAAAAGCTCGTAATACTATGTTCAGATATGCACTTTTATTGAGTCAATATTCGATTAATTGAGTACAATATTTTAAGTGTTCAGGCATAATAATATACGCAGTTCAGCTGCTTATTCCATATTTATTTGACAGCTGGTAGACAAAACAGCTGGTTGTTTCAACATTTTTTTTTGTGTGTCGTTGTTGACATTTGAGTTGTCAAATATCAACAAAAAACACTTATGGCAGTGCTGCATTTTAAGTTTTACTGAATATTATAACAATTTGCGTATTCATTGTGCAATTATTAATTGAAACTTTATATGAAATATTGAACTCAATAATGGCGTTTATTGCGATTTACGCAATAAAGGTGCATATCTGAACACTGTATAAGGTTCTTACACTCACAAACCGCTCCTGATCGTTCTAGTTGTTCTACGGATGAATTGAGGAAAATCCCATTAGAATCCACAATGAAGCTCTAGCACAAGTGTGTGGCCCCTACAGTTTCGATCTATCTGTGAAAATAAGTGCAGCAGCTGGTTTGATAGTTCCTCACCGTTTTGCAAGGCCCTATCTGGAATAAGAATGCTCAAACCAACCTCCGGAGCCATAATGTTCTGGTATATACCAAATCATTCTCAGCCAATTCACATGCGTGTATCCGTAGATCTGTTTAGCGTGTAAAGCATGTCTACAATTTTGTCTTTACATTTCAGGGATTGGCTGGCTTCCTTGTTTATATTAATCTAAACATGAAGACTATTTACTAAGTACTTGGAAAAAACTTGTCCTCAATTTTTATTATTTTTTTATGGAACCTTTTAACGACTTCTACTAATGCACGTTGAGTGTCCTTTTTTCTATCGTTTCCTTTTAAAACTTTGTTTGTTTCCGTGTAAATTGTTTGAAAAAAAAAACGGACATTAACTTTTAATTTTACTTCGTTCACTTAATTTGTGAAGTTATTTTGAAACAAATAAAAAAACGAAATTCAAACACAAACACAAACACAAAATCATTCATGTCCAAGTATAGACTCCTCTATTATATGGTCACGCGATATTTAAATTTTTATTTTTTAATACAATATTTGCATTTACAGCCGTCATTATTATATTGTTGTAGACTGTAACAACAACACAGACAACATGACTGACTGATTACTAGTATTTAATTTAAAATAACGTCACTTAATAGTAAAAAGTACGTTGAACTTTATATTGAAATATTACTGAGGGGGGAAAAAAGGGGAAGAAAATAAAGTGTAATAAAATAATTAAAACATAATAAAGATACTATTAAAGGAGTCGTAAATGTCGTAATTGACTACTGCAACTGATTTGAACACATTTTTAAATTGTGATTCATTATATCGCTTTTCTTGGTTTTTAAAAAGTATTTAAAAATTTAAAATAAATTGTTCGTTTTATTTTTATTTTTTATCAAGAATAGAAGATAGGAGTCTGTCCCTTTCATTTTATTCAACATTACATTAGGGGAGTATTATTATTTACTGTACTATTATACTCCCTTTAAATTTTATAGGGTATCCCTATAATATCTCGTTGAGGGGTATTGTCCTGACAAATTTCAGGATGCTGTTCGGAGTACATGATTAGCACGCAGAGATGCATTAATGCCCCACATTTTCCAAGAATGTATTCTGATGATTCATTCATTCTCATCGTCATAGCATCTACATGTTGGATTGGAACCAACTTACATTCTGAATAAGTGTACCCTGAGTCTTCAGCACCCTGTCTATCAGTCTCAGGTTATTTCTTGATAGTCTAAGATCTGACACAGATCTCTTCATATTGTAGTTTCCAAACAATGGTTTTGATTGTCTCAAACCGACTTGGTTTGCTCATTTTCGAGGTTTCCCACATAACCTGGGACCTAGCAGAGAGCAAGATCAAAGTAACCACCAATTAACTATGATATTACCAGGAATGCAAATAGACTACCAGTTTTGAAGGCTTTGGATGGAGTTAACACGACATAAGTGAAGTTATGAGCCATTTATCCATCAATCCGCTCGGCTACGATTAGACTTAAATTACGAAATTTGGATAACTCTTATAACCCCGGATAAAAGTTGATCTGTTTCGACCACTTGGTTGAGCTGGCCGAACCTAAGCCCGGGGAGAACGAGTTGCGGCTCGTAAGAGCAGAAAGAGACCACCGTCTGTCACTTGATCTGTTACTGCAAGTACTCGAGCGAACGTGTGCCAATAATACTACGAAGGCGATATTTATTGGCATTAAGATATACGTGACTCATACGGATTTCTTATTTACATAATTGATCTTTACAACCCATCAGTCAGTATTACGACCTAGCTTCTCACGCCACTTAAGTTGTGTGTGTTAATTTTATACATAAGACCTACAGTTTAAAGTCGACCCTGAACGATAGATTTTTGAGAAACTTTTCATGGGAATTTTTTTATTTGCTGTCAGAGTTTTTGCCGGAAATCTGCTGAGAGGAAGCAGCCGAAAAAATATTTTTTCATATTTTCGTTTTGATGTCTGAGCTGGGGTTTGAACCTACTACCTACCTAGACTGCGGTGACTTCTTATTTGCCATTCCTAATTAAACCTTGTTATGGCGATAGTGTTTGTTCTCCCAAATTTAATTTCTTTTCTCATTTAATCCTTTTGTAAAATGCAATTAAGTTTTATTAAAAACAAATTTATCGAAATTGATCTGAAATAATAGTTCACAGTTTCAATCATACTTAACCTCATTATCAACAAAACTATTTCAGTTTGAATGGAAACTTTAAACGCGCTATTATCAATACATATCTCAATTATATGAAGTAATAAAAATCAATTTAGTTTTGCAGTCTCACAATAGCACAGCATCGCAATCAAAATAAGTTCGAGACGTTTTTTTTTTCTTTCTTTAAATGGTCATGCATACAAGAGCATTAATTTTAACGCAGTTCCCAAAAAAACAAAAAAAACATTGTGTCGCCAGAAAAATGTTTTTAATCTTGAATTCACTGTTTAACGCAATAGTGATTGTGTCTGCATGAATTCAACCTCAAGTGTTCAGTGAGTTTGCAAAATTACAATTTTACGATATTAGAGTTGCTTGTTGTGAATATGATCTAAAAATAAATGTTTTTTGATTACGATTCTGATAATAACACTTTGATGCTCATAAATGTGCATGTACGACTACAGGGTAACTCTAAAGTAATGCCGTCGTGTGAACTGATTACTGTTTAGTTGGAAATAGAAAAAGTTTGTTTGAAGATGTCCAATTGGTGGCCATTCAGACTAGTTTCCGAGTTGTTTGGCTAGCATCTTGAACCAAGTTAGTGTCACTTTCCCTGCTGACTAAGCGTTCGTATATCTACGAACATAAAACAGCTTGAATCTACAAACTCAATGGGAGCAACCTTTAGACCTTTTCACATAACCAAACCAAAAGCTGGAGTAATGGAAACAATGAATGTTCCCTCATCTCTACGTATGAAAGTACAGCGTCAAATTGTAGTGGGAGCAACTTTGTCAATTAGGTACAGCCTCGATACTTGTAAATTCTCTCTGTAATGTCTTCAGCCGCATCAATAGTGTTATCGATACGATAAGTAACACGATAACGTTTATTTTTGGGCGATAGCAATAGGTGGGAACCCAATGTGCACGAAGGTCATTTCTAAATTCAAATTCATGTTATGAAATTACTTTTGCGGTACGATGAAAACTATAAATATTTCAATGGTTTATATAGCAAGGACGCGGAGTACTGTTTATAGCGCTGGGATATAAACTCAAGCGTTGCTGATAAGAATATAGCATGAGACAAATTGTTTATCAGTTTTTCGAATATTTAAAATAAGAGGCTCCAGGTCCACTTGAAGCCGCCGTAGTCTAGTTGGCTGTGTGTTGGCTTATTAGACGGAAGGCCAGACATCAAAACGAAATATGAAAAAATATTGCTTCCGCGACTTCCTCTCAGCATACTTCTGGCAGAAAATCTAAGAGTAAACTAAATTGTCATGAAAAGTTTCTCAAAAATCTGTCGTTCAGAGTCGACTTTAAACTGTAGGTCCCGCCACTCATCTATAAAATTAACACATACAACATGAGTAGTGTGAGAAGCTAGGCCGTAATCTTGACTGAAGGTTTGTAATGTCCAATTATGTATGTATGTATGGATGTAGGTCCACTAAACCCATCCATCCACCCAGCGGATCAAAGACACACTATGTGTGATAACTACAACAACGTCCATCTTGGGAATGACATTTGTTGAGAGCGTTGTTCCTCACCGCTAAAGCCAATATTCGTTAGTTTTAGGCTGTCTTTCAATTTCAGTAATAAGTTTTTCCTACGATAATTGCAGGCTCATTTGCCATTGACGAGAAACAATGCTCATTGTGAAAATTTTTTGGATGTAGTGGTGAGGAATTTTTTGTCGATTAAGTGCTACTTTTATCTCAAGAGTGTGGGTGCCTGATTTTTCTATGACGTTCATCGTTGATGTTACAGCCCCACTGGGTAGGCAGGGATAGGGGCTAGGGACCAGGGCACCCCTATTTTATTTTATTTTATATATTTTAAGAAGATAAAAACACTCTTATTTTTAATAATTTCAAGGTGATATTCGATATTCCAAATCAAAATAAAAAATATTATTTTCCGTGTAGCACAGTGTAAGCTTTAAATAACTTTTTTTTTTAAGCTGCTCGCTCTCATATCTGAAATACGCGTGCGTGTGTGTGCATGTACTTGGCAATTATTGTCGTTGAATTGAGTAATGCAAAGGGGCACCATTTATGGTAAAAGCCAATTCAAAGTTGTTTTCATAGTTTCAGTATTTTTTTTAAAATTCACATTTACATTCACTTTCAATTTGTTTAAAGCAGCATAGCGAGCAACCATTAGTTTATTTTCTTCTCTTCAATGGTTTTTATTTAAACAATTTTTATTTTCAATATGAACTTTTTTTCTTCTTCTTCTTTATTTTTCTGTTGTGCTAATATGGTTATGATTAGTTTAACAAAAAAGAGTTTTTTTTCTTTCTGTACAATTTATTTTTAAATAAAAATCAAAAGAAATCAAAGGTGAATTGAATTTTTTTTGTTCGACATTAAATCACTTATTAAATGGCATTAAAAAAGAGATTTTTTGGTTCATTGATTAATGTTTTCGCGTAATTTAATTCAATGTCTCTTAAAGGGGGACAAAAAAAAAGACGACTTAAGCATCTATTTGTTGTTTAACGCCATACACCACCTACAAATTGCTGAAATATTTTTTTGTTTAAATATTTATTTTCTTTTGAATGCTGTCTCGATTATATTTGGTTATAATTATACTCCGTAATTACATGTTTGTGATTGTTTTTTTTTTCGCAATTTGAGTGTGAATAATTCCAGAAAGTTTTTAAATATATTTGAATGACTGTACGTCTGTACATAGTTTTTTGATTAAAATATTGGAGTGTCAACATAACCATTTAAATATGAACAGAAAAAGAAAGAAATTAAAATTGAAATTAAGAAAGTTATGGTCGGCAAAAAGTGACTGCATATAATGCCTTCCATTTAAAGCTACAGGGATCATGCTGCCATTGCAACCAAATAGGCAACGACAACAGTTTCAGTTTTTTTTTTCGTTTTTGGCTTCACCTTATGATGTTTACCCTCCAGATGTCATATGTAACAGGTAAAATTTTATTTCCAAATGAATTTCAAACGCACATTCGTTACGATCTTCACTTTCCATTGAGTCTCTATATAGTTATAGGACGCTGCCAGCCTATAATACCTATTGTTGTGGCCACATGTTTAACAGGTCTACAGTGAACGCTAGAAAATTGGATTCTTTAAGGGTGAAAATGTACCCCATTGAGGCTGTCACTTACTATCTCACATACACTTTATATATGCGCTTTCTATCCACCAGAACCAGCTCTATTATACACGCGAATATTAAATCCATGTCTAAATAGCATTATCTTAATCTGATACAGTGAATATAAGGATCTGCATATATTTTCATCACTGGCGCATTGCGTACCAGACCTACATTGAGAAAGCTGAATGTGAGTGAATGCAGCATTATCCCGCATTATGGCTAATATAGGAGGGCCAAATCAGAGCAGAAGACTGTTATTGGCAAAGGTTACTCAGTCGATAATGATGTATGCAGCACCTGTGCAGGGATCGGCGTTGGGTATTAGAACCTACGCTAAGCGTCCTTAGGGTTGCTAGTGATTTCCGCACAGTTTCATATGAGGCTATTGGTGTCATATCAGGTATAACTCCCACTGATGTTATGGCTATGGAACTGAATAGGATATACGATAGAGTTAGTACTGTTGGTAGAAAATTAACGACTGAGGAACGAAGGGAGGAAAGACAAAAGAGTTTAGATGAATGCCAGATTGGATGGAATACTACAACGAAAAGGCGATGGACACATACACTTATCAGAAATGTACAAAGTTGGGTTGAAAGGAGACACGGTCATGTTGACTTTCACATGACACAGTTTTTGACAGGGCATGTCTGCTTCAGGGAATATCTCATATTTTATTTTATTGTGATAGATTTAGGTTGGACCGCGAGTTGTTAGAGACGATGTTAAATGAAATAGTGACACCAGACAATATATGTAGTTTCGCATATGCTGTGGTCTGTTGAAGTTTGGCAATATGTCAAAATGCTGTCTGCAAATGTGATGCAGGAATTGAGAAGGGTAGAGAGAATACGTAGGATTGAAAGGGATGAAAATCAATAGTAGTAGTCAATAGGCTAGAACTCGTCCTGTAATGAAATACTTAACGGTAGTACCATAGGACAAATAGGTTCGAATCGTAGATGTGGTTTTTTAGTGGGTTAAAGTCTCACACTACTGTTGCGGCGGTAACAGTGTCTTTCGATGATTTTTTTCACCTCGGAAAAAAAAACCTACATTGACGCTGGGTGTGACTTATCCTTTGCTGGAACCCGATGAAGGTATCCTTTCGGAATCGTCGGGTGTAGCTAACTCTTATCATTGCAGCACTTTTCACGCGGAAGTGTTGGCCATACTAACCGTGTTGTGATGATAATCGGAAAGAGCTACATCTTCGGGAAAGTTACTCGTCTAGATTTTCACGCGATTTTGTACTGCTACACATCACTTAACCAGATGACTGAGCAGTAAAATATTCCCTTATATACTTTGGATTACAATGACATTCCGGGAAATTGCAGCACAAATGAACTGGTAAAACACGATACACACACCCAAAACATATTCGTTACGAGTTTTTTAACACTAAACCTACCAGAGCGGTCATTTGAATCAAAATTGTTAAATTCCAGGTTTTTATTTTTCAATATATATTTCTCTTCTTTCGTTTTTCCTGATAATAATATGTACTCTACCGTTGTCTATCCTGAGCGGTCTTTTGACCGCTAGAATATATATGAAATTTTATGAAATCATTGAAATCTCACTCTCACAAAAACAGTAGAGTTCTAAGCAAATGTCATTCGATTGTGTTCTAGGAAAACGCCATGTGCTTACAGTTTGTTTTATGCTGGGTACAGAGGGACTGCTGGTAACTCACGCGTTGGGGACGAAAAAGAATGAGATTGTTCTCCAGTTCCGAAGATGAATGTGAAGAAAACGATCAGAATCAACTTCAGTTGATGTAACTGTTTGGCAAAAAATTCATCAAGGTTCTGGGACCTGGAAGATCTCCGCTTCATACAATTTTCAGAGAAATATCAGGGCCAACGGGATATGCGAAACGCAACATTATGAAGGGCAAAGTAAGGAGTGCATTTTCGTTGATACTTGACCAGGGAATTATGAATCATACAAAAATGTGCACAGAATCAGATGCACGTCGAGTTTTAGGATCCAAATGGATGGAGTATAACTTTAGATGAGTTAGATGCTTTTATATGCGCGTGATGCATATGAAACAAGAAACTTGAACGTTTCATATTTATGGAATAAGAAATATGGGGTCCTGCATTTTCTTCACGAACAATGAACAGAAATCGTTTCACAGAAATTATGCGAGTTATTCGTTTTGATAGAAGAAGCGAGCGAAGCCAGCGTCTGCAGACTGACAAATTTGCTCTTATCTCCAAGGTATGGAATGCATTTATAGAAAATACTCAAAACTGCTACAAACCAGGTGCAAATATAACTGTTGATGAACAGCTATTTGCGACAAAATCAAGATGCCGATTTACGCAATAGTATAAGCCCAATAAACCCGATAAGTTCAGAATCATGTTCTGGTTGCCACCGGACGTTGAAAGTAAATATATTGCGAATGGATTTCCGCATTTGGGAACAGATAAGATGAGGTCATCATCAATACCACTTAGTGAATTTGTTGTTCTCAAACTCACTGAACCATTTATAGGGTGCGGGCGAAATATAAGCACCGATAATTGGTTTGAATAAAGATATGTATGTAAATTACTGAAGTAACATATAATTTTTCAGTTTCGAGCCTTCTTTCTAAAAATGCGCTACTCAAAGCCCGAAAATAAATGTTTTTTAACTATTATATGACAATTATTTTGCGTTTATTGTTTATGCTAAATTTTGTATTAATTACAATCAACTGGAAAATACTATAATCTTTATTTCAAAAGCGGTCATTTGACTGCCATCGGTAGAAATAGGTACATATATGTAATATGTCGGTAGGTTTAGTGTTAAAGCTGCATGTTAGCTTCGAATACGCCAAAATAGAGCAGCAAATCTGGCCTGGGATACATGGATAACTATCGCACGTAACATCTGCTCAAACTGAAAAGGAGGACTGAGTTATCTAGCCAACTTAGTTACATATATAGACAAGAAAATCGAGTCTTTACCTATTGTTTGCGCACATAGTGTTATGCCGCAGAGAACAAAGCACCTGGTCTTATTCCAAGCAATTATAGCGTATAATACCTTTGTCTAAGGATAATAAAGTGAATAAATTAAAGGGAAAATCATTTATTTACTATGACAAATTATTGAGGAGGAAATTATTAATGATAGACACTTGAGGAAAATAACTGATACATATGTACATACCTCCAATTGAATCACCCTTTACTTTGATTTATTAATTCTTTTTTTTTTTTTCGAGAATCTTAATCATATTTATATTCAACTTGAGTTTCATGTCAAGAAATACAAAAGCGAACTTCTTTAAGACTTCGTTTACAAATCATCATTTATTTGAAAGCATAATTATTATCTTTGCCAACAAGATCTTCAGTTACTTGCGTTCAATTCAATCCAATTCGAAGTAATCATGACGTTTTATGATAATTATGATTAAAGCTTAAGTTCATATATCAACAGGCAGTCATGCGTTTAATTAATTCATTTATTTATTAAATGAAAACTATAGACAAAAACCATTAAAATAAAAAACAAAAAGTTTAAAAAAAAATTAAAGAATTCTTATGAAAAAAAAATATGAACAAGCCACAGACATAGACTGACGCTCAAGTTTTGATCATCATCAGCATTTTAAATTCAAATTTTTTTCTCTTCTTTCTTGCTTGCAATCTAAAATGGATTCTTCGGTTTTTTTTTTGTATAAGTAATGCATGTGGTATTTTCTTATTCTTTTCTTCTTTTTTTTTTGGGCTATAAAGAGTAAACTTTTTTTTCTTTATTAAACATGGTTTTGAACACGGTCGTTTTGGGGCTTGACATGAATGAATTTCGTCTTACAATGTTGTTGAGATAAAATTAATTGAAGTTTTTTTTCTTTTCATGAGCAATAATGAAAATGTGAATACGATTACTAATAAGAACGATAATAACGAGCAGTAGAAATTAAGAAAAAAAAAATGGAATGAAACTTGACTCCACTAAAAACATTGAAATTGAAAAAATGAAAAAAAAAAAAATATTATTACAAAGAACTCTCTTACCAGGAAATAAATCAACAATTTTCTTTTGATAGTCAGAGTCTAGTTCAATAACCGGCCAAATACAGCATAATAAATGGGCCTGCCTGCATGCCTCCATGCCTGCTTGCCTGCCTGTTTACGAATTGGAGCCGCCAGTATGATGATGAGTAAAACGTTGCTGAAAAATTTGTGCTGCACGTGCCAACAATTTCAATTCAATTTATTTTCATTCAATCATTAACATGCAATCTTTTGTTTTCTGTTCTTCTGTTGAATTTATTTTAAATACTTTTTTTTTTCAATATTTTATTCATTAAATGCAATGCAATTCTTTAGAAAAAATTTAGCATTGCTGGTCGGTCGCATGCCTTTAAAAAAAGCTCGTATTTTAAAAAGCCTAGAAGTCGTTAAGCAAGTCCTTATTTTGATTATATTTTTTTGTTTGTATGTGGTGGTTTCTCTTTAATGTTTGATGTTCATTTTTCCTTAAATATACTGTATACGACTTTTGCTTTTGTTTATATTCCAATTTAATTTATTAATAAAACACAGCAAATTACCACCACCTACAACACTCACACTCGTTTATCCATTCAATTGTCCATTCATTTGCTGCCCTCATTGTTTATTCACAACTTGTTGTGTTCCTACAACGTTTTATAATTTTTTTTATTTTATTTTTATTTTATTTCTGTAATAAAAAAGAAATTAACAATTCATGTCTAGTTTTCCATAGAATTGTAAGCTGAAATATTTTCAGTTATTGAACTTACAAGATCAATAAAATACGACCAGGAAAATTGAAAAATGTAGTTGCCTGGTTTTCTATAAGAAACATAGACGTTGCAGGTCTCCCTCTTTTACAATTCCTTTAGGCATTTTGTGGTGTTATTATTTGGTATATTTCTTGGTATACGATAGAATAAATAGAGTTTCACTTGCGTGACCGATCTAGCATCTTAGTATTGCTTTATCCCTGATAGTGGTATACAGAGTTTTATATCAAAATCATTAAAAAAGAATATAATGGCGATCTGAATTGTTGGTATAGGATTTGGCGTTCATCAGTCTTTTAATTTAGCATGCTAAGTAGTTTAATTCCTTGCTTGATTGTTGCTATCTTCGAATCTCGTTTTAAGTTGGCACACTCTAATCAGCAATTCTCCATTGTTTCAATATTCTGTTTACTGTAATAACTGTCTGTCTACCTTATTAACACGTTGACTGCCGACTACGAGATAACTCGTAGATTGTGTTCCCTTCTAGGGTGCCAACTACGAGTTATTACGTACACACTAAACCTGCCATTTTTGTGTAGCTACGAATAAAATCGTATTATATCAGTGCTAGTATCGATAAATGGCTTCTGGCAAAAGAACAAAAAGTCAATGTTGGCTTGCTCGGCCAGTTTTCTGAAAATTGCCGCGCGGCAGTCAACGTGTTAAAATAGAATTTGACAGTTTGGGTATTTGAAATAGTACGAGGAATTAAATTTGGCGAATCACGAACTTATGAAGCAATTCGAACTTGAATTCATTGATTGTCATTGTCGATAAACTGCGTTGCTTGATTTTCTTTTGGAAGATGATCTGCAAAAGTATTCCATGTGCATTCCAAAAAGCAGACGTCATTAGTTTGAATGCCGTTATTGGCACTGTTTTCGCGGCACCCGAAATTTTAAGTGGTTGACCATATCGACGCAGAAATTTGATTTTTTTTTTCTTTGCAATATCGCAAAAACAGTGCTGAAACACGCGAAGGGATACCTGTCTCATTTTCGAATTTTCAATAAAAATACAGTGTATAAGTACTTATTGAGATTCGTAAGGCACTGTCAGTCGACGATAATCCAATACCACATCCATCTTAGTAACTTGTGCGGTGTCATTTAAACTCAGCCACTTAAAATTTTGTAATCGCAACTAAGTTAGTAAATTCAGTGGCACTTTGCTAATTTTGGGACAGCCTTCAGGCTCAAAATAAAGGCAGGTATTGGTCATTTATCGGCGTTATAAGAACAATGTTAACCTAGCAATATAGCTGTAACCTAGCAAATAAGCTTCGTAACATTTCTATTCGTGGTCTAGTAGATAGTGTGTTGGCTTATTAGACGTGAGGCTTCGGTTCAAACCCCAGGTCAACCATCTCCAACAAAAACGAAAATATGAGAAAAATATTTTTTCGTCGACTGTCGCTCAGCAGTTTTCTCGTAAAACCTCTGAGAGTGAATCGAATTGCCATGATAAGTTGCTCAAAAATATGTCGTTGGGAGTCGACTTTAGACTGTAGGTCCCGCCATTCATGTATAAAAATTAATGCACACAATATAAGTGTGTTGTGTGATAAGCTAGGACGTAATCCTGACTAAAGGGTTGTAATTACCAGTTATGTACGTATAAGATTAGCCTAGCAATATAGCTGTAGGAAAGCTTCGTAACACTGTTCTATTCATTATTACCGATGTGTTATATAAGTTCACTATTAGCCTAGCAATATAGCTGTAGGAAAGCTTCGTAACAGTTCTACTCATTATTAAATTCAAATTATTTAATTATTACAATTTTATTAATAAATTTGTGTTTGTTCTTCTCTTTTCAGGTAAGTCAACAAATCTCATGTGTTTAAATATGCTAAACTCACTGTCTGTTTCTGTAGGACAAGCGATTTTAAGCGTTTGAAAAATTTAATTATTTGCTTCACCCACATTTTCGATCGTTTAAAATCGTTTTTCTTACTCTAGAATACAGTCAATTTAATATATAATATGTACATATGTAAGTATAAGCATTAATATTTTCATTTATATTGAGGCATGGCGACGTTATAAAATTTAACTGATCAAATTTTGCATATATGTTGGTATTATTTGTTTTCCTTAGCACAGCAACAAATCTGGGCAATTCACACAAGTCCTTGTATCGTTGTAATCATTGTATTGTTGGACGAATAATACAACAGTGTATGCTTGTTGTTGATAATTTTCATATAAAAATCGGATGCATTCATACACTTTTTATTCATATGTTTTTGGAAGTTGTATTGCTTTATTGTGCTATCAGTTTATGTAAATGCCAGTAATCAAGGAGAAGAATAAATATTCAAAATATTTTCTATGTAACTGGAGTCAACAATTAACATTTCAAAATTATAATTGCTGCTCACACAGATAATTAATTAGTTTACTTTTTTCCGCAATATTTTTCATTTTCTTGCTTGAAAATCAAAATATGAATACAGGTCGTCTTCTTCTTATCGTCTTTTGACGTTTGGAATACGAAATACACAATACAGCATACCATTGAGCGTACACAAACAAAAAATGTACGATACAAAGTCGTGTGAATTGGACAATCAAAATTGAACCTTCAAACTGCATTGTATTGTTGTTGCAAAGAAGAAAAGAACATATGATTTATGCAACGCAGGTAGGGAAAATCAAAGCTATTTTGATATTCTTAAAACTTCTCAGTCTATATGTCGACGCCTCCATTCTATAACGTTCTAAGTGTAATTAGAACGTTTTTAATGTTCTTGCATTTTTAAATTCTACGTTCTCTAATTTAAATTCTGTCAAAATTTGGTTAAGATGCGCCGATCCGTTCCGAAGTTATAGGGAAAAATCTACTTAGAATACACATATAGTCGTATATCACGTGAAACTTTGAGAGCTCAAAACTCAAAACACACTTTTTCGACATAGATTGTTATAGAACGGAGGCGTCGATGTGTGAGTACAGTTTTACCAACACATTAACAAAAAAAAAAAAGGCGACTTAAGGTCGCGGCTGTAACTACATATAGTGAAAACCACTTAAAAATCGCTTAAAATTGTATTCTATTTTATTTGTAAAGGGTGTTTTTTATAGAGGTATAGAACTTTAAGTTGCAATAAAACAACGATGGATTATTCGATTGACATGAATTTTATTTATCCGATTGATAATCTTGTGGCATTACATTTTAAATATGATTTCTTGCATATGACCGCCACAGCTGGCGCGGATTTAGTCCAATCTGGACGTCCAATTTTCGATGACTTTTTCCAACATTTGTGGCCGTATATCGGCAATAATACGGCGAATGTTGTCTTCCAAATGGTCAAGCGTTTGTGGCTTTACCGCATAGACCAATGACTTTACATAGCCCCACAGAAAGTAGTCTAGCGGTGTTAAATCACAAGATCTTGGAGGCCAATTCACAGTTCCAAAACGTGAAATTAGGCGGTGGTCACCAAACGTGTCTTTAAATAAATCTATTGTGGCACGAGCTGTGTGACATGTTGCGCCGTCTTGTTGAAACCACAGCTCCTGGACATCATGGTCATTCAATTCAGGAATGAAAAAGTTAGTAATCATGGCTCTATACCGATCCCCATTGACTGTAACGTTCTGGCCACCATCGTTTTTGAAAAAGTACGGACCAATGATTCCACCAGCCCATAAAGCGCACCAAACAGTCAGTTTTTCTGGATGTAACGGTGTTTCCACATACACTTGAGGATTACCTTCACTCCAAATGCGGCAGTTTTGTTTGTTGACGTAGCCATTCAACCAGAAGTGCGCTTCATCGCTAAACAAAATTCGCTTATGAAAATCGGGAACAACGGTAATCTCGTTTTGGGCCCATTCGACGAATCTACGCCTTACTTAATGATCGTTTGGCTTCAAATCTTGCACGAGTTGGATTTTGTAAGCACGCAAACCAAGATCCTTCCGCAAAATCTTCCATAAAGTGGATGGACACAGATCCAATTCCTGTGCTCGATGGCGGATGGACTTATTCGGGTCTTCCTCAATGCTACGCTCTACAGCAGCAACAGCTTCTTCTGTACGCACCGTACAGCGTCTCTGGGGATGCGAGTTATCAATAAGAGTAAACGTGGTGCGAAAACGTTCCATGGTTAATCGAATTAACTGCTCTGATGGACGATTTTGTCGACGATAAAATGGACGTAGTGCGCGATACGTTTTCCGCACAGAACCATTATTTTCGAAATAAAATTGCACTATTTGCAAGCGTTGTTCAGGCGTGAGTCTATTCATGATGAATTGCCAAACCAAACTGAGAATAAATCACTTGACAGCTGTTAAATCGGTCGCCATCTTGAAAAGTAATGTCAACTTAAAGTTCTATACCTCTATAAAAAAATACCCTTTATAATTAAAATAAAAGCAATGATGTGTAGAATTCTGAGAAAATTCTAGGGAATCGTTTTTAATTTTGGTTTAAAAAATTCATATTGATCAAGTTTATAGGCTGCATGACACAGAGATTATCGTTTGCTTTCTCTGTTATTGCCCAGCGGTGTCTATGCACAGAGAAAGGCTCCTAAAACAAGTGGACTCTGGATTGTTTTAGCTAACCTGGCGTCTATTGCTCGACCATATAGGCTGCATGACATAGATAAGCTTGAGTTTATCTTTTCTTTTTTACATTCTCCATTACTGGCCATCGGTGTCCATACACGCAAAGAGTACTTTTTTTTTTTTTTTTTTTTTTTTTTTTTTTTTTTTTTTTTTTTTTTTTTTTTTTTTTTTTTTGATAGTTTAGCTGACCTGTCGTCTATGGGCGTTGGCAGGTTGCATGATTTCATCAGAACTTCAAAAAGTTTTTTTATATGAATTTTAGTAGTTGCGGTTCCAGAGAAAGGGACTAAAGAGAGAGAGAAATCGACTAAAAGTTAAATTAGTTTCGAATATTTTATTTTTGTATTTAATTTCCTTTCTTATCTTGTTTTTAGAATTTACAAAGTTTTTTTTTTAAACATCTGTTACAAAAATAAAATGATGCTGATAAAGATGCTCAAAATAAGGCACGAATAAATAAAGGGGGCATTATTGTTTTAGTATAAAAATATTATTTTCTTCTGAAAAGAGAGAGTAAGGAGATTCAACAGTTTTATGGATTTTATTTTTTGGAATTTTCTGTTTCGCATCAATATTGTGTTTTGTGACCACAATTTACAACAGATGTGTGTCCTTGCACGCAGGCGCACGTGTTAAATTTTAATAATTTCAACTTGGCTGTCTCTATGTGGCTATTTTTCCACAGCCTGCCTGCTGTGCTAAATTTGAGATTAAAACATCATTTTTCATACGAATACCCATGTATGTACGTACATATGAAGAATTAAAATGAATGACAATGTGAACATATTGCAATTTTTGAAAACCGAAAACAATTTAGATGGAAAAATAATTGAATGAAAGTGCAAAAAAAAGGAAGAAAAAAAAACATCCCCAAAATAAGGCTTGATCTTATAGCGATTACTGCTAACAGATTAGGGTGCAAATCAATAACAAACAATACAAATAATTAAATTTAGTAAAAATTTCTATTCAATTTTATCTTAAATTTGCCATTGAATTTTTATTTCCTGCCTCTAAAATTACCACCACCTGTGGTGTACAGTCAGTACAGTACAGTGTTGCTATTGCCACAACAGTGTATTGACTTTTTGCTAACTCTCTGCCTGTCTAACTTTGCTATTTGAAAATAATTTCAGGAAAACATACCAAAGATACCTCAAATAATACATTAGGAAATTTTCACTGTATGTGCCTTAAATCTATTTTGGCCTCATTCATGTATTTGCAATAAAATAAGTTTTTGTCTAGCTGAACAACAGAATAAAAATGTTCACTTCACATGTGCTTATTAAGGTAAAGAGTTGCTTTGAAATCGTTTGCCCTTTTGGCAAAATTAAAATTAGAACTTAAGAATGTTTTTTGTGCTTAAGGAAATTTCAAAAAAGTCTTTTTTTATTGCCTTAAAAATGAAAACAAATTATTTCAAGAAGTTTAAGTTCAATAAATTTTTAAGGCATCTTTTCTCTGTTCTGGTATCTTGTTAATTATTTTTCTCGGTTATAAAATGATTAGTTTGATTTTAAAATGTGTTGATAGATTAAATTCTAGACTTTCCTCCGAATCTAATCCTCTATATTCAATTAGTTAAAATACATACATATGTACATACATATGTATCCCTCTGTTCGACCAGTCGATAAAATCATGAAAGAAATTAAGACGGATCAGTACACAAGCAGCGGTGACATTGCTAATAAACTAGGCTGCCATTATCATTACCAGTCATCACTCAAAGCTACTTTTTGATACATAACATAAATTGACTGAATTCAAACCATTTCTGCAGCAAATGATTACCACGTTGACTGCCGACTAGGAGATAACTCGTAGATGCGTTCGCCAAACTACGAGTTATCTCGTACTCACTAATGTGAAAAAATCAAATTGTCGTTTTTTTTTTGACAAGTTTTCTGAAAATTGCCGCGGCAGCCCAACGTATTAATGTTTGAAAGAACGAAGCAAGTTGGCAAAAACTGGACAGGTACCATGGAATTAGCCATTATACTGATACGCCACCATCAGCAATTATTGAAATTGATGCATGGAATTCAACTTTAAAAAAAAAAAAAAAAAAAAAAAAAAAAAAAAAAACTAAACGTCGTGGCCAGCATTGATCAAAAGAAAATGTGCTATGCTCCATCATGACAATGACAGATCACACACATATCTTTGGCTATGCAGCAGAAAGAGCAACAGTTTGGCCGGGAAATTTCGATGTATTCCCGGATCTTGCACGTTATCAGTTGTTACGATCTCTTTAGAACTCTGTTTTATTAGAACCAATTTAAATTCTGTAAAAGCCTAAAAATTTACAGTCACAGGCTTATTATTATTAATACAACCTTGTATTTATGTGTTTAAAGTCCTGTATTTGAGCGGTGCTTTTGAACGATACGATATTTTTTTTTCATTTGTTTTTTAATGAAGAAGATTGCATTTTTTTGCGATTGATCAACAATTATTATAATTTTTTTGGATTATTAGTAATTAAAAGCTTAAAATAATATCGCGTAATTAACGGTATTTTATTGTTATTAAACAATTTATCAAATCTATACTTTTTTATTTTTGATTTTAAAAATACCAGTTGCTAGACTTTAAGTTGCCGGTTTTGGTTTTTTTCCAACACTGTTTGTCTTTCTTTAAATGCATTTAATTTAACATTTTTAAAAACAATATTCTATTGATGACGTTCGTAATTAATTATTACTGTCTTGCACCAGCAGCACACATTTTATAAATTATTAATTTGAAGAGCGTGGTTCAGAATGTACCAGTTTTCTCTATGCTGTGTGAATTTAAAGATTTACAATTTTTTTCTATTCAAAATTTCTATTAAATTGTTTTATTTTTTATTTAATTTATTCTAATAAAATTTTAAATACTACAAGATACAGCTACGTATTAAAAGGGGGAGCTACTGCAACAATAAAAAAATATCACAAAAAAAAAAGTAACACACCAACCAACAACAATTGTTTATTAATAATCAAAAGACAAATTAAAAGAAAAAAAAATTGTTTGTAAATTATGTGTCCTATTAAAATGAGACATGTGTGCACGGGTTGTTTTGATTTATACACTCAGAAAATAATCTCTGTATTGTTGTTTTTCATACGTGAAATGCTGTTGTTAGTTTCTGTTGGGGAAATTCAATAGAAATTTATTTGTAAATTATCAGACTACTCGTAGAGCAATTTCGATTTCGATGTGACATACAGTCACACAGATAATTATACGTACCCCCCCTAAAAATCATTTTTTTTTTAAAGTAATGAACTTCTAATCTCAAATTTCTTTACATTAGCGCCTGTAACGACACATTTACTTAAATAAAGAAAAAAGATTCCCAAAATCTATGAATTTGTGACTGCAGTTTGCTTAAAACCAATATGGCACCACAGAAAATTATACGTACGAGACGTATATTTCGTATAAAATTTCTCCAGGGGTAGCCCGGTATATAAAAATCCTAGGACTACAGCCGTAGAAATACTAAATACCTCGGAAAGTGATCACAGTGTTATTGTGCATTCCGAAACAGTTCAAAGTGCTTTGAGAAAGAACGGTTTCCGCAGCCGAGCGCCGAGAAAAAAGCCACGATTCGAATTCGCCCAATAATATATGGACAAGTCAACTGATTTTTGGGCGAATGTAATATTTAGTGATGATAACAAATATAGTTATATATATATATATATATATATATATATATATATATATATATATATATATATATATATATATATATATATATATATATATATATATATATAGGAAAACAAAAAATTTGGCGTAAAAATCAGTTGACTTGTCCATATATTATCATTTAAAAAAAAAATATTTTTAGGGGGTACGTATAATTATCTGTGTGACTGTATGTATATTCTGTATGGTGCTTTGTATATTTTGATGATATTTTCTTACTTTTTTTTTTGTTCATGACAATGAAAAAATATAAATTTGACATTAATAGCACCAGGTTAAAGCAACGCAATAGCAGAATTATAGAATTATAGTCAAAAAAATATCCATCAATTGAAAATTTTAACAGATGACCAATTTTTAATCGCAGGACCATTTCTTCAAGCTCTAATGAAGAGAGAGACTTCAATCTGGCAACTTAAAATTTAATTAGCAAAGACAAAAACCAAAAATTTTAACACAGCCAATATTAAAGTTATTAGACTACTATTCTGGGAAGGTTGTTCGATATTGTGGTTTAATGGGACTTGCTGCAAGTATCTCACTATATGTAGGTATATCCATGGTATCAAGAATTCCAATCCAATAATGGCATCGTATGAACAACGTATTTGACGCAGACCACTTGACCAAGTGCACAATGCAAAGAAGCAATGAACAGTTCGGACAATGAAGTCGCCGTAGTCTAGTAGGTAGTGTGTTGGCTTATTAGACGTAAGGCCTCGGTTCCAACCCCAGATCAGACATCAAAATGAAAATGTGAAAAAATAATTCTTAGGCGATTTCCTCTCAGCAGATTTCTTGCAGAAATTCTGAGAATAAATTAAATTGTCATGAAAAGTTTCTCAAAAATCTGTCGTTCGGAATCGACTTTAAACTTTAGGTCCCGCCACTCATGTGTGAAATTAACAGACACGACATCATGAGAACTTAGGTTGTAATCCTGACTAAAAGGTTGTAATAAACAATTATGTTGAGTTCGAACAATGCCAACCTAGGAAATGCCAAAAGAAAAAATGTAACAAATATTTTACATAAATCCTCAATACAATGTGTAAAATTAGTAGCCCGATTGACTAAGATGATATATACATACATACCTAATTGGTCATTACAACCCTTCAGTCAGGATAACGACCTAGTTTCTCACACCACTTATGTTGTGTGTGTTAATTTTATACATGAGTGGCGGGACCTACAGTTTATAGTCGACTCCGAACGACAGATTTTTGAGGAACTTTTCATGGCAATTTTATTTACTCTCAGAGTTTTTGCCAGAAATCTGCTGAGAGGAAGCTGCCGAAGAAATACTTTTTGTATTTTATTTTGTCTGGCCTGGGGCTCGAACCCTGGCTTTTCATCTAATAAGCCAACACACTACCTGCTAGACCACGGCGACTACTAAGCTGATATATACAAATTTGTAAAACTGATAGCCTGATAGCAACTGGGACAGTATAAACTCTAGAGGAAGAAGATGGCCGTGAACAAGCGATTTAAATGGTGACAAAGAATAAAGTTAAAGAATAAAAAGAAAGTTTAAATTTAACGAACATTTAATTGTCGAGTTTAAAGATTTTTCTCTGGCAGTTATGACGCTTGAAAAAACTGCAAAAATGTACAAAATTTATAAAAATCATGAAACAAAGTAAAATGCTAAAAAAAAAAAAATTATGTGTGAGTCAGTTGATACAAAGAAATAAAAAGAAAATTCCATGAGACATGTGAATGGAAAATTAAAAACATTTTCTCGTTGCTACCGATTTTTGTTTAACTCAAATACAGAAGGTTTTTAGAGGAGAAAATATTCGCAAAAGTGGCCATTTTTTGTTTTAAAATTGGAGTGTGAGAGAGAGCATTTACATTGTGTTTTATTAACGATGATAATTATGTTCTTATGTTATCAATAAATAATATTTTAAACTATAAAAACTCTACAAATAATTGCTGCATTAAATTCTATTGCTTTAGTTTGTTTTCGTTAAAAAGAGTTGTATCACAGAATTTTCTTCTATCAGGCATACATACATACATACATGTATGTAAATACTGTAAGTCTGTAAAAAATTGATGTAAAATATTAAAATAATTTTTTTTTGTTGTTTATATTTCTCTATTTGTTTGCTTTCGTTTTATCTACATTTTGTTATTTTCTTTTGGAAATAAATTAATCACACCATAATTTCTTATACAGAATATACTTTTGTTTTTTATACATATATACATATGTATGTATGTATGTGTGGATAATGGGTGTTATCAAGTCATTGATATTTGCGCTCCAACCAGCCTCAGCAATAAGAAAAATGCCGGTTCAAAAACTAGTTTTTTCATACATTATTTCCTTATGTTCTTGTTTTCTTATATGCTCTCTGATTATTATTTATAATGCATCACGTTTACACTTGCATTGGAATCTCTTTAAGGAAACCATTCTTTAAAGATTTATATTGTATTGACAATTTAAAATTTTGATTTTATTTTTTTAAATTCAGTTTTAATATAATCGTTGTTTTGTTCCACTTAAATTATCAGGCGCAGAGGTCCAGATGAATTAACTCCATGTTAAAAATCTACGTATTTCCTTTCATTTTCATTCTTCATCACTTAAGGCACTATAAGCCAGATATCAATATTATTTTTTTATCAATTTTGTTGAATGTATTATCGGGTTTTTATGTATCACTAATAACTCAGTGTATGGCTTATGCTCAAGCAGTCCATTGTGGTATAACTCGGCAAATACGGAGAGGAGGAAATAGGGAATAATATTTATGCATTAGAGTTATATTCCATTGGTGACTTCCTCTCATCAATCTGCTGCCAAAAACTCTGAGTGTAAATACAATTGTCGTGAAAAGCTTCTTAATAATTAATCGTTCGGAGCCGTTTTTTTTTATTTATAGGTTCAGCCACTGAATAACTCTAGGATCGTTAGGGAATGTCGCCGCTGTCTCGACCTTCTTTCTGAGCGCTTCAGCGTCTCGCTGGTCTGGGTACACACGGGCACAGTAATGTTCTGGGGAACTGTAGGGCCGACGAGCTCGCCAGAGCTGGTGCACTCCTTCCGGAATCGTCTTCGATTGAGTTAGGCATGCCACTTGCCTCGTTCAAGTTGGCTATTGTGCGGAAATTATTTCGAGACGCCAACAATCCTGGGTCAATGAGGACTCCTGCTCCATCGCTAAACTCACCTGGCCCTTGATGGATAGTAGGCGTACGAACCAGTTGCTTGGACTTGGTCGTGACATCATCTCGACCACAGCTATTGCGTTATGGGCAGACACGCGGAAAGGATGCGGCTCCCATTCAACGACTTCTGCCGCGGGTGCAGATCCGCTGAGGAAGAAGAGACTGTGATCCACTTCTTCTGTCAGTGTCCGTCACTTGCTAGGTGCAGGAATAGATTATTTGGCTCTCCGTTTCTTGTCAGCTTGACGGAGCTATCATCTATTGACATCAAGGATATAGTTTCGTTCATCAAACTTTCGCGCTATGCGCGCTCAAGTGAGCTTTGTGACTCATAAACAGTAGAAGGAAATTAGATGGAGTGAAGTATTTTCTTCATTATCTATACATATATGCATCATTCGATATTTGGATTTTAATGTCCGACTCAGTGTTGAAAAATTCAGTACTTTTTTATTCCTAAAATACCACGGCAACCCCGCTACACTTAGTACTTTTTTTTATCATTAATATTTATGGTTTGCGCTTTTCAACTATTAATGGGTTAGCAACATGTTCAACGTAATGCTAAAGCCCCGGGTAACCCAACGGCCACGCAGCGTATGTTCGTTTTTAGAATAAGAAAAGCAATGAGAACGCTTGCCAAAACGTAATGTAATTTCTGTAAGTATTTAATTTGCTCCAATTTTAGTATATGTTCTGCCGAAGCAAGAAGTCTCTAGAAGTCGCCGTGGTGTAGTAGGTAGTGTGTTGGCTTACTATTCGTAAAGCCCGGGTTCGTATCCCAGGTCAGACATCAAAAATGAAATATGAAAAAAAAAATATTTCTTCGGCGACTTCCTCTCAGCAGATTTCTGGCAAAAACTCTGAGAGTAAAATAAACTGCCATGAAAAAGTTTCTCAAAATTCTGTCGTTCGGAGTCGACGTTAAACTGTAGGTCCCGCCACTCACGTATAAAATTAACGCACACAACATGAGTGGTGTGAGAAGCTAGGCCGTAATCCTGACTGAAGGGTTGTAATGGCCAATTATGTATGTATGTATGTATGTATTTAATTTGCTCTTCATACGCTAAAATAAACGTACATTCCGTTACGTTCCTTTGACATTTGATTAAACGGGACTTTTACGTTCTATTACGTTTCGAATAAGCTGTTCTTGGTTTATATTTGTATGAGAAATATTTATAAGTCGTTAGTTTTTTTATTCCATTCCGTACGTGTATTAAGTATAAATAAATATTTTTTTTTTTTGCAAAAGTACCACTTGATGCAAAAAAATACTCTTTCAGTTATCGTTCAATTTCAATTTTGCAACACTGATCCGAAACAACAAGTGCTTCTGATTCTTTATAGCTACAGATGTTATATTATTAATTTCGCGTTTATAAGTCAACAAGCAACACGGGGTCTTGTGTGTGTTAAAAGCTCTATTCGAAGTGCTGCATTTCTATGTGCCACCACTTACTCTTCACAGTCATTTTTTCTTACGGCGCACTTGTATTGCTCGGAAATTGTTATGGCCTATAATTTGAGCATTAAATTAATCACTGGAACCGCCGTAAGTGTAAACGTCATAAAATTGAGTGAAGAAAAATCACTTGTAATTATTTTAAAACAACCCACTAATTTTGTTTCCACTTTCAATTGTTCTATTAAAAATTGACAGCAATTATTGTACCCTACTTGCATTAACAGATGTGACAGATGTGCTATGTAATCTGTTTGCGCTGTAAAAAGCATTTGTTCTGATTTCTTTTTGAATCAAATAGAGTGAGTATATCACTCTATTACCTACAATACAGGATGCAAAATCTAAAATAGAAATTACAAATACTCCCTTCACTGATTTTAAAGACCAATGTTTTGTTGACGCTATTTGCCAAATTCAGAAAACGGCGACAGCTATGAGGCTTTATTGACTTACATTCGGAATGAGTATGAAATATCGACAAAACTCAGTTAATACGCAGTGTTAAATTACATTCACTTAGCCCAACTGTCAGGAAAATCGGTCAAAGTTAGAATCTTAAGGAACCATACATACATACATACATACATATGTAATTGGCTATTATAACCCTTCAGTCAGGATTATGGCCTAGCTTCTTACACCACTTATGTTGTGTGTGTTAATTTTATACATGAGTGGCGCTACCTACAGTTTAAAGTCGACTCCGAACGACAGATTTTTGTGAAACTCTTCATGGCAATATTATTTATTTACTCTCAGAGTTTTTGCCAGAAATCTGTTGAGAAGAAGTCGCCGAAGAAATAAGAAGATTGAATTTATTTTCGGTTTCAGAATTTCGTTTGTACCGAATTTAAAATTTCTAACTTTGGCGTTTCTTCTTTAATTTGGCGTTTATCGATATTTTCCCGCAACTATTAGACATATTGGAACATTATAGAGTCGAATTTGTCCGGTGACAACTTGTTTTACTTTATTGTTGTACAATACCTTAATAAAAATGATATATTTTTTATTCAATAAATTTTTAATCATATAAAAGAAAAAATAACGCAAAAATTTTAAAGAGAGACGACGTCCAACGCATTTTGTTTTAGTTGCTAAGACGTTGTCAGCTCAAGTTGGATTTTTTTCTTGATTACTATTTTAGAGGCAAGAGACGTTGCCATTTCGATTAGAAAAAAATCAATATTTCTGTGATTTATTTGAAGTTGTAAGCAACAATTTTTGTTAACCAACTATTCACAACTTCTGTGCAGTACAGTAGGATCTTGATTATCCGTGATGGTTGGGACCGGAAGCATTCCGGATAATCGATTTTCCCGGTTAATTGAGTACCAATTTTGGCTAGTTTTTTAATAGATATTTTTTATTAGTTAATAAATGAATATGTACATATTTATATAAAAACTAAATAATTCAAGGATTTTATATACATACATGTTTCAAAAATATATAAAAAAACCGCACTCCTCAAATTTCTAAATTAAACTAAAAAGGTTTACATGTATGCTTCTGACTCATCGTATACTAAAGAGGGAATTCCCCTTTCTCGCTTGTTTGTCCAAAATAATAGAAAAACATTTTTGCTTATAATCACGGATAATAGAGGTAATCACGGTTAAACGATGCAGAAAAATTTACATAGGTTGATCCAAAATAAAATTAAGTCGATGCAAAAAAATTTTCTTTTTCCATCCCGGATAATTGATGTTGCCGGATAATCGAATCACGGATAATCAATGTCCTACTGTATTACTGTCCCATATTCCTTCACTACGATATTGGGATTATACCCAATTACATTTTCGTCCTAGTCAATCAATAAAAGAATATTGACATCTTAATTGCCATAGAACTGGAACAAACGATTTTAATTCGCTTCTATTAATTTGAAGTTTCCATTAACAGTTTTCGCTGGAGCTAACAGTACTCAGATGAATGGTGTTACATTTGAACGAAGCTAGGCTAGCTAGGATTTTAGGATGAAAGTTGTTTGAGAGTCAGCTATCAGTCTGCTGATAGCTTATCGTAACACTCCATGGTTAGTTTAGTTGCTGTGTAAAATGTGTAAAATTTCAGTTTGTTGGCACCAGAGACGAGGGTTTCCGTAACAGAATGATGCTTTCTTATAAGAAATTCCACCCATCTAAGTTAAATAAAATATTAGAATGTTTGATTCCTTTTTACTATACCTTATCAACTTTAAATATAATACATGAACTATTTCTCATTTCCTATAGATATTCATCCAGCCACACATCCATCCAACCACGCATTTTTTTTTAATTTGATTGACAGTATTGTTGTTAGTTGAGAATGTTTTCCTTCTTTGGGTTCACTTTACGTTCATTTTAAATTTTCTATATTGTATTTGTCTATTCCATGGAATAATTTTCCTTAATCTTGTATCTTTTATTAAAAAAATGAAAAAGAAATAATTCTTATAAAAAACCCCCTTCTTTTTCTACACTTCAATTTATTTACTTTACAATCGTGACTACGCAAAAGCCGTAGGATGAGACAGGCGATTATTGAATCAACCCAAAAACCAACCAGACTACCAACCAACAGAGTTTTTTTTTTGTTTTTTTGTCTTTGTTTGGAGAACTGACATGATCTATTATTTGTCGTTTTGTTTTATCTTTAAACATTGTATCAGGAAACATACATTGCCTCTAATTTGTCAAAACATGTCATTTAAGTGCATTTACCAGATGATAATAACTTACGAATACCTAATGAAGAAATTATATTTTTATTTTTAAATGTTTTGTATGTATGTAAAGGAGCTTTACTCATTTATCAATAAGCCCTACACTTCAACTTTTTCTTCCTTCTAATACAAGCCATTTTCTGAACACGTGAAGTTATTGGCTAAAGGCCTAGCAAGTAAGGTTTACGTTCGATTGGCTTCTGACACTTCCCATGTTGTGTTAATCTCAATCATGAGTGACGGTGGTACCTACAGTTTAACGTTGAATTCGAATGAGATGTTGTTTCAACCCAAATATCTTTTCCTATTTCATACATTTTTCAAAATGTGAGAGCTGAGCTTTGAATTCTCGAGCGCTCGTCTAGTGAGCCAACACAGTTCCCTCTAGAGCAAAGCAAAGGTTCTGAATGATGGTCTCAGATGAAAAACTTTTTTTCAATTCCTTTAATTAAGTGCGTAATTTATCAGCAATGTAAGTGTCCATTATTTTGTCACTTTGGCTTTAGAATCTCTGACAAAAATAGACCGCATCAGCCATTTGCTTACAGTAAGACCCCGCTTAACGCTGTTTCAGTATTACGCGGCAGTATTGGGATTCCCCTAAATCGCACACTGTATTGATACTTGTTGTATATGTATGTGTACAAATGAAACGGCCATGTACCAATCAAAAGCGGTGCACTATATAGCGAAGGTGTATACTATGTATGTATCTTTTTTAACGCTCTTTTGTGAGCGTCCAGAATAAAGATTCCAACTGTTTGTCCGAAGTCGCAATCACAGTATGTATGGACGTGATAAGTTGACTCGTTTAATGCTGTTTCGTTTAGCGCTGGAACTTATTGGAATGTATGCCCTGCGTTAAGCGGGGTCTTACTGTACTTACGTACTTAATTGGTCATTACTTCTGAGATGAATTTCGTCATTGGAGTCAATTCCCTTTCCGCTGACAAACTTGCTCAGGTTAAGTCTGAAGAAGAATGGAAGGATTATAAATCAATCTGTAGGCCAACTCACCGATTTTTGTCTGTTTTTCTCTTCGAAGTTCCTATACATACACACAGTTACTAAGGTTTACATACGGTTAAAAAATTTCAGACATTTATTAACCAATCCGTTTTCGTTGAAAATCTTTATAGTTTCCTTGATTTTAAGACGGTCTGCATTGGTTAAAAAATTTCTGAAATTGAACTGAATTGTGGCCCTGCACAGGCCCACAAAAGTATACATCCGATTTACAAATTTCACAAATTTCTGAACCAATGCAAAAGACCGTCTTAAAATCGAAGAAAGATGTCAGACAATTATAAATATTTTCAACGAAAACCGATTAGTTAAAAAATTTCTGAAATTTGTTATCCGTATGTATACTTTTGTGGTTGAGTGTATGTATATGGATTTAACTAACTGATGCAAGTTGGCAGAAGCGCTTGGTTGCTTTAAGAGACGCTCATCGGTGACTTAACCTGACAAATATATGTATGTGTAAGTTTTAGTTGTCATTCGGTGGATAATAGTTGCATATGGTATAGAGGTTAAAGGGCTAGATAGGAATCTTTTTTCCGCTGACCCCGCAGTGAGAGTAACGTCAACAATTTACATCACAGAAAACAAGAGTTCCTTGTCTCCTTGCACAATAAAATTCATTTTCTCAGAGGGTTTTGTTTCTAGAGAACGACAAATGGCAATTCTATCAATCTAGAACGTGTTACAGTAGGACAATCTCTTGTTTAATTGCAGGAACTTAATTAGTGAAACTGAAATAAAATAAAGAAATAATACTTGTGCGATGAACGGCGACGGTGCTGTAATAGTTTGTGTTTTTTTAAGAAACAAAAAAAAAGGAATAAAGAATATTTGCTTCGAATCCACTCGGCAATTGCCGAACTCTCGGTAAAGAATTACGTTGTAAAGCGTTTACATGGTCATATTTTTTAAGTGAAACTCTGAAGACTTCAGACTGAATCCTATTAAAAGATTCATTTGGTTTAAGACAATAGGCTGACCATTTTTGTGCCGAAATAACGCTGGAAATATTTTTATGTAAAAACCGTGGGGTTTCATGAGCTTTCTTTAATGGCTTCGTGTCTTGTAGACAAGTTCTGTCGTTTGCCCCTAATTGTTTATGTGCTTAAGCTAATTGTATATTTCTTGATTTACCTTCACAATCTTCCTAATGATTTCCTTGGGTAGTTACCGTTGTCCGAATCGTTGCTGAATAGAATTCTGGGTGGAGTACTCCAATTTGTAGTTCTTTTTTTTTTTTTTTGTTGTTATGAAGTTGATTGCAAAAGATAAGATTCTCTTGGCTCCGCTTAGAGAAATTTTAACAGAATTTGTGGGTATTTGGTTAAATCAACATATTTTTAAATTGTATCAAAAAACAGTAAGCAAGAGTTGGAATTAAAAATTGGCTATGTCAACGTATAAGTTCAAACTTCCCGGTACTATGAAGCATATGTTAATTTATAAGCATGTAGTTTGTGGCCTGTGAAGAATATTTCGGTAAACTGCCTGTTACATGTACTTTCCGTACAGTCTCATACATAATTTTACATAATTGGTCATTACAAACATTTAAATCAGGATTACGACCTAGTTTCTCACACCACTTATGTTGTGTGTGTAATTTTATACATGAGTGGCGGGACCTACAGTTTAAAGTCGACCCCGAACAACAGATTTCTTGAGAAACTTTTCATGGCAATTTTTATTTACTCTCAGAGTTTTTGCCAGAAATCTGCTAAGAGGAAGTCGCCGAAGAAATATTTTTGTTTTGATTTCTGGCCTGGGGCTCGAACCCTGGCTTTTCGTCTAATAATCCGACACACTACCTACTAGACTACGGCGACTTCAAGTCTCATACCTATTACTTTTACTTCTTTAGCTCATTGTGCTTCGTTTTAATTAACCAAAACAGGATGAAAAAGCTCCATTTAACAAATTGTGCACCACAATGATGAGTTGTTATACTCGTCTTGAATTTTTATTTTCATTGCAAATGCTACTCAGCCCAAGTCTAACTCACAATATTTATTCTTTTTTAAAATCCTTGTATTTGCATAAACAAACGCAATCCACTTTTTAAGTTTGCAAAACTGAAAAGTTTTGTTTTATTAGCAACTCTTGCCACTGCACTAACTGCTGTCAGTGTTAAAAGTTAAAAAACATCCCTGAAACTAATGCAATAATCACGATCCTAACTACTGTTTATGTGTGTAGTAGTCATTTCCGCCTTGATTTGTTCATGCATTGTAAATCAAGAATCACTTTTTAACACTTTCAAAATAATTTCCGTCATTAAGTGGGGATTTCTTAGCGATAATCAAAATCCTAACCATCATCGCCATAACTCTTAAGGCTACAATATTTTTATAGTCATCCATCATCATGTGCAAACGCAATTAAATTGGTTTTATTACCACCGCATTCTTCTAAATTTTATATTCTTTTTACAGTTCTATTGAAGTAATTAAAAATACAAAAATTACATACAAGGCAAGGCTTCAGTCGGAAAAAGAAAAAGTTGCCAATAATTTCACATGAAATTTTGTAACCTTTAGGCATTCGGCGGCAACATTAACATTTTGAGCCTCCTCCGCAATTCGTTGCAATTGCGTGTTAACGATTTAGAATTTGCATTTGCCGTACTGCTTTGCTGCTCCCCTTGAAAGTCAAGTTAAAACCCCTTTTAATCCCCTTCTTTTCTTTTGCTTGACGAAAAAGTGAAATTTTGCACGTTTTTTTCTTTCTTGTTAAGCATGGATGGTAACGCTGTTGTTGTCGTTAATTGTGGGGAAGAGGAATGGGGGTTTCGATTACATGTCGTGTCCATTGTGTATGGAAAAAAGAAAACAGAAAAAAAAGAATTCTGAGACAATTCCCACATGTCCTCTGGTAGTAATTTCCCAACATTCGTTTGTTTCCTCATACGCCTAGAGGGAAAAATATTGTCTGTCTGTCTGTTTGTCTGTCTTATTATTGTCGTTAAGCCAGACATTATTGACACTCTTGACGTGCTGTTAGAGAATAAAGCTTTAAGGGCTTAATTTTTTTTCTATATTATCCTACTAAAACTACCACCATTACATATTTGCATGCAAGCAGGCATATACATATTAAAAATTGACTCCCACTGCCACTGTCGCTTCCATTCTTTTTCCACTTTGCCTCTTTCTCTCTCTCTCTATCTCTCGCTTTCTCTCTGCTTAAGAAGAATCTGGAAAATATTCTAAAGCCAACACGCAAATGAATAATAATTTTTGTTAAGGCCGCCATACATTATGAGCTGAATGCAAAACTTCAAATTATACAAGTTTGGCCACTTGACTACTTTACAAACGAATCCTTTTAAGCAAACGTTTCAAAATGCATATATAGACAGACAGACAGACAGACAGACAGGCAGGCAGACAGAAAGTAAGCGACAAAAGTAAGTGGTCACTTGAAAGATTACTTAGGGCAAAATTACAAGCAGCAGAAAAGTGAGAGATAGGGAGGGTGTGAGAAAGATAAACAATTCCCTGGCGACAGGTTAAAAAACTCTTATACGACTGTTATTAAAATTCCTTTAGATGAGAAAGTCCTTAGATTGTCCGTTACTCAAATTATTTGCCTTATTTTATTAGGCTCTTCTCTCATATCATTGAAAGACACATTTACACCCTAGACTTTTCAGCCATTTTGCATAGCAATTTTTCTATCGAAAAGATGGTGTAAAAAAACTGCAAATGCTGCAAATGACAATAATGAGATACGCCTTTACATGCATGGTTCCATGGTTCCATGGACGACAAACTTGAAGCAGCATAGGACTACTGCAAGCAATTTAAGTCATATAAGCTTCCGGATAATGCATATGTTTTATGCGATAGAAAAAGCTGCAGAAGTAAGGGAATATATAATTTAAAATGGAACATAATATTATTTTTCATTAACAAACAGACAGAGTCCGCGATATAAACCTCTCCCAGACATTTCGAACAAAACGAAAATATTTCTTATGGCGGCTACTTCCTTCAAAAATCTGGCAAAAACTCTGATGATAAAAATTGCCATGAAAAGTTTCTCAAAAATCTATTATTCGAACTCGACTTTAAACCCAGTGTGGGGGGGGGGTCCGCCTCTCATGAATAAAATTAACAAACATAATATGGGTGGTGTGAGCAATTAGGTTGTAAGCACAAACCAAGTACGTAGTTAAGTAAGCAAGCAGCATTCCGTTTAGAGATGATGCTCATCATTCTTTAAAGTGATAAAATATCGTATAGACTTACTCTAGGATCTTAATAACTGCCCGATTACCGAAATACTTGCGCATCCTATATTGAGAACAGTAAATATATGTTAATCTGGAGGTGAAGAATCCAGTATTTTTTAGACCAAGAATATTTGTTATTTACTGGACTCTGTGACATGATGTCGATGATATTCGAATTTTTGGAGATGCATACTTCGACCTTGGAGGAAGTAACTATATACAGTAATTCATGACAGTCGGGGAGCGACGTGCTTCTCTAAACTAACTATTCAGATTGGCGGGTATTAAACGTAATCTGTTTGCTGTAAGCTAAGTAGTATAGTAAGTAGTGTGTTGGCTAATTAGACGTAAAGCCCGGGTTCAAACCCCCCCCAGGTCAGACATCAAAACGAAATATAAAAAAATATTTCTTCGGCGACTTCCTCTCAGCAGATTTCTGGCAAAAACTCTGAGAGTAAATAAATAAAATTGCCATGGAAAGTTTCTTCAGAGTCGACTTTAAACTGTAGGTGTGGGCACTCATGTATAAAATTAACGCACACAACATAAGTGGTGTAAGAAGCTAGGTCGTAATCCTAACTAAAGGGTTGTAATGACCAATTATGTATGTATGTTTGTATGTATGATAAGCTAGCAATAGCCGGCCCTGACTTGAACCGAACTTGAACCATTTTGTTGGGGTTATAAAGATGTTTATAATGTCTAGCGTATCATATTATAAGGCGTAATTTTTATTTTACATTACATACATATTAAGGTTTCTTTTCTGACTCTCACTGTATTATGGAGGGTGGATTTTTTCGTCCCTTTTTTAATGATGCATTACAAGTTTCTTAATATTTTGCAATTTTATATTTTAATTTTGTTTTATTCCCTTATTTTTATGCAGTATTAATTACAAAAGAACAACAATTCTACCCTCTTTTGGTTTTTTGTAATTTTTGGCAAATATTTCAAATTTTTTTTTTTCTATTTTTATTTGAACTTGACTTTTAAAGCTCAACAAAATGAGCGTAAATAATCCTGTTTGTGCCTTTCCTACTGCCTGCCATATCATCCTTCCTCATAGGATATAATGTAATGGTGGGGTTAGGGAGGCAGAGGCCAGACCAGACACTATAGTACTAGTAGTTTGGTTGGAGTTTAAATTTCATTGAAGCACACTAAATAAATTGTAATGGATGGACTGTGGTACTGCAGCACAAATGAAGGGGTAAATCCACTTAAGCCATTTAAAATGAAGTTAAAAATAAAAATAAAATAATGTTTCTTTGTTGTATGTAACCATACCAATAATACCCGCTCTTTGTGCCAGTTGTCAACAGTAAAAGACTTTTTTGTACTTGTTTTCCTGCCATTCTTTCCTTTGGTGCCTTTTGTGAGAGCTTATATACATAAATTTATGACGACTGTTATTACACTGAAGATCTTTTCTTCTCTGTTTATTTTTATTCTTGTTTTTATTCGTTCAATTGTGAAATTCATTTTACAAAAATTCAAGGTTGAATTTCAATAATTTCTGTAGTTCTTGTGGTGGCTGCTTGGCTTGGCTTACGTTTCTTTGTCCTGTGTGTTGTTTGCCATTGTCGTATGCCTTATAATGAATCTTATTACACTTCTTTTCTCGTTCCTTTTTTTGTCGTTACTAAATTCTCTTTATATTTATTGCATTTTAAATATATAATTTATAATTTTCTTTGGCTGTGCTGTGCTGTTCAGTGTATCCATCCTCCATTGCAATATCTAAAACCGCCATGATTCATGATCGTCTTTTGTTCGCAAAATGTTTATCATCATTTTGATGATGATGTTGCTGTTAAGCAAATAATTTTTTGTATTTTTTTTTTTTTAAATATGATTTACTGTTTAATGTTTCCATTTCTGTCTTTTACGTCCATACTTAGTCCAGACATCATATATACGTGCTGGACAGGATAGTGTGCAATTATAGTCATCATGGATTTTGTTTCTTCTGTATTTAAGAGGATTCTCGTTAAGCCCACCGCACACATTCATTTTGCACTCCATGTCTGTTTTATTTTATTTGAAAATTTATTGTGGTTTAATGAGTATAATTATTGCTCAAGATACATACGTATATATTTTAATCGCATTTTTTTTACAGTTAATGCTTAAGTGATATGTATATGCCTCTTTAGATATTAAACATCTTTTTTTGATAACTATTGGGTGCTATAAAAAGTATCTACAACTTTAGAGGTGGTGTTGACTCTTTTTTACTTTGGGCAATATTACTCACTTGTTTCAAATCTCGTATTTGAGATACGAGCAACTCAATTGCAAAGGAAAGATGCAATAATGAACTTCTATAGAGTCTAGACAAATCCGAAACACTATGGGTATAATCATAATAAAAATTATGATTAACCTGACCAGAGTCCATATTAGAAACCTCATGGTATTTGTCACGTGACACTAGTCTCTGGGTACCACAAGTCCGGAGGCTGGGAAGAGGAATCGCGACTCTGTGCCTCCGTCCATACCCGATGGTATAACGCCAAGGCCTTTAAGAACCCCGATCCTCATTCTAATTGTTTGTTTTAATCAAGATGTACATATGTAAGGAAAAGTGAAGAAGACTGTTGAATGTTACCCCAAAAATCTTGGGATTTTTGTTTCTTTTTTTTCGCCGAGGAGGGGTAAATGTACCCAACCGCACCATAGAGGAAGTCGTCACATCCTCCGTGTGTGGGGACCTCACCACTAAATCCGCCCTCGTCTCTTGTGGACTTGTTTGTGCCCACTCCGTAACTACGATGGTATTACTTCGGAGTGGAGTCCTTTTGGCTCTTTGGCCTCTCCATGTTCATATCCGCGTCCGGATTGCGTATCGAAAGTTGAGGAGACATCTAAGCGTCTCCAATATTCATTTCGTCTAAATCATCCAACATGCTTACTTGTTCTGCAGCCTCAAGATTGTTCTTTTTCCGTCTCAGAATGCGCTCTACGTAATTCCATGTCCAAAGACAGTAAGGGGAGGCGGTCTTGCCCATTCTGTGCAGATATTTTCTAAAACATCCGTGACCCGATAGCATCTGTGGAACGTAGTAATTTAAATCTCCAAATTTCCGGCCAATCCATGGTCTTATGTCCGGTATAAGTCCATCTTCACGTTCCATCTTTGTTGCTATTTTGAAATGGTGTTTTTCCTGAATTAATCGGTTATGTGATTTCCAACCGATTTCGTCTTATAAATCTGCATCCATTCCGCTGCCAGCAGATGCACAGGGATTATACCTGCTATCACCAGTACGGCTGGAGCGGACACTGTACGATATGCCAACGTGATACGCAATGCAGCCGTTCTCTGTACCGATACAAATGAGTTTGCCCGCTTTTTAACATCTAGTGTTTCGGCCCAAATTTACCTCCCATAAAGCATAATGCTGTTTCCAACCACCATCAACAGTCTCCGTCTCGCCGGTAGCGGACCTCCAATGTTCGCCATTAAACTGCTAAAATCTTGGGATTTCGGACCTTGGGAATTAGGTTGCCTTCAACAGAAATGCCAAGTTCCCTCCTTACTTCTTTAGTCCCTTGCGAACTCTACATACAAAACACTAACCAAAGCCTCTTTAATCAAGGATTATTCGCGTAAATCTGAAAGGCTCCAGTTGGTGACACAAGGTGAAATATGCTGCCTGTAAATACCGCTTAATATGGTTTTAGGGCTTGTATGCGCACTGTGGTATGAATTAGTTGGCCTTAACCTCATTGCAACAGAAATTAAATTTGTTGTCGTATACAAATACTGAAGTCCTCGCGATCGTTCTAAATTCCCACAGCGTATAAAGCGTTGATTAAACATAGTTTTGCATAGCAATCAAGTATTGTGACTAATAGAACCCACAGATGTTTTCGATTGGTTTCATGGCCATTTTCAAAAGCATTATATGTTAGCTGCACTTACGTTCAAAACCTGATTTTGTTTTCTCTCCTTTATGGAGTAATTTGGTGTGTAAACGTTTGATGAATTCATTCCTTCACCCGTCTGTCTAATGACCAGCATAGCGAAAGTAAATGTAGAATGTTCTATTTCATTTTATTACAGTTGTTGTCGTTGTTATTGTTGTCTCTTTAAATAGGGAGCACTTGAGCCGTCAATGTAATGAACCAGAATTAGCAGTTGTTTTCACTGAACTCTGGCTGACAGACTTCAAACAACCAACTGTGTGTAGGAGTTGAAACTGTGTTTTTAATGTGCGATTCAAAGGTGATGGTGGTGGTGGTGGTGCAATTTTGCTTTACTAAATAAATAAAAGGCTTGGAAATCACAGTCAACGACAACAGACACAATCATTCAGTCAGCCATGCATTTCCCGAAAAAAAGAAGGGAAAACCAAACAAAAAATTACAACAAAAAAAATCTCAACAAAGCGAACAACAACAATTAACCACAATACGTGGTGGCTTGCCATATTTTGTGGCCAGAGTTAATTTTTTTTTGTTTTTTTTTGTCTTCCATAATGACTGAGAAAATGTTGGCGAAAGAAGAAATGAATGAAAGGAAACATAAACTCTGGCAGTGTTGAATAATTTGATTCTTTGTTTCGGAAAAAAGAAACAACTACAAAAAAAAAAAAACTGTTCCTTGTTTCGTTATTTCTTCTTTCCCCTCCCCTTTGTTTTAAGTGTGAGAAGAAGTCGTTTTTTCCTTCCTTTTCTTCACTGTGGTTTCCTTGCGCGCTGTACTGACTACGAGACATTTTTGCATATTTCCTGTGTGAGTGGTCACAACACATTCTTATCATGAAGGCTTTGTGTGTTTGGCACCGCTTGATGGCTGGCTGGTGATTATGACGAATTTGCGATTTTAAAGGTGCGGTTGTGTGAATATAAATGAATGAATGCGAATGCGAGTGTGTTGAACTTCATAACTTTTTTTCATTATTTTTATTTTTAGTTTTAAGCATTAATTATGATTTTAGGTTACAAATGTTTTGTCAAAATTTTTTTTAATCTCATTTGATGTTTCATTTGGTTTTAACGATTAACGCATTGTTGTATGTTATTTAAGAATCGAAGATCCAGTTTAAATTGTTTTAACACTTTAAAAACCATTTCATTGGATCGACTCGATAAAATTAAGCCAGAGAAATTTAGCGATTAATAGTTCCACGCGCGGAGCTCATGGACATATTAAAAGTGGCAATGGATGTTGGGCTACAGCCAGCCGGGTTATGCTCACGGAAGGTAGGCGATTTCATGAATGTCGGCGATATCTCTGGGAGTTGTTGGATTATTCAAAGGTAACTTTCTATGGGTTACTAGACTAAAGGATATCGTCGGTAATTTGCCTTGAATTGGCCAGGACTGGTACAAAGCCCACAATTTACATGTTACAGGATTCAAGCGTTTCAATTGCCTCAGTTAAACTGCTCAACTTCTTTGGCAGCATGAGGGTACATTCAATGTTGCTAGGCTCTACTGGAGTGTTAAGCAAAATAAAATACATTCTTTCAGATCGCATAGCTATCCATTGGACTATTGCGGGTCTCATACGGCATACCCACTGCCCTTTGGCAACGCATGCCGATAGACTTGACATTCTTTCGAAAGACTTCTGCAGTGGATAGACCACACTCTTTTTTACCTCATGTGTCAGTGTTAAGCTTTTGCCATTAAGAGGTTGTGATTTTTATTTTCTGTTATCTTTGATTAAATTCTATAAAAATAAGGGTTGGATAATGGTTTTTAATATCTGAATGGGTCTGACCCCTGACCTACAAAAGTCTTGTCTTTCAAGTAAGGTCCGCAATCTGACTTAACCTACATTACTAGGGATCGAGTAGACACGGTAAATATATTGGATATCAGCTTTGTCAGACGCTTTGTATTTATTTTAAGTCAATCTCTTCTAGTTATTTTAGAGCCGCGCCATTATTTCGAATTGCTTTTCATTTTGTTGTACAGAAATATACAGGGGGCTAGGAAAAGGGAAATTAATTTCAAAGGAAAAATCATTACAATTAGTGGGTTATTACAGCCCTTCAGTCAGAATTACGACCTAGTTTCTTCCACCACTTATGTTGTGTGTGTTAATTTTATTTTTTAATTTAATTTAATTTTTTAATTTTTTACATAAGTGGCGCGGGACCTACAGTTTTAAGTCGACCCCAAACGACAGATGTTTGAAACACTTTTCTTGACAATTTTATTTACTCAGAGTTTGTGCCAGAATTTTACTGAGGGGAAGTCACCGCAGAAATATTTTTTCATATTTTCGTCTTGATGTCTGACCTCGTGTTTGAACAGAGGTATTAGACTATGCCGACTACTTCTTGCTTATATGAAAAGCGTTAATCCTGGTATTTTTAACTTATTTTGTTTAAATCGAAAATCTTATGTGAGAGAAAACCCACCGACAAAACCACATTGAGGACCCTTGGCAGGGCATTCTTTGGGAGCTTGAATTCAGTGTCGAGAGCCGTCATCAAGACTCTCCACAGATTCATTAGTGGCTTCGGCTGGTTGAGAGGTGGTAGGACTTCATCGGTGTAGTTGCGCGCTCCTACCCTTTTGTTGTGTCTGGTCTGTGTGATTCCTCCGCTTTCCACTCCCACCTTTCCCATATACCCTCCTTTCATCCTATTCCCTCCTTTAGGACGTTGTACAATGGGTCAATCCGACTTCCGGGTACTGTACTTGTCTTAATTGACAGGTACATGTCCTCTAGCCTAAATTAACCTAACCTAACCACATAAGTTTCCCTAGGAAAAATGTAGGCGTTATAAGAAGTTTTAAACTAACTTATTATAGTCACCTATATTGGAAGCGGAATTTGCGGTTTTTTCTCCAGCAAATTCTAAATCATAAATATTTATAATTCAAGTTGGCGTTGCTTGTAGGATTGGAAAATTTACGATTTGGAATTTTTTTTGCAAATTTAAATTCGTATTATTTGTTTATTACACTCATTTCATTTCAATATTTAGCATATGAATGTACGAATGAAGAATAGATTGAAAGCATTATGAAGCGAATCTCTTAATCGTTCTGGTTCAAAATGCAAATTCTCAAATATTTGCTTATAGTCAGTCTCCTCTTCTTAATAATGTGTCATAATTTTATCTTGTCTTAATACAAGTGTTTATTTTTGTTTCTTGTTTTTTTTTTATTTTTTATTTCATCCGTCTATTAATTTGCATAATTATGTCTATTATAGGTTCAACAAACATGATGGAATAGAATAAAACAAAAGAACAAAAGAAGTATTAGAATACAACAGAGAATGAAGAAAAGAAACTGTTTAACTTTTTCTATTTTCAAACGTACGTTAAGGCAGGGCTCGGCTATTCATAGAACCAAATCTTTCTTTTTTTTTTCTACTCATTAATATGGGGAGTGGAGGAGGAAGGGAGAAGGTCGGTGTAGACTGCAGTGCAATTATATGCAAATCCATATACATATACATACATATGTATGTATGTAAAGGGCCCAGGCATGTTGTCAAGTATTTATTTAAGCACTTGTCAATATTTGTTTTCACTTCTTTTGCTATACTGATGGAATCTAGCAAAAATCCTCCCTACTTAGATAAAAGCCCTTTAAAATAGCAGAGGAGTTGTTTTAGTCACGTTATTTTTATTTTTGTTTTCATTTTATTTTTTATTTTAATTTTTTATTTTCATTCTTTACTTCACTTGCTTGTTTTACGAATTGCATTACAAAATGCATTTAAGAGCATTAAGGAGCAAGAATAGAAATAAAATGTATTCGATTACAATTAAACCTCAAGTTAAACAACTTAATCACCTGGAGGTAACTAAAGACTTTAGGAAATGAGAGGTAGAACATCTGCAGCATTAATGCCAAATGATGGGAAGGAAGTAGTCAACCAGAAAAGTATGGATTCGAGCTTGTAAAGTGTTTGATTGTTAATTTAATTCTATTAAAGGGTTTTCAATCTATGCTATAATTAATTGGAATTCATTACAACTAAAGTCACTGTATATGCTGCAATCCCTTTCAGTGTTCCTAACCGCAAGAGATCGTAAGAAAGTAAAAAGAAACTCCGTTCTCCCGTACAACTGGTCATAAACGTATTCTTAGCTACATTTCTGGGCTTTAGTACATTAACTCGTCTACTTACTTACTTAGCTAGCCCTTACAACCATTTAATCAGGATTACAACCTAGCTTCTCATATGTGGTGTGTTGTGTATCCATGAGTAAATGAACGAGTGATTTTTGAAAAACTTTTCATCGTAATTTTACTCAGACTTCTTGCCAGACGGCTACATACATTCATAATTGGTCATTACAACTCTTCAGTCAGGATTACGACCTAGCTTCTCAGCCCACTTATAATGTATGTGTACGTTAATTTTATAAATGAGTGGCAGGACCTACAGTTTAAAGTCAACTCCGAACGATAGATTTTTGAGAAGCTCTTCATGTTAATTTTATTTACTGTCAGAGTTTTTGCCAAAAATCTGCTGAGAGGAAGTCGCCGAAGAAATATTTTTTCATATTTTCGTTTTGATGTCTGACCTGGGGTTTGAACCGTAGCCTTACGTCTAATAAGCCGACACGCTACCTACTAGACTACGTCGAAGAAGACTGCAGAGGGATAATCGCCGAAGAATTATTTCATTGTGTTCGACATGTGTCAACCAGGGGTTTAACAACGGGCTCTCGTCTCATATGCCAACAGTTGCTGAACAATGAGAAATCCAATTCGTATAACCACCTCCATTTTGGAAGTAACTCCTATACATCTTGAAATTCCGATTTGCTTTTTTGACATACATATACCCGGTTTATTTTATATGGTAGTTTAATTTTCAATGTAAGAATTTATACCTCCCATCACACTTGTTAGGCCCCTTACTATCACCTGACACCCACTCCATACCTAATAGGGCGTCACGTTATGTGTTAAAGAGCAGTTGCTACTTTTTAAACGTGCCATTTATTGTATTTATGCAACAAGCAACGAGCAAACTTAATAATGCCCCATAGACGACAATTTGATTTCTGTACAAAAAGAAATGTGTGCATGGTTTTACTGACTACACATGTCTCAGTCTCACTAAGCTTGGATAAGTAACTGCAGCTGCAACACCAGCATGTTGTACTCACATGTGGCAATGTTTTAAAAATACTTTTCAATTGCTTTTCATTTCACGATACGACCACCACCTCTGTTAGCAACTGCCAGAACATATCAGCTATTAATTGTCGACAACAATTACCAGAGTATTATTATTTAATAGTCGACGGTTTCGAATTCTAATAAAAACGTTTGTTGCTAATTTACGTATACAATATTGTAATTGAAACCACAACAATGTTTAATACAATGATTGATTGAGGTTACCAGTAGCAATGTACAACAGTGGAGGAGGGGAGGGAGAGCAATGGGCGCAAGAGGAGAATGTTGAGGGAGCCCTTCCTAATGTGGTAAAATTGGTGACAATTCTCCATTTAAACAATTCCTCTGTTGTTGCTTGTTTTGTGTTCTTGTGGTCAATGATCTTTAACCCACATTAATGGTGTTAATTTATGATTATTTTCTTACTTTTTTATACACACACACACACACTCACTCACTCATTCATTCAGTCGCTCACTTACTTATACTTATCCATCCATTAAAATGATTAGATGAGAAACTAAAGGTTTTTTTTTGTCGGGGCGCATGCACAGCAGCTATAAAAACATCATGTTTTGTTGTTGTTTTTTTTTCTATAACAACTTTTAAAAGGTTTTAACAAATTTGATTACGTTGTTAAATTTAAAAAATATAATGAATTGTGTATGATAATGAAGTAGAACATGTTTGATAATCAGAAGTATTATTTAATATTAACCCTAATCATACTACATAATCAAAACTAGTGCATTTTAATGTGGTGAGTATAAATAATAGGTTCATATTACTCATATACATACATTTGCTAACTATTATGAGTGGAAATAATAAAACTGATGACAGATGTCAGACCACTTTGTGTTGTCATCCATCAGTCACTTATCACAGATCATTTTGGCGTATTGGCAAGAGCCACATTCCATACTATATTCTTCTTATTATTAGCAGTGTGACTAAGACTATACATGCTCGTTGATAAGAGTCGTCGGTGGAAAATGTGTCGTCCTCTTACACCCTGACATAATGCACAACACTATTCTACGCTGAGTAATCTCGTTTGGATTTGTTCCTTTAATTTATGGAACTATTTGTCGCGCTTCGCTTGGAGACGAAACCGCTCTTTAAAGAATAGTGCAGGGGGTACTCACATTTGCCGCAATCATGTTGCACTAACGCCTTCCCCATCAGTCATTTAAAATGAATAACTTTTACAAGTTTGATGTTAGTGTAGCATGCGCAAAAGATTTGTTGTTTACTCTGCTATAAAAATAAGTCGCCATGTCGGTGATGACACATCTGATTTCTGCAATGCAATCATCAATGCTTGTATGCTTGAAGAACATACAATGACCCTTCAGTCAGGATTACGGCCTAGCTTCTAACACCACTCATGTTGTGCGTGTTAATTTTATACATGAGTGGTGAGACCTACAGTTTAAAGTCGATTTCGAACAACAGATTTTTGAGAAACTTTCCATGGCAATTTTATTTACACATACTCGAGAGTTTTTGCCAGAAATCTGCTGATAGGAAGTCGCCGAAGAAATATTTTTTCATATTTCGTTTTGAGGTCTGACCTGGGGTTTGAACCGTGGCCTTACGTCTAATAAGACAATACACTACCTACTAGACGACTGCGGCCACTTCAATTGCTTGAAGAACACCATATAGGTTAATGATGTGGCCAAACACTGTTCAAGAGAAGAATTTAGGTAGCAGCTTGTGCTACTGTGTGAAATATCACTTTTTGGCTCCGTAAAGTAATAAAACTTGCATCTAAGGAATACGTTCTACCAACAACAAGTTTTAAACTTGACGGAGTAAAATATTTTACATTCCTATTATAACTAGGGTTCGTTTAACGAGATACTACTTGAAAATTATTGTCATCAAGACGGGTTGGTTTTCTTCGCCACTCAATAAAATAGATGAGTATAACCATATCACAGAAGATGTCGAGACCGCCCACAATGGTACAATAGGTCAATTCGACCTCCGGGTACTGTACTTGTTTTAATTGACAAGTACACATCCTCTAACCTAACCTCTAACCTTGGTCATAGTCCGCAATACAATTTCACAAACTGTGTTCTATGGTTTCATTCTTCTTCAGACAAAACTTCTACTCTTCCTCATCATTGAGACGTTACCTATTAAGATGATGATACCTCAGGCAGTAGTGTCTTAATGGAAACCCGAACCAAACTTCTGCCCAGTAAAGAAAACAATAGGCCTCTAGATTAATAAATTATAAAATAAAAACTGGACCTATTCGCATGGGGACACGCTTAAGGTTTAATATTTTACAAAATTTTTGCCTCTTAATGGGTTAAAGTATTAGTAGTAATTTTATACCATTTTACTTGCTAATTATACTTTAATGTGTCTCTATTATTATTATTTCATTTGTACCACTCTTTCTTCTGTGGTTTGTTTCATTTTTTTTTCTTTTTTATTTTGCTCGTGTATTTAATGTTTGGTGGGGAGATGGGTTGGGTGGTGTGCTTTTTCGATATCTGCTGACTTGGCAAAAAAAAAAACGTGTGGTAACAATGTTAAAAGCGTATGGGCTGGCTGGTGATATCGGCGATTATCATGACGATGGCGATGATGATGAAGGTGATGATGTAAGGGTTCTAAAATCAATAAAATATTGCAATTATTTCTTCTCTACACCACCCACCCAACACACTTGTTCCCATTCTTTTTCTGGTTTTTTTTTTGTGCGAATGTTTTGATGATTCACTTAAAGAAAAAAAAATATGGAATTGCTTTTGTTATTGTTTAGATTTGATAATACATACATATGTACATATAAATAAATAAATAAATAAATTATTGTTTATTTTATTTAATATTTTTTGCTTTAAACAAAGGTTTTTTTATAAGAACTTTAAATATTGAATTGCTTTACGGTTCCTAAACAAATATTATTGAGAGTGTTTAAATAAGAAAAAAAATATATTTTTTTGTTAAATTTATTTTTAAAGTTGTTTGTATTGTTAATTAATTGATTTTTCTTTTTATTTCTTTGCAGGTATGTAACCACTACAAATTAAAAAAAAATATTTTTAAATTAAAAAATGACAAGTAAGATTTCATTTAACAATCAAAAGTTTTATTAATTCATTATAAACAGCTCTGTGCTATTAATTTTCATGTATTATTTACAATATTTGTTCACAAGTACTAATACCGATGGATAAAAATTCTGTTAACCAAAGATGGGAGTTTTGTTTTTTATTAGAATTTATTGTATTGTGCGGGCCTAATAGTTTTCATGGTATTTTACTTTCGTTACGTCAATTTTCCAATTTTACTATTATCGATGCCGGCTTTTGTTTCTTGTAAAGTTTTCTTATCGCATCTCTGTCTTAAATGTAGGGTAGCAACAGCAATTGTTAACAATTATCCAAATGGCATGTAAAAAATTATAATCGTAACCACCCTACCCATATAAGTTGTTTGTTGGAAACTCGGCTTATCAGTTTAAAAGAAAATTTGTTTTTAAATTTAGTTTCGGCAATAAATTTCAATTAAATTTGGGAAATTTTAACAATTGACAATTGTTGGTATGTGAACCAACGCGAAGGGCGGACCCCCATAAACATTTGAATAAATTAAACGACACTTAAAAATCATGGAATTTTAAAGCCAAATTGAAGTTCATTTGAATTTTTTTTTAATATGTAAAGGGTTCGCCAAATAACTTTTTTTTTTAAATTTAAAAAAAAAACTACTGAATATTTTCTCAAATTTCTTTTTTTATTTGAAAGTACAATCCTTCCGCTTAATAATGGAAAATAATTTCATTCAAATGGCTGCCCCGGCTGCCCATGCAGTAGCCTACACGATCGGTCCAATTTTTAAGCACATTATCGATTGTGTGCAGCTGTATTTCACCAATGACTTAACGAATATTGTCCTTTAAAGTGTCAATTGTCTCTGGCTTGTCGGCGTAACACTTATCTTTGACGGCATCCCACAAATAATAGTCCAACGGTGTCAAATCGCAGCTCCGAGGTGGCCAAACGACATCAGCTCTGCGGCTGATTGATAATGGGATCTTCAAAAACAGGGCGCAAAACATCGAGTGTAGCTTCGGCTGTGTGGTACGTAGCGCCGTCCTTTTGAAACCAAATGTTGCCAGTATCCTCCTCTTCAATTTTTGTGAACAAAAATTCGTTCAACATGGCCCGATAACGATCGCGATTGACTGCACGGCCTCTCCTTACTGATTTTCGAAGAAAAATGGCCCAATTATGCCTCTGGACCAAAATCCGCACCAAACAGCCAAAATCGGCATCTTCTGGTGTAGGCTACTGCATGGCCAGCCGAGGCAGCCATTTGAATGAAATTATTTTCCATTATTAACCGGGAGAATTGTACTTTCAAATAAAAAAAGAAATTTGAGAAAGTATTCAGTATTTTTTTTAAAGCATTTTCAAAAAGAAAAAGTTATTTGTCGGAACCTTTACTTGGCAGTAGACCAAGAACATGAAGAACATTTGCCATTATTTTCCTCATCATTTGAATTTGCATCTCTGTGTATATCCAGTGCAGCTCTCCTAGCAGTTAAAGCTGGCTCCACATTCACAAATACAAAAGGAACATGCTTTCAATGCAGATATTTCAATCATCATTTCTCACTTGATGGATACGTCGACAAGCAAAATTGTCGCAAATGGGGTTCAGAGAATCCAGAAGTGATTGAGGAAATGCTATTACAACTCGACTATTTGTTGTGCGTTATAGATGGTATGGATGTGTTATTGGCTTGTATTTTCTCAAAAATTACGCTGGAAGAAACGTTACTGATTGTGGGTTTATTGCATTAAAAGTTTCCAGAAAGACAATCTATTCATATCGGCAGGCTACAAATATCATGCCATTTGAGGTTTTTGTGAGGTTACGTCAAAGATCGCGTCTACGCGGATATTCGCCTAACGTTTGATTTGAAAATTTACTTTCGTCAAGTTTTCGTCGAACTATCGGCCCAAGTGTGCGAAAAAAAGCTTGACAACAAGCTTACTTGTATTGATTTCTAGAACTAATCCGGAGCCGAATATTTAAATGATATATCTCCATAGCTTTATGGATAATGCTTTACATGAATGAACAGAATACGATACGACGACCACCGTGATAATATTTTCCTTACAAATTGACAGTTAAAAATCCTCCTCCGTTGAGTATTCGAAATCTTTCAATGATGTTATCTCACTTTTATGTAATTTTATGAATTTATATTCAAAACTATAGTTTTTCTAATTTTTTTTTTGGAGCGTTGAAAAAAAGTTCAATTGTAGTTGCCTGGGCACCAATGTAAACAATGAAGTGCCAGTATTTGAACTTACAGCAGTACTTCACGTGACTTTTTTAACACGGTTTTTTTTTGCTGAAGGTAACGGTCGCATTCTGTTCTTACATGAAATATTGTATTATTGATTGGATGTAAAAGAAAATGTACTTCTTGTCGTGATAATGTTTTTAAATCTTATAAATATTTCTGTCTGTTTGGTGATAAATGCTGTAAAATTAATTTTTTCCCCAAAATAATTGCCATGTCATTGGCCATTGCTTGAAAAATATTTTTTTTTCACAAATTTCTCTTGAAGTTTAATAATTTTTTTTTTTAACAATAAAGAAGATTAAAGATAAATCCCAAGTTAATACGACGACTGACACAGCATTTAATATCAAAAATTAATGATGATTTCTTTACGGCGCAAACATATTTTCTTTATTTTTTTTAATCAAAATTCTCATAGAAATCGTCATATTTGCCGGTTGTAAAATAAAAATAAAATCTTTAAAAATGTTTAAGCCAAACAAAACGGGTCATTAACTTTATCTGCTAATATTGGCCAGAAAACAAAAAAAAAAAAAAAAAAAAAAAATTGTCGAAAAAGTTCATAACCATTGCAAAACTTGTTCGTTATGGTTGAAGAAAAAAAAATTGAAATAAATTTTGAAAAATCATCTTGTAAATGAAGACAGGAATAGAATATTCCATTCATACATAAATACCGTAAATGTATAGAATCCAGAATCTAGAAAAAATAAGAAAAATAAAAAACGGACGCGAGTATTAAATTCCAAACAAGAAACACTTCATTTACCGGGTGAAAAGAATTGGGTTGGCATTTTTTTTGTTTTTTTTTTTTCATTAATTTTCGCAAATTTTTTTTCTCCATAATAAAAGCACAGGTGGTAGGTAATAAAGGTAATAAACACAAGCAGTTTTGAATATTAAAAATAAAATAAAATAAAAATTAAAAACTTTATTTAAACATCATCAGCTGAAGCTGAAAAACCAGAATATTTCTGCTGTTTAGACCTCATTTTTTATGGCTGTAATAATAGCACGTATTAAAAATTAAAACAAATTTTGTTTTTTTTTTAGTTTTTCCTATTATCTCGCAAAAACTTGGCGCTGTGGCTGGCTGTGCTAGCGTTGTTGTCACTGTTGGAATCTTATTTATAGTATAGCCTGTAAAAAAACGTGCTTCCCCAGTCGCCAAATAGTCCACTAAATTTGTATATTTATATACATATGAACCACAAAATGTACACAAATTTTTTTCACTTTAAGGCAAAATTTGAAAATGATTTGGCGTTTTATGTTATGATGTAATAAACTGTTTTTCAAACATACTTTATTCATAAATATGTCAATAGAATGGTCATTTAACAGAAGATATTTAATAGAAACTACTTTTATAATAATGTATAAAATTTAGAAAAGAAATCAATCTATAGGACAATATAGTGCTCGTTTAAACAAGGTTCCCATGCGGCAGTTAGAAGAGCAGCACATTTATAGTGTTTTCACACTGAGTGGTTTTAATGCAAAAGTTGGTTTTAACGTTAAACCGTTAATTAAATCCAAAATCATTGTGTTAAAACCATCTTAAAACCTTTTTTGAATTGGTTTTAAGTAGGTTTTATAAAATACAACCATGTTTTCGATGTACTAAATCAGAGCTACCAACATTGAAATGTTGAAAACAGCTGAAAAACGAAACAAATGTAAGAATATAGAAAGCCGGTTGTGTTTTTTACATAAAACTACTTGATATCCATGCACTTCTTCACTTTTTATAAATAGTTCCACTATTTTAAAGTATTCTTTTTCAATATTTAGAATAATTTTTAATTTATTATTCATTTCTCATTTTTTCTTAAGCAAAAACAGCTGTTACACGTTCATAATGTCATGAATGTTAAAACCAGATTTAAGAAAACTTAAAGTGTGAACGCAAAATCAGCTGAGTGTGGTTTTAATATTAAAATCAGGTTTTAACTTTAGGTGCGAAAACATTAATTGATTCTAATTTTCTCCTGAAACCAAAAACATAGTCCAACTGTGTGTTACGCATATAACAACATAGTAACAAACCAAACGTCAGAAAAGTGTTATTGTACAGCGTTGCTATTCAATCCGATAAGACCCTGCAACCCATGCGACATATTGCGTCTACAGATCTGGTTTTCTGTGTTATCTGTGTAAAGTAATAAGAAACCAACCGTCAGAAAAGCGGTATTTGAAAGTCAGCCTGTCCAGTTAAATAGAAGGTTACGTTATTTATTTATTACACCTTTTTTTTGGTAGACAATGCGGAGTTACAGGACACTGCAACCAATCTATTGTTCGATCTGCTATATTATCACTTACCTAATGAATGTTAGCAAATGAAAAACTTTAATGACAGAAACATGTCCTTTGCTGAGAAACTATATTCCTCTATACACTTTCACCCAAATCTATCAAGAATGACACATCAACATAGTATGTATTCCACTTTTTTTGAAGCCAGCGAGAGTAATCTGCTCTCAATCCGCAGTGACCAGTAAGGAAATTCGTTTGGAGATTCGGGACCGGCCAGCTGTATTTAAGAACTTTCGAGTGTCTCTCAAACTGGAGACTGATCACCATCTTTGTTTGCCCAAGTCCAGCCAGCTTTGAACGTTTCAGTGTTCTAAACATTTGCCAAGTTCTCGATCTAATCAAGGATTGAGAATAGTAGAAAGCCCGGCCGGAGATAAGAGACAACCGGAACTATATATATAGGGTGTCACGGCATAACACCCGTTATACACTAATCTAGTCGGTAGTAATTAACCACAAGTACAAGTATTTTTATGACCATAGAACGGCAAGATCAGCCACGTTAAAACCAATGGATTTCTATTTTTCGAAGTCGCCGTAGTCTAGTAGGTAGTAGGTAGGTCACCCATCAAAACGAAATATGAAAAAATATTTCTTCGGCGACTTCCTCTCAGCAGATTTCTGACAAAAACCTCTGAGAGTAAATAAAATTGCCATGAAAAGTATCTCAATCAATCTGTTTTTTGGAATCGACTTTAAACTGTAGGTCCTGGCACTCATGTATAAAATTAACACACACAACATAAGTGGTGTGAGAAACTAGTCTGTAATCCTGACTGAAGGGTTGTAATGGCCAATGTATGTATATGAACTAGTGAGAGGAAAAGTACGCGAATTACATGATCAATATCCGTGATTGGTAGTTTAGTGGTTGTCCTATATTTTCTATCAGAGCATGACGCACATGCAACATTAGACTGTGTCACCATTTCGTTAAGAAATATCGGGAACTAATGTTTGGTCATAACATTTTTCTGATTTAACCCATTTTTACCATCTTGATGATTCCATAGCCAGCTTTAACCACTTTAACGTTACTATTGATTGCATTAAAAAAAGATTAACTCCCACAATCTGTCTAGCAGTACGTTCCATAATTATTGTCAGGAGGTCACATATTTAGTTGCCAAAGATGGATTCCAGCTTTGTCTAGTAACCAACCACTTTACTTAGTTTTTAAACCAGTTCTTAAAATTTTATTGTTTTATTATTTATATCCCAGAATTTTTAGACTTCATTGCAATAATTTCTGTGCACTTTTGTGTGTATATTGCTTGGCTAACCATCTTCTAGTTGAAACGATTGGCTCGTTAACTAAACTGGATGTTGTGTCCAGAAATCACATGAAAAATAGTTTAACATTCTCATGTTCAAAAGCCAGAATGAGAAGGCCTTTTATGGCGTTTGTTTGTTTTATTTAAAATCAATAACAAGACAGGCTCATTCTTTATAGGCTAAATTACAAGTTTATAAAAGAGTTGCCATGTTTTTTTTATATTATTTTACATGTACTTATGATACAACAATTTTTCAATGAATTATCAATGGATGTTTCGAATTGGTTATTGGCCATTTCCATTTCCTAAGGTAAAGAATATGGTCAACTCATTTTAAATCACACAGTCAAAGAGAAAAGTCTACATACACCGTTGTAAAGGATGGGCCGGCAAAAACTCAAACGAAGTATACGACGAAAGTCCGTTTATGTAGTGAGTGCACACACACACATTTTATTATTTTAATCCGCGGCTTTTAGAGCATAGTCATCACCGCTTTACCTTACTATAATCCAGAATCGTAACGTCATATAAAAGATAATGTACTGTCTGTTCTTTCGGGTTTATGGGATTCTACAAGAGCCATCCATCCGATCACAAGCACTGTCATTGTATTGACTTGAACCGGAATTTTTTACTTAGAATTCCATCCGATCACAATCTCTGCCACATTGCGAACACGAAGATTTAAAGAGGAATTAACTATCTTGCCATCTTGGTTCTAAGATCTTATTTCTTAGAAATATTTTATATTTATTTTTTAACTTTGGCAACTCTGTTATTTAGGGTAGTATCATCAATTTCATAATCAATTGTCTAGCGGGGAGTCTGGTCTGGTCATGTAAAGTAACAGGTTTTTGAAAAATTTTTTCTTGCTTGAATTATAAATTGACTGAATTGCTGCACCGGCTTTTTGCGCTTCTTTTTTCGTTTCTTCAAGGTTCCTTTCTCAATAAACAATGTGATGGTTGATGATCTTGTGTAGCATTTTAAACAAGGTTTCAGTTTGTTTGTTTTTTTCTTTCTTTCTTATTGCAATTTCTTATTCGCATTTCGTTTTTATTGAAAACTGAACGAAAATGAAGAAGACAAATAAAAACGTTTTGAACGTTTTAGTTATTGGCTACTACACAGCCTTAGTCCATTGCCGCCAAGTAGTAATGATTGTTATGGCGTTATTTTTCTAAAATTTTATCTTTTTATCTAAATGGTAACCGCCACCACTACCACCACCACACCATCATCCGCTTTCCGTCTGTCTGAGTTTATAGTCGTAATTTTCAAACGATGGATCTGAATGCCTGCCTTTAAGAAAAATGCCATTAAGCAGGCAGCCAACTATCGGTAGTCAAATAGTCATGTCTATAATGTTAACCATGATGATGATGATGATGATGATGATGATGATGATGATGATGATGATGATGATGATGATGCTGGTGATGAGGCCTATGCCGCACTTTTCTTTTATTTTCAAATTTTTGTTGCATGCAACAAACCGACTACTTGCAAACTGCTGTTGCTGCCGCATCTTTATCATTTTTTCAATTTGAGTAAATATTACAAAAACATTTTAATGCTGTGAACGGTATCAGTCAGAGAGAGACCCGCTTATATTCACGATGGAAAAAAAGAACAGAAGCTCACCACGAAAACGTTATAAAATATTGTGTGGAAAATATTTTTTTTTATTTTTTATTATTATTAAACGCTTAAGAAAATATTTGTGTCAAACATTTTTATATTTTCTTCTCCTCTCTGCTGTTTGTGTTTAGAAAATGCAGTCGAATGTTTTTATCGTTCATCGTTTACACTGTGTTACAAAAGTTACAAGAAAAATAAAATGTTCATAATCCCTACGGGGCAGATAAGCTGAAGAACAACTGTGTGAGGGAATCGTAATGGCTAATGACGTTCGCTACTATCTTGTCTTGAGTAATACAAGTTTTTTTGAATGGGGCATTAAACCTGTCCTCCATTTCCGAAACAGACAATATTTTGCAATCCTTTAATTCAGACTAGAATTGGCCAATACATCAAGAATCAAGACATTTGGGTTCTAAACAATTAGGATACTGCAGAAAAATAATTTGAGGATCTGGCCTCGGATATATATGCCTACAAAAATAAAATCGCTAGAACTGCTGCAGTGCAAATGTCAAGTTTCGAAGAAGACTTAAAGAGGGAACGTTTGGTTAGTGTTCACACGCTAGAATACAACAAATAGTTGCAGAAATAATTACTAATTAATTAAGGAAACAATGAATTAGAAAGACTCTTTGAACATTCTAAAGAACAAATTCATTAAAAGTTGGGAAGAACTAAAAATTTCTAATGGTCTTTACTTCCAACAAGTCAATGGACCCAATCATATGGCTGCTAATGTGAAGATGTGATTTGCCTACAATAGTCCTCACCGGCTTAATACTCTTGCATTAAGTTGTGATATGACTCCCAAGAGACTGTTTAGTCGCTAAACCTCAAACAAACGTTAACCGAAATACTTGCTCATGAGTGCATGGCGGCAAATATCACCAGAAAACACTAAACAAAACTGGTACATTCAATGCCAAATAGGTTAAATGGTATGCTTGGCCTTTAGGGATATCTAACTAAATATAAGGAATAACATTTTCAGATATTAGTCCTTTGAAGTTTAAATTTACTATGAGTTCTTCTTAGAGGTACCTACACTACTTTTGCGATGCTAAAATACGGAGTCAGCAGAAACTTTTCCTTATTTTTCTCTTGTTTTGTGGAATACATTCAAAATTTTTTTGTTTTATAATAAAACAGAAATAAAATAATATAATAAGTATAAAAACTTTAATTATTTATACAAACTTTTGGCTAAAAATTCATGAAATTGCTAAAATATGTATATTGCCGTACTAAGACTTTTGCTGTCCACCGTAACCGCTTTGTGCAGAGCTTTTCTGAATACCGTGGATTTTTTTCTGTTCTATTGGGTTCCAAGCAAATCGGAATTGTTACCAACCATAGAGTGTATAATGGTAATAGACAATGCAATATCGGCGGCTCATTCATCCGACAATTTAATATCGATAACAAGATAACCTCTAATCCTCATTTGATCCCATTTCGTTTTAAGATAAAAACTCAATACTCCCTCTAATACGATGCCTTGCTCAGTAAACGTGTGTGATTATAAGTACGAAATTTCGTTTCATATTTCGGATAAAAATCTTGTTAAGTTGCGTTGAGATGGAACACAAATCTGTACATTTATTCAAATTTGCTGTATGCGCCGAAAAAAGACTTGCCACTTTGATGTTTTATAGCCTACTAATGAGATAATATTGGGAAAAATTGTCACGCTTTAACTACTAAGCTAATTTCGCACATTTGATTAAAAAGAAAACCTAAAATGAAGTTGCCGTGGTCTAGGTTTAGGTAGTGTGCTGGCTTATTAGACGTAAGGCCACGGTTCAAATCCCAGGTCAGACATCAAAACGAAATATGAAAAAATATTTCTTCGGCGACTTCCTCTGAGAGTAAATAAAATTGCCATGAAAAGTTTCTCAAAAATCTGTTGTTCGAGGTCGACTTTGAACTGTAGGTCCTGCCACTCATGTATAAAATTAAGACACACAACATGAGTGGTGTGAGAAGCTAGGCCCCGTAATCCTGACTGAAGGGTTGTAATGGCCAATTGTGTATGTAAAGTGATCGAACAAAACTATTCTATGTGGTGGACCCGTCTGTATCACTGTATCATATTCATATTGTAACACAGTGTTGTTAATAACAAAAAAAAATGTTAAGAATCTGAAAAACAATAATATTAAACAGGTTCAATTGTCATTAAAAACTGTACGTTTTAGCAGCATGTCATCATCATTCATTCTTTGCAAGTTGAAACCACCGCATGCATTTTCATACTTCACCAAATAAATAGTCCCCTCGTTACCTCGTACCATTGCTTACATAGACCCAGCTTTTCATTCATTCCACAAATTCTCTCTCATAGTAATTTCTGTCATACTACTACTACTCAATAGCTTCATAGCGAATATCTATAATAATAATAATAATAATGATGATGATAATGGTAATGATGATGATTTGAAACAATTTATCATTGATAATTATGAATTGAAAAATGTTGAAAAACAAATCAAAAATAATAATAAAAAGAATGTTACGGGTGGCCATCTCTTTCATAAACTTGATTATCATTGTGTTTGGCTAACTGGTCTTTTGACGGGCGGTGGTGGTGGTGGTGTGGTAATGCTATTTATTTTTTGTTCGTGTAGCATTCGTTTGATTAAGTTGTTGTTGTGCCCCTCTCTCGATTGAGAGATTGATGAGGAGACCGCAGTCAGCGCAGTACATGAAATTTTTTCTTAGCTGTGCTTGTGAGACATGGTTGTGGATCAACCAACCAACCAACCACATCATAATTGACTTGTTTTTTTTTTATTCAATGGATTTTGTTTTTTTTTTCTTATAATGGATTAGATTATATCTTCTTCTTCTCTCTCTAGTTATTTTTTTCTTCAATCTGTTCGTGTATAAATCCCATTAGAAAAAATTTCTTTCAATTTTTTTTTCTGTTTCTGTTTCTCTCTGCACATTTGCGACAAAAAAGCATAGAATTGTTTTTATTTCGCTTGAGTTCATTAAACTATAATTGAGACAAAAATGCAAAAGAAAAATTAATAGAAATTTTTTTCTGTGTGTGCTAAAAATAAAACACAAAATACTGTTAAAAATACTGTACTGTGACTAAATACCGGCTTAGTATTGAGATAGGTTTTCATGTTAACCAGCCCGGAGAGCGGCTTCACTGAAATTTTCAAAGAAGATACCTGCCCGGCCATTTCCAGAGATACAGTGGTGGCCACGAATTTAAGACACGACATTTTACTTATATATTTGTAATAATTTTTACATCTTATCAAAAAAAATTTAGGTCCGTGATATTTTTCTTAAGATTTTAGTAATATTAGGAAGAAAAATTAATAATATTTTGCAACCTACATTCGGTTAAGAATTTTTATTTACATATTATATAGATTATGGTTATGAATTTAGGACAGAGGCAAAATAAAACTTAATTCACTAAAGTAAAGTTCAGCTTCATAAAAAAATCCTAGTATTTGTTGGGAAATCCTTTATTTTGGATAACAGCAGCACATCACCTGGGTCAACTTTCGATTAATCCCATACAATGTTGCTTTGGTATCGTATACCAAGCTTTTTGGATTTCTTCCCACAAATCGTTTACATTTTTTGGTTTTACTGCTCGTACATGTTCCTCAACATCGTTCCACAAGTTCTCAGTTGGATTGAGGTCCGGGGATTGAGCTGGCCAGTTTAAAACAGTGATATTGTTTTCCTCTAAGCAACTCTTCACTAGACGTGAGGTGTGCTTAGTGTCATTATTATGCATATATTTACTTATTAGGGGCGTGTTGTCTTCAGCGAATGCCAGCATAGTGTCTGTTAGAATGTTTTTGTAAACGTGTATTTTAGTATTAATCTTGTAAATGGGACCTACACCATGCCAGGAAAATGCTGCCCATACCATCATATTTCCACCGCCATGTATGACCGTTTTAAGGGTGTACTTTGGGTGATGCTCAAGGTTTGGAGGGCGCCATATGTACTGTTCCATCAGAACCGAAGCAACAAAACTTCGACTCGTCGCTCCAAAGCATATTTTTCCCAAATATCATCGGTTTGTTGAGATATTCTCTCGAAAATGCTAGTCGGAATTTGATTTTTTTGTTGACACAAGTGGTTTACGTTGTGCAATACACCCACGCAAGTTTTTTTTAATTTAGACGTCTTCTTATTGTCCTAGACGAAATATCAATACCAAAATTTAATGCAATTTTATTTGTTATTTTACTTGAGCTCGTGAAAGGATTATTAGCAGCTTCTTTAGGGTGTAGTTTTTCGGGCTCTAGATTGCTGTTTGACATTTTTGGTGGTACCATGTTGCTTGATGGGTTCCAGCGCGTTGTAAATCTTGCATCTAGAATATTTAAGCAGCTTGGATATCTCCATTATTATTTTTCCATCAAATTTTAGTTGTTGGATCAGTTTTCGCTCGGCATCGGAATTGCAAGTACTTCTGGCCATTTATAATTCAATATTTCTATGTATTCCAACATAAAATAAAATAAAACATTCGTTGCTCACCGTTTAGATTCAAAAAACACCAAAAAATCACTTAAAAACCAGATATTTCTGAAATGTCTTAAATTCGTGGCCACTTTCAAATAAACGTTTTTACAATAATATGATCAAAAAGCAACAAAATAAAATAATGGTACTTTTTCTTAATATTGCAGTGCACATAGAATAATAAAGAATATCAAATTTGATATTACAGTTGGACCTGACCTAGCCATTCTCTACGATATACAATGTCATTTCTCTGGATTGGTTTCCAACTGTCGATCCCTTTGGGGTAGTTTTCGCATATTTCGCGTAAGCATAACCCACCAAGATTGCGGTAAATTGACGTCACAACATTGTTTTTTTTTTGGAATTTTCCCATGCGATGAACTCGAAATGTGTTGAATTTTTTGTTCATAGCACAGTTTTGTTATAACATGCAACGTCCAGTTCATTATATTCAATTGGCCGGGGTAACGATTCTCCCAATGTCATTGTCGAAAAGTTACAGCCCAATGACACGTCCAGATCGTAATGCACACTGATTTGTTTTCATACGGCAGTTTTGGCCTTGTTAATACGACTACTGACATGTTCAGCTGCCGCGCTTTTGCCCAAGTGACAGAAATTGTATTAAACGCTGGTACAGCTTGCGTTTGATGGGTGCAGTTGTTGGCCAGATTCACACAATAAATTTTGGAGGTCCGTCCTCGGTGTACTTAAGGAACTTAAGATGGCTTCTCGAATGTTGTGTTTTTCGCTGCCCACCGTACCGTCTGACACAGAACACCATTACGAAAAATTAAAATCGAATGCTAATGAGTACTATCACTCTCTCCTCTATTACAAAATAGATTTTGAGATATTGACCGGCCTATTCAAAATAGTTTTATGCAACAATCCAAATCATATTCTAATATTTTCACACTTGGAAAATTTACTTTTTCCAACGAATTTCACCTTGTATTACGCTATATCTTTAGAACTAAAACCTCATCAAATTATCCTTTCCATCCTTAACATTAAAATGTTATGTTGAGTAGTCGTCAGCATGTCAGTAGTCGTATTAACAAGGCCAAAACTGCCGTATATGGAATTAAGGAAACAAATTTGTGTTCATTATTTTTTTTTTTATTTATATTTTATAAAAACCGTGAAGTCGCCGTAGTGTACTAGGTAGTGTGTTGGCTTATTAGACACAAAGCCAGGGTTCGAGCCCCAGGTCAGACATCAAAAACAAAAATACAAAAAGTATTTCTTCGGCGACTTCCTCTCAGCAGATTTCTGGAAAAAACTCTGAGCGTAAATAAAATTGCCATGAAAAAGTTTCTCAAAAATCTGTCGTTCGGAGTCGACTTTAAACTGTAGGTCCCCCCGCCACTCATGTATAAAATTAACACACACAACATAAGTGGTGTGAGAAACTAGGACGTTGTACAATCGGTCAATTCGAACTCCGGGTACTGTACTTGTCTTAATTGACAAGTACACGTCCTCTAACCTAACCTACCTTACCTAACCTATAAAAAACGTTGCATGTCTATTTACAATTTAATTTCTTTACCATTTTCACCACTTTTCAATAGCACCTTTAAAAAGTTAAGGTTTTTTGGGGAATAAAATTATTGTCTTTTTGTTAGGTTTGTGGCTAAACTACAATAATGTTGTGTTTAGATGTGTCTTCAATAAAATGTTTTCAAATTCAACACAGTTTGCTATATTACTCAACTTATTAAATGCTAACGAGCTGTGGTAAGTTATTGTGAACTTGAGTGCCGTTATTGAAAACCACGATTGAATAAATGGTTTATGTACGGACTATTTCAATTTAAACTCCGCATATTGTATCGAATTCAATTATTGTGGTGTATAGTTTAACTCCGAATACCTAAATGTGAAATTGTTTGTACATTCCTGTACATATTCTCAGTTTTAGTGAAGACACAAACTTATTGCTGCAAACTCCCCAAAAAAAATTTCAACGCAATTAAAATTTTTTTGTTGAATTTATATTTAAATTTGACCTTCCTGTTCAAACAGGACACGTTTGTTTGTTTCTATAACAATATTCTTTAAGGCTTTGTTGGTATCAATAAATAATTTATATGTGCTCTAATGGTAGGTACGATGCAACGTGTGAAATCAAGGAATATCAAAATATTTTGATGCTTGTAACATTTCCAATGAAATTAGAAAGATGACAGAACACGCCGCTATGCACTGGACAATGAAACATAACTGGTTTCATAAACACGGTGCATTTTGTGTACCTACCATTACGTTTGGAAGGAAGAAGGGAAATTCTTTTTTTCTTTTCTTCATTAAACGGGTAACATAACAGTCAAAGAGAGCCTCAATTGATCTTTCAGACACTTCTCTCTACTCCTGTTTTAATTTGTGTACATTATATGCAAAAGTCAATGAAATATTCATTTGAGGCGATAAATCAATGCCTGCCATTTACTCTTTAAAAATCATTTCACGTAAATGTGAGGTCCATGTATACGGGAAGCTGCATCTATTCCCCAATTACAATCAAACAAATTTGTAAAGCTCACCAATCGAAGCAAGTGTTAACCGAATGACATAACATAACATTTGACAGGCAGTTGTGATTATGGAATATTTGCCGGTCAATACTTGTTTCTAATGGACCAATTATAGTCGGTACAGGCAGGTCCTGTAGAAATCAATTATTTATCCTTTCTTAAATTCTCTGTATTTCCTTTACAATTCTGCGGATTTCTTCTGTACTCCTCAGTACGTTTATTATCAACTAAAGCTACAGTCAAGGAAAACTAAATCTACATACAGCGGTGTATGTAATAAAAAAATGTGTTATTGCGTTATTTAAGGCAGTTAAAATTAAGAATGTTTGAAGACAAAATCGGTATTAAAAAATATAACATAGAAATTATTAGAAAAAAAATCAGTGGGAACATATACACACTACACCGTTGTACATACAGTCACACAGATAATTATACGTACCCCCTAAAAATCATTTTTTTAAAAATGATAATATATGGACAAGTCAACTGATTTTTGCGCCAAATTTTTTGTTTTCTGTCGCAGCCGAACAAATTATATTTGTTCTCATCACTAAATATTACATTCGCCCAAAAATGAGTTTAATCCAATCCATTCCAGTTCATTCCAATCGTGGCTTTTATCTCGGCACTCGGCTGCGGAAACCGTTCTTTCTCAAAACACTTCGAACTGTTTCGGAATACACAATAACACTGTGATCACATTCCGAGATATTTCGTATTTCTACGGCTGTAGTCCTAGGATTTTTATCCACAATACCTTTTATATACCGGGCTACCCTTAGAGAAATTTTATACGAAATATACGTCGTACGTATAATTTTCTGCGGTGCCATATTGGCTTTAAGCAAACTGCAGTCACAAATTCATAGATTTTGGGAATCTTTTTTCTTTATTTAAGTAAATGTGTCGTTACAGACGCTAATATAAAGAAATTTTAGATTAGAAGGTCATTACTTTTAAAAAAAAATGATTTTTAGTGGGGGTACGTATAATTATTTATGTGACCGTATGTGTAGGCTTTTTTCTGTGAAACACTGGAGGCTTTTAATTGACTTGAAAAAAAGAGGGGGGCGAAAATAAAGCCTCTTTGCCTTTTATTTTTGCCGCCGTAGTCTAGTATATAGTGTGTCGGCTTATTAGACGTAAGGCCACGGTTCAAATCCCAAGTCAGACATCAAAACGAAAATATGAAAAAAAAATTTCCTTTGGCGACTGCCTCAGCAGATTTCTGGCAAAAACTCTGAGAGCAAATAAAATTGCCATGAAAAGTTTCTCAAAAATCTGTCGTTCGGAGTTGACTTTAAACTGTAGGTCCCGCCACTCATGTATAAAATTAACGCACACAACCTAGGTGGTGTGGGAAGCTAGGTCGTAATCCTGTCCGAAGGGTTGTAATGACCAATTATGTATGTATGTGTGTATGTATGTATGTTGTGTTCTGTTGTATTCGAATTTCATAGGCTTAGATTTAGGTCGTCAATCCCTTTGTCAAATTAGGGATTGTAATTCTAAAATGTTTTGTTCTTAACGTTTTTAGTCTTTAATTTACATTCACTTTGTTTTGAAATCATTTGTTGTCAATCTGCCAAAAGTGTTGACTCTGGTTACCGTGTTAATTTGTTACCGTGACTACATTTGGTCTTGTAATTAAATAGTCTGCGAGAATAAAATGATTATTTTTAATTCCTATTCATTTATTAAACAATTATAAGGTTGTTGTTATTTTGACATTATTTTTGTGTTTTTAATTTATGCTTAATATTGTATTCTTTTTTTTCTTTCTTTCTTTAACCACAACACATTTTTTTATTTCAAATACATAGTACGTGCCGCCCACTTTTTTCGTCGTCTCTTTGGTTGTGCACAGTTAAACCAAGATTTCAATGCACAATTCAGAGTTTCAATGCTTTTGTTTTGTTTTGCATTTTGATTTGTGGCTGCATAATTTAGAGCCTATTTTTTTTTTTTTGTTACTGTTGTTGTTGTTGTTGTTGTTGTTAATAATTAACAATTAATGTCAGAATTAATTGCCATAAACTCAATAGACATACCCATAGCAACGGCCTTTTCTATTAAACACACTTGCATAGAGTGAGTGCCGCAATATCATGTTTTAGGCTGACCGACAGACATCACCACACCCTTTAAATCAATTGTTGCACATTTTCTGTTAAATTTGAAAGTTTTTTTCTGGCTTTTTTTCTTCTTTTCGTTAAATTTCTAAAATTACAGTCTTGTGGTGTGCGATGGGGTGACCACCATGTGACAACGTTTATGTACATACGTAAATACTCATGTTTTATGTTGAATTTTTCTGTTTTTTTTTCTTTTCGTTTAATTTTCACACTAAAAACAAATCACTGCCACCATTGGCACGTCATAATAATCGTAAATTTCTTTATGATGTTTTTTTTTTTAAGTTTTTTTTTCTCTTTTTCATTGAAAATGAAAAATTATGCGCATGTGCTCACGCACCTTGATGGTTTTTTTTTTCTATTTTCCTTTTCAAAGTGACTTTTTTTTTTTCTTAATAATTTATTTATAAAATACAGACACTGTTGTGTGTGTGTGCTTGGAAACTTGATAGAGTCACCTCACCGTAGTAAGTGAGTGACTGTTCAATCTGTCTGTCCTCTTAATAGATTAAATATTTTGAAGTTTAAATTTACAGAAAAAAAAATAATGGAAAGAAAGAAATTTGTTTCTTTATAAATTCTGTTGTGACATTGAAATTATAAAGAAATAAAAAGAAAAAAGAAGAAAAAAAAGATAAACTCGGAACACAGTAGCTTTAGTAACTACAGCATAAATCCTTAAACACTTGAACATTCACGTAGTAAATCTTACTTCTTGTATGAAGTTCAAGTTGAAGTGACGTTAGAGTGCATTTTAGAAAAAATATGTTATCATGATAAGGCAGACATTCCTTATTAAACCGCAGTTAGAAAAATAGTCGGCATTTTAGTTACGTTTTTTAGTTGGCGACGTTCTGGGAAAAAACGTATTTTTAAGGCCCATAACATACCAACTTCTTACAACTGCTGGAGGTTATTTGGTAGTTTGTTAAGTAAAAGGACAATTAAAACCATCAACTGACTTTCTGAAGCTTCTTGAAAATCATACTTATCATAGCTACTTACATATGTAAATATGAACGAGAAACTTATGATGCAATTTCGTTTTTGTATATGCAGTGAAAAAACCTTGTCATCATCGAGTTGAGTTTGTTGCGCCTCTAACGATTAAAGCTACTCCATGATTGGAAACTTTAATACAGCAACCTTGTACATTTTCACAGACGTTGATATTTCTAAACAATGATGATAAGGATGATATCATTCTAGAACCTGTCATTGTAGACCAGGGTTCGTCAAAAAATTTTTGGTTATGTGTTAGTGAGTAAGAGAGAGAAAATAAGTTGAGAGAATTTATTTATTTACAGCCATAGAAAAGTGTTAGTAATATACGCTATTTTTATTTTCATTCCATCAGCATAAAGCTATATAACTTTGGCTTAATAATTTTAGATAAATAAAAATAAAATAACAAATCCATTTTTTATTAAAAGAACATAAAGCTATCCATATTTGGCTTAAAAATTAGGCCATGTTTTTTAGATAAATAAAAATAAAATGGAGAAAAAACCCGGTTTTTTATTAAAAGAAAAAAGCGAGCATTCCAAAGTATTTAAAAAAATTATACTATGCGACAAAATAAAAAAAAATTAAAAACGCCCAGCTAATCCCATAGCCCATTTTTAACATAAAATATTTTTTGAGTGTCATTCTGAAATAAAATGATAAAGCATCCGCCGCACATGTGTTCTTGTCGCAGTCTGATCGACAACTAAATGAAAAACACAAGAATGCGTGTGAGTTCTCTTTGCACAACTGTGCTATGAAATGGTAAACTATGTTGTAGACCAACCTTCCACTGCTTGGTTGGAAAAACTTAATTCTTGAAACTGAAGAAAAGTAAAAGATGCCTCGCGACACAGATCTAGGAATGAAAATGAATAAGAAGCAGACAACACAGACAGTCTTCTGGGGGTTTGAATTTTGTTATACTACTTCAGTGTACTTCCCGGAAAATTGTGGCGCTTAATAAAACTGACTTATCAGTATGATTTACATGAGTTTGGGGTCTAAAGCGACACAATCAAGGGACAAATCTCGACAATCTCTTACCAAGTGCTTAGTTTTTATTCTTCCAGAATATTTTTCTTTTTAATTTCAAGTGAAAATTCAGAAGAGGTCTTTGCCATTTGCTATTCATGGATTTCTTATTTTTAACAAGAATACCAATCTCTATGGAAATATATTAAGAGAAGAGGTGCGGTGTTACTCATATCACCAGGCAATGTTTTAATTGCTGTTCAAAAATCAAAAATATCCTCCGATCAATTGGCATATGTTTTGGAATTGAAGTGAATCTTATAAACAATTAAACTGCCCCTCTACTCTAGAGTATGCGTGGTCATAGATTTATTGTGTTTTGTAGAGTAGAGAGTAGAAAAAATCGCTTCTGAAATATTTTCTTAAAAACTCTTTAAAGGCCACCTATTTAATCAATTCAATTTCATTTTGTTTTTTGTTGTCCTCTGCCATTTTTGTTTTTTGTTGTCCTCTGCCATTTTTGTTTTTTGTTTTTATTAGATTTATGGACCCGACCAGCCTACTTGTCATACATGGTTACCCACCATGTGGCACATGTTTAACTGCAGAAATGCAGGCAGGCAGACAGACAGTCAGACAGATGGACAGTCAGCTACAGCAGCAATAGCAGATTTAAAATTTCAAATCTTAAATATGAAATTGTTACACAGTGAATGATAAGCTATTTAGCATTTTGATGGATTACATTTGAATTACATTTACGGATGGATGGCGTAGAGTTAGATAGGCCTAGACGTTTGGCATTGGAAACTTGTTTCTGGGTTTTTTTTTTCACTCTTTATTTTCTATTTTCTTTAATACTTTTTTTTTGTTTTTAAATCAATTACTGCAGAAAATTCCATATTTTTTTAAATTTAGTTTTAACAGTTATTAATGTCCATATTTAAGCCATTTAACTTGGCCATATAGGCTTTGGGGTTTGTTATTATGCGAGTGCATTGTGTGTGAGTGTGGCAAGACTTTAAACTGACATTGATAAAGTCATTTTAACACCATTTTTAATTATTCAAATCTTGTTTTTTGTTTGAAAGTATGTATGAATATGTATGAATTATTCCCCTTGCTGTCCGGTGTTATCGTCTTCAAAAGTAATAAGTGGTTGGCTTACATGGAAATTCCAAGGCGGTCCGTTAAGAAATCCTACAGTTACTTACTTACTTAATTGGCTATTAACAACCCGATTAACGGATTTCGGCCTGCCGCAATACATCCTTCCAGGTGCCTCTGCTTCTTGCGCTTCTACGCCAGTTGGTCACACCAATCGATGATAGGGCTTTCTCGATTTGGTCATTCCAACGCAGGACCTTAAGGAAATCCAACAGTAAGATTTAAAATTCTTTAACGACATAAATCATCTGGCGCTTTGGAACACATACAGAATAAGCCTTGAAGAACAATTGATGAGGTTCTGCTTCAATTTTTATTTACTTTTATGGATGAAAATATGTTTTTTTTTTTTTTTTTTTTTTTTTTTTTTTTTTAAATTGCTATTTTATTCAGTAACTAAGCGAAAAAGATAATTGCAGATGTTTTATTTTCCAAGAAATTACGTGTCGTAAGAGAAGAAAAAGACCGCCCTTCGCTTAATGTTTCACAGTCCAGCACTTGCGCTAAAGGTTATGAGAGGTACCGGGTTTCGCATTTCAAACATAGCTGATGGAATTAATTGATCCTAGATTGTATAACAATTGTTAAATGACTTGGGACAAAGGATCCTTTATAATGGCGTTCATGGCCAAAGTAGAAATTATACGTGATTAGCTAAGCCTATATTTGCACTCCACCATGTAATATAAGATCTCGTGGATATTACAATACCACATACCTCTACTATCCTTAGCTCCTTATTGTATAGACATCATAGACATTAATTTACGTTGTTAAGAGAAGTACATAAATTTACCATTAACAGAACTGGACAGATATCAATACTATCTGGCAGTCAGGCCGCCGTCCATGCACTTAGAGTCTATGACTTTTACCCAAAATTAGTGTGAGACTGTTCGGGACAACTAGACAGAGGAAATATTGTCACCTTTTACTGAATCCCAGGTCCTGTGGAAATTTAGGGCATAGTTGTTCCACATTCTCCTCAAATTGTGCGGAATTATTCTATCAGTGGCTATCAAAAGTAAGTGATGCAGCCGGTTTAGATCTCAACTGAAGTTAAATAAGGGATCAGTGTTGATAGCAGCAATGTTGGCGAGAAATTGAAGAGATTGCGACCTTCTTTACACGCCTTATTATATACATACATATTGTAATATGCCTCTCATATACAGCTGCGTTCAAAATAATAGGAATGCTACCATGTAATATTTTCAAAGTTAAAATTTTTTATTCTACCAATTTGCAAAACATGATATATTTTAATGGTAGTTACAACGATATGTAAGAAATAAAATACAAAAAATAATCTCGTAAGAACTTTAATATTTACGATGTAATTGATTCATTTCTGCGCTTGCCCTTGACTTCAGTTGATCAAAAAAATAGGAGTGTGAGTGTTCTTTTAAAAATAAAAATATAACAGCACATAATTTAAAGAAAAAAGTGAAAAATAGGTACGGAAACATGTAGTTAAAACTTTTTCTACAGTGATTCACATAAATTTTTGTAATAGTGGGACGAGGAAAGCACTGTACTGAAGAAAAGAGAAAACTAATTAAAAATTTTCGAAATAAAGGCAAAACTTACAAAGAAACTAAGGAAATCTTAAGTTACTCCGATCAAATGATCACAAATACATTAAAATATAAAAAAGCCCGAAACGCGTGGGCGCAATGGCAAAATATCTACTGTCGATGACCGCCGAATTGTGCGATACAGCAAAATAAATTCTTCAGCGTCTCAAAAAAATTTAAAAGGATCTGAATCTTGCCGTAAGTGGCCCTACTATTCGTAGGCGTCTGATGGACAACAATTTATTTGCAAGAAGTCCACAAAAGGTGTCATTGCTGACAAACAAAACAGGCAGCAGCACGCTTAAAGTTTGCCCAAGAACATATCAAATATCCGAAAGAAAAATGGAGAACTTATTGTGGATCGACGAAAGCAAAATTGTTTTATTTGGCGGTACTGGGTCTAGACAGCATGTTAGACGTCCGCCCAACACTAAATATAAAGCACAAAAGACTGTTAAACATGGCGATGCAAAACTAATGATATGGGGAAGTTTTCCATATAATGGTTTAGGTCCAATACATCGAATTAGAGACATAATGGATAGGAACGTCTATGTCGGCATTTTGAGAGAAGTGATGTTGCCATATTCCACGCCTCTAAAAAACATTCCACGCCTCCGAAATACACCAGTAAATTGGCAAATGACTGGTTTCGGGTTAATGGGGTAAAGGTTATGGCGTGACCAGTTCAGTCTCCTGACCTTAATCCCATAGAACATCATGGGGGATGTTAAAAAATATGTTGCCGAGCGAAAACCGTCAAATGCAGCTGAGTTGTGGTCTGTAGTGCAAGATGGGTGGAATAAAATTCCACTAAAACGATGTCAGGATTTAGTTGACTCCATGTCTTGTAGATGTGCTGCTGTAATAAAAAGTAAAGGCTATTCTTCCAAATACTAATCGTAATTTTAACTTTTTTAATAGTAAATCTTTATGAAAACTGAAATACTATTATCTTGAACAGCACTTTTTAAGATATTTTTTTAAACTTCCTGTTGCTTACTTGCTGAAAGCTTTATTTAATTAATGAATAACTTAAATAATTTAGTATTGAATCAACATTACGTTACACTAAAAAATTGAATTAAACCATGTTTTTTTTTTTTTTTTTTTTTTTTTTTTTTTTTTTTTGTGTTAAAAATTAAGCTTTTGTTTTTAAATAGGCTCACTCCTATTTTTATGAACGCAAGTGTACTTCGATACTGTAAATGAAATTCCAAACTTCACTTTTGAAGAGTTCGGTTGATTTGAAGTAACGATTGAAACAATTTCTTCCATATTAATGGCAACATTCGAAATGGTCCCATAACTTATACTAGAAGAATATTCTTTAAGGCAAAATTAATAATCACATGGTATATGAGGCCATTAAAAATTTTTAAATCTCTGGCCTAAATGTTGTTTAAATACAAAACAAAACATTGCTTTGTTGTTTTATTGAACCACAGAAAAAAAAAAAAGAAGAACAAAATTAAGAAAATAAACTCATCTCGATCTGGATCTGAGAAAATAAAATCTCTTCCATTGCACACAATCTCACGTTATATTTTTCATTAGAAAACTAAACTACATATGTAACGCATACATACACACGCTCACATCATATATTGGAGAAAATCTGTTTTAAACAATGATGAGGTATTATTACAATATTACAGACTTGCTTTCTTTCTTTCGTTTTTTATTTTTCTTTTTTTTGCAGTCGCCCCTAAGAGAAGAATGGAAAAGAAAAAATAATTATTTTAAGTTGCAACGGCGGCGACCCACTTCATTTGAATCTTGAAATCAGCGATCGTCTGTCTTTACTCCCTGACTCTTTTTCTGTCTCTCTCCTTCTCTCTCTCTCTCTCTCTCTCTCTCTTGTATCTCTTTCTGAAATGTATAAATTCACACTTGATTAAAATCTTTTTTAATATCTTTTTTTTATTTTTACTTCATTTAGACACAGAAGAAACTCTTCTTTCCAGTCGCGCACAAAACACAAAAATTTTGAGTCTACAAATTAAAATCTTCTAACAAAAGCTGTGTGTGTTACGAAATTCTTTTGGCCGCTTTTTTTTTTTCTTAATAAATTATGTTGTTTTTGTTATTTTACTTATTGTGTTATCAGTTTACGATCTAATGTGTTCCAAAACAAATGCCACGTAAGCCTGGATACTATAGAGGAGAGGCTTAAATGAACAATATGCAGCTGGCTGTTGGCATTCCATGTTGCAGCAGCAGCAGCAACAGTATCAGCATGCATGCGCATATGCTACTCTCTTCTCTTCGTTTTGCTTCATCTTAAATGATGAACCAATTTAAGCCTACTCTTGTGAATAGAATTGAAAGTGAGTTTATGTTGTGAATGTTCTGTATGAATTTCTTTTCGTCTCTTGTTGTTCTGTTTTCCTCCTTTGAAAGTCAGTCTTGTCATTATAAATCATAATATTTTTACGATTAATTTTCTTCATTCTTTGCGCTTGTAATGAACGAATCAAACACTCTCTTTCTTAACGTTTTCATTTTAAAGTCGCTTTCAAAGATTTATTTTTATTCCAGCGCTTTTGAAAACTAATATCCTAGTTTTTAATGGCCATCATTTATGGAATGTCTTAAGGAAAAATTAAAATGGACACTCCAAAAGCCATAAAAAAGAAATCCAACAGTCTTGTCTTGCCACGCTTCTCCTTTAACCCATTAGTGCCCAGTGGCAACTTAAGTTGCCAGCAGAGGTTCCCTTAGTTTTTATTCTCAGAGAGGTAATTGAGTGTAAAAAACAAAACGGTAACCGTTAGAAAAAAAAGTAATTCGGGCATTAATGGGAAAAAGGAGATGTAAGTGTTCATTCAAGGAACATCAATCTGTATATAGGATATCCATACTCCTAAATCTTTATAAACTGAAATTCTCTAAAGAGAATGGGTAAATCTGGCACCACGAGTTAATTATATACTCAGATAGCCTGTTCAGCCATTCGCTGGATCCCCCAGTACAGCCCCCAGTAAGCTGAATGCATAAATTGCGTATAAAGGTTTGTACCTGAAGCGGAACAGAACACCTAACCTTAAAGAGAATTGATTGTTTTTTCACATCCCTTTGCTCCTCTTAGTAACTATAGAAATTATAATATGGAACGCACAGTCGCCGTAGTCTAGTAGGTAATGTGTTGGCTTATTAGGCAAGAGGTCACAGCCCTAACTTCACGTCAGATAACTACGGCAAAACGAAAATATGAAAAAGTTTTTCTTCGGCGTCTTCCTCTCAGCTGATTTCTGGCAAAAACTCTGAGAGTAAGTAAATAAAATTGCCATGAAAAGTTTCCAAAAAAAATCTGTAGTTCGGTGCCGATTTTAAACTGTAGGTCCCGTCACTAATGTATAAAATTAACACACAAATAAGTTTTGTGATAAACTAGGTCGTAATCCTGACTGAAGGGTTGTAATGACTAATTATGAATGTATGTATGTATGTAGCACGCAGCTGCCAATTATTGTTATTGTAAAAACAGTATGTTCCTTAACACGTACATGCCGGCGCGTACCACTGGTCGATCACACCATCGTTGATATACCGCATAGAAAAACGGTACAATCTGTACCGGAGGCGTTTAGTTGCAAATTCTACAACGTGAAGGTATAACTCCTTAAGGTCTTCCAACAGGGACTTTCGAACTTTGGCAAATGTTAGCGGTCGTTTTGTTAAAGCTATATTTGCCAAATTCAATCTGTTTTACCCAAACATCATTAACGGGTTTATATCATTAAATAAAACGTGTAAATAATAAAATTGTTTTATAAAAACGGGTGTTCTGTTCGGACAACGTATCGGGCACTCTTTCAACAAAAATTCATCTTCAACGATGAGGCGGATGAGCCGAACAAAATTGCCGAATTTCGAACACACTAACCACAATCACTGAATTCGCCGTAGTCTAGTAGGTAGTGTGTTCGCTTATTAGACGTAAGGCCCTAGGTCAGACACCAAAACGAAATATGAAAAATATTTCTTCGGCGACTTCTTCTCAGCAGATTTCTGGCAAAAATTCTGAGAGTAAATAAAATTGCCATGAAAAGTTCCTCAAAAATCTGTCGTTCGGAATCGACTTTAAACTGTAGGTCCCACCAGTCATGTGTAAAATTAACAAACACAACATAAGTGTTGTAAGAAGCTAGGTTGTAATCCTGACTGAAGGATTGTAATGGCCAATTATGTTATGTGTGTAACCACAATCGACGTTAATGCACTGCCAACGGCAAGCTAACTTCTTTTGCTCCTAAATTGGATGATCTGGACACCAACGACATGTGGTTTCAACAGAACGGCGCTATGCGCCATACAACTCATGCCACATTGGATATTCCACACGAGCAATTTGAGGTCATAGTTATTGCACATGGAGGCGATAGGAACTGGCCATAAAGAACTTTCGTAAGATTTGACTACGTTACTAACCCCAAATCACTGTGGTCGTTAAAGCCAACGTAATATAACTCCCCATGTATACTTTAAGCCAATTAAAATAAGATGCGTAACTCTGTAGCATTTATTTCTGTTCACCAATTTCTTTTTTACAACGCTTTATCACTTGAGAGTTCGTTCCCTTGATTGAAAATAATGATTTTTTTTTTCTTGAATTCCTTTTTGCCGAACTATCAGTGAAATCAACATGTACTCATGTATTGTATTTATTAGAAAATATTTTTATTTTTGAGATTACATTTTACGCTTAAAGACAAAATGCAAGAAATAATAAAAATGTTTAACATCTAAATTACACACTGTTTTACAATATCTAATGATGACTGCCGTGATGAAATATCTTTCACTTGAGATCTTTGAACAGACGTCCTACCCTCCATCTATGCATTTATTCGACCATGCCTGCCATGCGATTCAACAAAAAAATTGCAAGAATTGCATGGCTAAAGCAAAGCGGTAGTATGATGTGATGTTTTGCTGGCAGAAAGAAGCCAAATTCATATCCAAACTCCAAATCCAAATCAACACTTGTCCATCTTTTATGATTTACTTTGGCCAAGTAACAGCAACACTTTATTTTTCTTTCTTTCTCTTTCAGTTTTCTCAAGTATTGCCAACAATACCTACCACTACTCGTATAAATAAAAAAAGAAGCAAAAAAAACTGCTTTTGGGTCAAAATTCTTTTTTTTTTTATTTCTTTTTATGTATTGCTTTCTCCCTCCTCCCCTTTCCATCTTTTATGGAGGATATTTACTTTTTCAGATTGGCATGCATGTCCGCCACTCTAAAGGCTTCTGGTTTTTTTAAACCGCCTCTTTAGGCCAAAATACAAAAAAAACACTTTAAAAGTGGGTAAAATATTACCTTGTGCCTGATGCTGTAATAATAATAATCAAAGTCCATAATAATCATCACCATCAACATGCACTGTACTAAACTGATGGAATAAATGAGGAATAGTTTCTTCCCCTCTTTTCTATTATTTTTTTTTTTCTTTCTTGGATGTTGTAGCAGATGATTTTTAGATTAGACCACATCAGGCTATTGTGTGGTCATCATTAAGATCATATTTTTCCAAGACAAGTCAGCAAAATTGTATTGTTTTTGGCGGAATCAAACATTAGCAATTGCAATAATAAAAACACAATGAAACATTTGCAACAATTGTGTACTTCAAACACAAAAAAAGTACCAACAACCAATTCCTCGTAGTCGATATTTTTTCTGTATTTATGTTTTGTTTGCATCATTGGAAAGTATTTTAAAGTAATGACATCCACATTTTTACCCAGTAATTTTGACTTTTAATATAAAAAAGTACCCAAAAAAAAAGTTATTACAAATTTGGTACTTTTTTTTGTTATTTTATTTTCTTTTGATTTTTAACTTTTTGTCTCCATATTTAGCAAATTAACTTCCTCCCAAGCTCTCATCTGCCTTTTCATTGCCGTAAATTCCCACAAACAAGACAAGTGTTCGTTCTGACTGTCAGTCTAAGTCTTGTTCTTTCTGTTCAAACTGAATTGAGCACATCTTTCGATGATGTAGACTTCCGCATTGAAAATATTTACCTTCGAGTTTTTCTAAGGTTTCGAATATTTCACTCTGGTATCTTGCTTGTCCTCGACCCATCTGTATACAACCCTCTCTTAAAGGAGACGATTACAACCCTTCAGTCAGGATTACGCCCTAGTTTCTCACACCACTCATGTTTTGAGTGTTAATTTTATACATGAGTGGCGGGACCTACAGTTTTCAACTCGACTGTGAACGACAGATTTTTTTGAGAAACTTTTCATGGCAATTTTATTTACTCTCAGAGTTTTTGCCAGATATCTGCTGAGAGGAAGTTGCCGAAGAAATATTTTTTCATATTTCGCTTTGATGTCTGACCTGGGGTTTGAACCGTGGCCTTACGTCTAGTAAGCCAACACACTACCTACTAGACTACGGCAACTCTTAAAGGAGCTTGAAACTTCTAAATTGCTCCATTAACTCTTATTGTTCAGTCTCGTTGCAATCTATTTCAAAAAATCAATAGAATGCTTAATGCTTCTGTACAGGAGACGGTTAAGACGAAAACTGTCAGCCACTTGATTTGTCTAATGAATAACGTGTTAGATGTTTCTTCCATTATACTAACCATAGTTCCCATAGCTCGGCTCCTCCCTACTATCACATTTAAGGAGTTTTTAAATCATCAGAAAACAATTGGTACCTTTTCTCCAATTGAATAAAATACAACTAAAAATGTATTTTTTTTACAAAATGTAAAGTACTTTATTGCAATAAGTACCAAACACTTTTAATTTTTAGGATTTTTTTCATTACAATTTTTTACTTTTCACATTAAAAATTAAATATTTGGTACCCTTTGCAAAAGAGCGAAAGTTGTGTCTTATTATTATATTATTTTTATGTAAAATTAATCGGAGTACCAAAACTTTCTTCAAATTACATTTCTTTACTTAAGGTTTGTTAATAGAAATCAATAACTAAAAAGCCTATATTTAGTACTATTTATAAAAAGTACTTTTTACAGAAATCATATTTTTTTTTATTTTTTGAAAAGAAGAGTTGTTTAGATATTTTTATCTTTCATAATAAGGGTTAAATTTTTGGTCCTTTTTGGTAAAAGTACCACTTCGTTTTTGGTACTTTTCTAGTTTTTTGGGTTGGTTTTTTAACTTTCAGATTTTTATTTGTCATTCTTTTCCTGATAGTTTTTTAGATTAGATTTTTTTTTTTTGGTGCTTTTCTAAAAATTGTTCCTGGTACTTTTCTACATTCATATAAACTCTTTCTAATACTTTTCTATTTCCCCCTTTTTTTTATTGACATTTACTGTGTTTAAGTATAGAAATTGTTTCTTTTACCTCTCTGGCTTCGCTTCAAGTGGCATGCAACAATTTGTCCATATGTTAACCTAATCGCCCCAACAGCAGCAGACACACTTTGTGCATGCATGCTGCGTCGTTAAACACGCAACAATATTTTTTCTTCTCTTTTTTTTTTCTGTGTTAAAAAAATCTCAAAGAAAAAATCAAAATTGTCTTCCGTATACAAGTTTAGTGCCGCATATAGTGCGATAGAGAGAGAGTAAGTCGATTGCTGCGTATCGTAATAAAGACTTGATTTTTTGGCCATTTTTCAAAATTTTTGTTTAGCATCCCAGTTTGCTTCTTTTTTGGCTCTCTAATTATTGTTGGAAATTGTATGTGTTGTGGTTGTGTTGTGTTTGAAAATAAATTATTTATTATTCATTGTAAACTGTGGTAATTTTGTTTATTTTAGGAAAACAATTTTTTGGGACCCAATTTTCTTTTTGTTTTTTTCCCGTATTTTTAAACTTTTTCTTTTGACAGAATTGTAACAAATTTTTGTAGAAAATTTTCTTGGAAATCTGTATGAAAATGTTGGTATTTGACGTCTAGTTTTGTTTTATTTTATTTTGTTCTCTTCTCCCTCCTTATAAATGAATCCAGTTGGTTGATGCGGTCTAGGTGTTGGTGTTGCAATGTGTGTGGCTTTTGGCGTTTGTGAAAAAAAAAATCAGTTTTCTAGACTTTTCAAATTCCAAATTTCAGTTTTTCCTTTTTTTTTTTAATTTGTGTTATACTGCTGCTGACACTTTCTTTTCTGCCTATTTTTTCTTTTTTTTTTTTGTAAATTAAAATTTAATTTTTTTCTCTTTAAAATTTTAAATAATTTTATGCAGTGAGTATAGAGACAGACAGACAGACTATGGCGGCTGTATTTCTACTTGCTGGTGTCATTTTAATTGTCGGCTGAACGTTTTTTTGCAGCAGCGCTCACCAGCGACCCAGAGTGTGGTGCATGAGGTCACATGTTTCACTTTTTTTCACAAAGTTTTACTTACTTTATATTTTTGCATATTTAAATAGTTTTTTTGCCTTCTTCTCTCTGTTCCAACGTTCAAATGCTTGGAACTTGTTTTCAAGAAATAAATTAAAGAAAATATTGTGTATGTTTTTCAAAACATTAAAAAAAGAAATGAATTAAACATTCATACACAACACTGTATGTATGTATGTACACTCCATAAATGTAGGGTCTCAAATTTCTCACCTGTAAGTACTGTTGCAATTTATGTATTTAAAATTAAGGTGCAACATTTTGTCTAGAACGTGCAGTGTTGTGTTGTACTATTCCTTCCAGCCTCCAGAACAAAGTACTATTAACTACCAATACGTAATGTCTATTTCTATTTGCAATAAGGGCCATTAAGGAATAGAATTGGGGCCTAAACTCGAGCTGTAACTTTTGTCTTTGTGATCCATCTCATGAAAAGCCTCGTAATTTTCATGGCCAGTTTTTGCCAAAAGACAGACTGTTGAGAGCAAGTTAGGTTAGGTTAGAGGACGTGTAGTTGTCAATTAAGGCAAGTACAGTACCCGGAGGTCGAATTGACCCATTGTACAACGTCCTAGTTTCTCACACCACTTATGTTGTGTGTGTTAATTTTATACATGAGTGGTGGGACCTACAGTTTAAAGTCGACTCCGAACAACAGATTTTTATTTATTGAGAAACTTTTCATGGCAATTTTTATTTACTCAGAGTTTTTGCCAGAAATCTACTGAGAGGAAGTCGCCGAAGAAATACTTTTTTGTATTTTGTCTTTGATGCCTGGCCTAGGGCTCGAACCCAGGCTTTTGCGTCTAATAAGCCAACACACTACCTACTAGACTACGGCGACTTCAAAGCAAGTTGCTGGAAGAAAAATAGTTTTCGTATTTCGTTTTGTACGATATGGCTTAGCTTACGTATGAACCATGCACGGGATTTCGTCTAAAAAGCCAACACACTATCAACTAGACTATGAGCTCCTAGTGTTACTGAACTGACTACTTAACAGCGAAAAAGGCAACTAGAATTTCGACCTTGAGGCTGAGGTCTACGGAGATATGTTAACTGTTACATATCCGTCCACATCTTGATACTCTTAGAGTTGTCCTATAGGCAGTAGAGAAGCTATTGCTTCTCATCCATCCATTATAATTTTTTGCGGCTAATAAGCACTCTTTTAATGCGTGGGATAGAGTGTGAGTTTACAAGATTACGACTTTTTTGTGGAGCACATTCGCTCCTAGTCAATTTGCCATTGAATCGAGGTTACACAATGCATTACAGAAAAAGTCCTCAACTAAACTATTCCTATGAGTAACAGTTTTCTTCAAAATATCATCCTGTTCACTTCCTTTTTCTCTTCTACGACAATGTTTTTTTCTGCGTTGTGTGTTTTGTAAAGGTCCGCCAAATAACTTTTTTTTTTTGAAAATGCTTTAAAAAAACTACTGAATATTTTCTCAAATTTCTTTTTTTTTATTTGAAAGTACAATCTTTCTGGTTAATAATGGAAAATCATTTCATTCAAATGGCTGCCTCGGCTAGCCATGCAGTAGCCTACACCAGAAGATGCCTATTTTGCCAAAAAAAAAAAAATCATCTTTTCAGATGAAGCTCATTTTGATCTCGGCGGGTATGTAAACAAGCAAAATTGTCGCATTTGGGGCACAGAAAACCCGCACGCATACATTGAAAAGCCGACGCACCCAAAACGAGTCCTTGTTTGGTGCGGATTTTTGTCCAGAGGCATAATTGGGCCATTTTTCTTCGAAAATGAGCAAGGAGTGGCCGTTACAGTCAATGGCGATCGTTATCGGGCCAAGTTGAACGAATTTTTGTTTACAAAAATTGAAGAGGAGGATATTGGCAACATTTGGTTCCAACAGGACGGCGCTACGTGCCACACAGCCGAAGCTACACTCGATGTTTTGCGCCCTGTTTTTGAAGATCGCATTATCAGCCGCAGAGTTGATGTCGTTTGGCCACCTCGGAGCTGCGATTTGACACCGTTGGACTATTATTTGTGGAGTGCCATCAAAGATAAGTGTTACGCCGACAAGCCAGAGACAATTGACGCTTTAAAGGATAATATTCGTGAAGCCATTGGTGAAATACAGCTGCACACAATCGATAATGTGCTTAAAAATTGGACCGATCGTGTAGGCTACTGCATGACCAGCCGAGGCAGCCATTAGAATGAAATTATTTTCCATTATTAACCGGAAGGATTGTACTTTCAAATAAAAAAAAAGAAATTTGAGAAAATATCCAGAAGTTTTATTAAAGCATTTTCAAAATAAAATACAAAAGTTATTTGGCGGACCCTTTATAAAGGAATTCAGATGTTGGTGTTGTTCGAGGTTTTTAGATTAAGAAAATATGTATGCAAGAGAATATGTTTTGAAGAAAATGAAGAAAAAACTTATTTCTTCATGTAGAAATGATAAAAATCCATGAATTAGAAGGCTATGGATTTGCTGACCTACTCTCTCTCAAACTTGGAATCACAGAAGTCAAAGCAAAATTATATTTTTCGATATTGCCCTAATGGGACTTTATGCTTTTCAACATGTTGGGTCTATTTTTTTATTATTATGTTTGATTTACTTGCAACACCATTCGGCTCTGCAACTACAACAACATTTAGGTGGTGTCACATGTCATTTTATTTTATTATTTTGTTTTGTTTGTTTTCTTCTTTAATTTTTTTCTTTTTCTTTTCTTACTAAGTTTATTATGCATTCAAATGTTTAAAGTTTTCTAATATTTATCATCTGTAAAATTAGCGGCAGTGTGTGAATTTGTAAAAATTTAAATCAAGTAAACCCCTCAAGTAAACACCTCAGGCCTTTATTATTTAATACACACTCAATTTAGCGTAAGTGGTATTAAGGCCGAATAAAAACTTTCAAACGTTTGTCTAAGTCAGAAACTCAAATTGAATTTAATTTTATTAATTTGTGTTTAACTCGTATATTTTTTTTATTTAATAACATCCAGACATTTTTTAATTTATTTTTGCTTTTCTTTTTTTCTTTTTAGGTAAGTGTGACTGATATTTTGTAAGAGATTAGCTTTAAAAGATTAGCTTTAATTCAAGTAAGTAACAAGAATTTAGAAATCAATTGTAAATTCATATGCATTAGCTTGTAATAGATTAAAGGAAATCTATTACAAAAGTAGTGAATTTCGGGTAAAATATGGCTGAATGTATTGAACATGTGTATCGGGCGCTCACCGGTGGAGGTCACAGACCCGTAACAAATAAAATTGTAATATCTTGTAAAGTACAGTCCAGAGTATAACATTCTATATGATTGGAAAGCAATCTATGCCTGGACTTAGGAGAATTTAACTTCCTTTTCGAAATAGTTTTATAATTGGTTACATAACATAAGCTTAGGTATGGCCATGGAAGCAGAAAGTTCTCTCGTTTCTCGTCCTTATAATAGATACCACAAGTACACATACATAATTGGTCATTACAACCCCTCAGTCAGGATTACGACCTAGTTTCTCACACCGCTTATGTTGTGTGTGTTAATTTTATACATGAATGGCGGGGACCTACAGTTTAAAGTCGACTCCGAACGACAGATTTTTGAGAAACTTTTCATGGCAATTTTATTTACTCAGATTTTTTGCCAGAAATCTGCTGAGAGGAAGTCGCCGAAGAAATACTTTTTGTATTTTGTTTTGATGTCTGGCCTGGGGCTCGAACCCTGATTACGTCTAATAAGCCAACACACTACCTACTAGACTAAGGCGACTTCAAGTGAGGACTCCATAACTACAAACGGCATGTAAATTGTGCTAAAGAACCGTTTCGTCAAACAATTTATTTGGCGTGAAATGAGGTGAACAAAAATGTCCATTTCGTAATGGAGGCTACACACTGAGACATACTTTTAGCAGCATAGGGCGTTGCAAGGCGTTTTGATTCTCTTTTCCGTTTCCGTTTCTTGTTTCAATTTCATTATTCAAGTTTACCAAGGTAAACAGGTGGTCTGATCTACTGTAGTGTGTTAGGTTGGTAGGATTGCGATGTGTCGTTGTCTGGATTGTATGTATGGAGGTTCTAATTGATGTATGATGGGGTTATTGTATTGATGATCAGCTTTTATTATTGAATTCGCATTTACCCCTAGAGGTGACATTGTCTAAATTTCCCATGATTCTCTCGGTAGGTTTTTGGATAGATTGATTATTTGGAGAGGGAATTATGCTTCTTAAAGTATGCAAAAATCGGGTTTACCTTTTAACCAGCTCTACAAAAGTTGCGGAGATAAAGGGTCCGCCAAATATTTTTTTTTTTTTTAAATGCTTTAACCTTCCGGTTAATAATGGAAAATAATTTCATTCAAATGGCTGCCTCGGCTGGCCATGCAGTAGCCTACACGATCGGTCCAATTTTTAAGCACATTATCGATTGTGTGCAACTGTATTTCACGAAGGGTTTCACGAATATTGTCCTTTAAAGCGTCAATTGTCTCTGGCTTGTCGGCGTAACACTTATCTTTGACGGCAGCTCCGAGGTGGCCAAACGACATCAGCTCTGCGGCTGATAATGTGATCTTCAAAAACAGGGCGCAAAACATCGAGTGTAGCTTCGGCTGTGTGGCACGTAGCGCCGTCCTGTTGAAACCAAATGTTGCCAATATCATCCTCTTCAATTTTCATGAACAAAAATTCGTTCAACATGGCCCGATAACGATCGCCATTGACTGTAACGGCCACTCCTTGCTCATTTTCGAAGAAAAATGGTCCAAATATGCCTCTGGACCAAAATCCGCACCAAACAGTGACTCGTTTTGGGTGCGTCGGCTTTTCAATGTATGCGTGCGGGTTTCTGTGCCACAATTGCGACAATTTTAAGTGTTTACATAATCGCCAAGATCAAAATGAGCTTCAGCTGAAAAGATGATTTTTTTTTTTTTGGCAAAATAGGCATCTTCTGGTGTAGGCTACTGCATGGCCAGCCGAGGCAGCCATTTGAGAAAATATTCAGTAGTTTTGTTTTTAAGTATTTAAAAAAAAAGTTATTTGGCGGACCCTTTACTTCGTAAAGGTTTAGAATAATTAATTTTCCTTAAGAATACTTATATCCCAGACAATTGAGCTTCCTTAGGATGATTTATTTTAATAACTTGGTGCATTACGCACTACAAGTCTGGATCCTCTTAATTTTTCTACGTCTTTTCATTTTATTTGTTCATCAGAGATGTTGATATGGTTTTAAAAAGGCACTCTGTAGCTAGTTGTAGTTAGTTGACCATGTTTACTGTTATCTGGTCAACCGAACATATCACATATCACCGTTTGGTGTTGCCAATAAAATTGTACGCCTTTTTTTGTTGTAATTATCGACTCTTATATCACCAACAACACATATCCATATCTGTTGTCTGTACGCTTTGCGATATTTGTCGCTGCCATAAAATACTGCCAATCGTTTCCAATTGTTCATTCAAGTGTTGTTTTTTTTTTTTTTTTTGCTAAAGACTCTCTGAAGACTTAATCTTTGTTTTCATTATTTTTACGATTGCGAATGACTGTACCGTTTTTTTTTATGGCTAAAATCTATTGAGACAAATTATTTATTTGACGGCTGCTGGCATTACACTCGACAATCATTTTTTTTTTTGTTTTATTAGCTTAGCGTTTATTTTTATGCCTTGAAAGTTAAATTGATTGTATTTTAATATTTATTATTTTTTTATTGATTGTTTTAATTTTAATATCTTTTTATTGACTTTTGTATACGATGCACTTTTTAATTGCATTTTATTTAATTGTTTTTTTATTTAATTTAATTTGTTATTAATTACACTATGCGACAAAATACAAAAAAATTAAATACACCTGAATAACTGCCTAGTCTAAGTTGTTCAGTTAGTTGAGTAGAACCAAAGAATATGGATATAAAGAATACGCATCATGTAGAAGTAAAATTTCTTATGGCGGGTTGTAACATTACGACCCGCTCTCAAAAAAATCTTTTTAAAAATCATCAAAAATCCTTTCTTGATGAGGGGGGAGGAAGACAGAAGGAAAATGAACACAAACAAAGTGCGTAACAATGTGTTGCTCTCATCGTACGTATGTACAGGTGTATGTATTCTTGTGTTTTTTGATTTAGTTGTTGATCAGACTGCGACAAGGATACATGTGCTGTGGATGCTTTATCATTTTATTTCAGAATAACACTCGAAGAATATTTTGTGTTAAACATTTTCTATGTCATTAGCTGGGCGTATTTTATTTTGTCCCATAGTATAATTTTTTTTAAATGCTTTGGAATCCTCGTTTTTTTTTTCTTTTAATAAAAAATGGTTTTTTATTCTTTTTATTTATCTAAAAAACATGACCTAATTTTTAAGCCAAAGATGAATAGCTTTATGTTCTTTTAATAATAAAATCGTTTTTTTATTTTATTTTTATTTATCTAAAATTATTAAGCCAAAGATAGACTGCTTTACAGATGTATGTTGATGAAATGAAAATAAAAATAGAGTATATTACTAACACTTTTATATGGCTGTAAATAAATAAATTCTCTCAACTTATTTTCTCTCTCTCACTCACTAATCCATAAAATTGTTAGTAATAATGACAAGTCTGCTTATTAACCCAATGATATGTATATGTGATCGGAAAATATAGAAAAATTGTACTGCACTAAATCCCTAAAGACACCGTATTTAACTTGGCAAGTATTCTTCCAAAAATCGTGATCATTTCTCATTGAAATTAGTGAATACTACTGTGATATTTCTTTGGGCGTCTAATTGAAGTCTGAAAAAAGCGACATGAAACTTCTTCTTTAAAGGCTGACAAGATTTTTACGCTCTCTTTAACGAACATTCTTGATGTTCGTGTCCTATGTGTGTAAAAAGCCGAAGATGTTCTTCCACTGAGGGACATTGGTGCCGACGTCTGTTTTTAACACTAGAAAAATAAATAAAAAAGTGGTCAAACAACAAAAACGCACGATGAGAACAACGCATTGTTACGCTCTGGGTTTCTGTATCATTCCCTTCTATCTTTCCCCCCGCGTCATGAAATATTTTTGAAAAATATTCCAAAATATGTTAAAATGCACATTCTTTATACTTTATTTTCCGTGTAGAACTCAAAAATTCTTTTTTTTTATTTTTCTCGAACCAAACCAAACTTGTTTTATTTGACAAAAACTGTTTTTTTTTACTTTACTTTTTACTTTTACATTTCTGAACTGATACGGGATTTTTTTTTCTTATTTTTTCAAGTTTAGCTATTCTTAATTGCAAAATTTAATTAAAAAATATAAAATAAGTGAAGACATTCTGAAAGTGCATTATTTTGTGAAGAGATTGACACTTCGTTTGATCAAATCGGACGAAAATTAATTTTTTTTTTTGAGAAATTAATTTTTTTGAGAAACTTCATGGCAATCTTATTTACATAGAAGTCGTCGAAGAATTATTTTTTCATATTTTGTTCAGTTGGAGATGCCTGACCAAGGGTTTGAACCAAGGCCTCACTACCTATTAGACCACAGCGATTTTAATTTCATTGTCATTGAATGCAGTAGTGACTCTCTTTTCACATACATACAGTACCGTGCAAAATAATAGCAGTGAAGAGTTTTATGTTAGACATTGCCTATTATTGTAAAAATTATTAAAGAATTGTTTTAAACTATTTTGTAAATTCATTATGTATGTTGTGTATTCATTGACGTTTCTATTTTTTTTTGTACAGCATTTTTACAAAATGTGAAAATGGAAAATTTAAAGCTTATAGGAAAATATGATTGCAAAAAATAGCAGTTTTTTTAAAATTTCAAAAATTTAGGAAAAAAAATTGAAAATTATTGTTTAAAATTAATATTTTATGGAATATCCTCTATTCTTAATTACTGCATTGCATCGACGACCCATGGAGTTAACCAATTTTTGACATCTTTCTACCGGAATAACTCCCCACGATGATTCCACCACATTCCATAATTTTCACACTACAAATTTATTGAAGATCTTGTTGGTTGTTCAGCTAAAATGATATCTAACGCCAAAAAATCATACAAAGTCATACAAAGCAGAAACACGGGGAAGAAAGAGCAAAGTTAGCCAATTTGAGGTTAAAAGAATTTTGTGAACTGTAAGAGATGAGCCCAAAACTTCAGCCCCAGAGTTGAAACAAACACAAAATCTTGATGTTCATCCTTGTACGATAAGAAGGGTTTTACTTAACAATAATATACCAACAAGAACTCCCCGTAAAGTCCCACTTTTAAAAAAACGACATGTTATAAAAAGATTAAAATTTGCCCGAGAGCATCGTGATTGGCCTCTATCTAAATAGCGTAAAATTCTATGGTCTGATGAGACTAAAATTGTTCTGTTTGACTCAAAAGGTCGCCGTCAGTAAGTTAGACGTAAACCTAATACAGCATTTGAACCACGTAATGTTTTAATTACTGTAAAACATGGAGGTGCGAAAATAAATATATGGGGTTGTTTTTCCTATTACGACACTGGTCCTTTATTTTGGATAAAGGAAACCATGGATGCCCAATCTATACGTTCATATTTTGGAAAATGTTAGAAACCATACGCCGATTGGAATATGCCATTAAAATGGGGTTTCCAAAATGTGAACGACCCGAAACATACAAGCAGAGCAGCTAAATCGGGGTTTACTAACAATGGCATTGAAGTTATGGATTGGCCTGCTCAGTCACCGGATCTTAATCCTATTGAAAATTAATTAAACAACGGGAAATGTGATGCATTGCAAATCACACACGTCTTAACGGTCAGAACAACGCATATTTGTATACAAATATAAGAAAAATGTGTATCTGTTGAGTCACCGTAGGTAGTATGTTGGTATTCTTCAAACTCTAGCTCAGACTTTCGGCGACTATCTGTCACAGTAGTCTCCTGACAAAAAATCTTGAGAGTAAATAAAAATGCCATAAGAAGTTTTCCATATCTGTCGTTGGGAGCCGATTTTAAACTGTAGATTGCTCCACTCATGGTTAAAAATAACACACACGACAGGGGTGGTGTAAGAAGCTAGATTGTAAAGATTGAAAGTGTTTCTTCATTTTTGCTCAAACCGAATTTTATCCAACACTTGTGTTCTGTTTATTATTGTACATTAGGGTGGTGTTTGGTCAATAAGTTCGCGATATTTTTGAATTTCCGCAACATTGCTCCCACAAATAGTCACGTTTTCTGTTGACTCTAGACAAAATTTGATCAAGCTGCGTCCATTTGGTTTGGGAGAAGAAAATGGAATAAAAGTGAATTTCTTTGCAAAAATGGCAGAAATTCATGAATTGCCATTGTGAGAGTGGCTTTAAGCTAAATAAAGCTTTTAGAAGAGCCATTCGATTTTGTTTTGCTTTTACTTTTATTGTTCAATTTATTTTTATTTTATTTTGTTGTATTATACGGTGTAATAAAACTGTTAATAAATCTTTTTAATTTAATTTTTCTTTTTGATGAATTTCTCTTTCAAATACTTTTCATCATAAGGAATTAATTGATGTACGAGTATACGCGAGAGAGTAATATGGTTGGCTATATTATCTTGCAATAATTTTAATTAAACTTCAACTTGAAGTCAACATTTGGAAAACCATTTTCATTTTAAATCACGTCTTAACAGATTTTTTTTTTAATTTCTTTTTAATATATTTTTCATTTTTTTCTTTCGATTTTAAAATTGTAAAAAATTTATTTATTTGCATGCCTGCAAGAAAGACATTGCAAAGTTTAAAATGATTTTAGCACCGCTCATGCGGCTAGTAAATGCGACATGTAATAAAAAACACTTGGGGTGAAATAAAAAAAAGCCATTCCACAGTTATCATTGATGATAAACAAGCAATAAAAATGTAACGCCAATAAAAGAAAATCTGGAAAAATTTAATTTTAAATTGTTTTGTCAACTGATGTCTTCAAACCCAATACACAGATTTTTTTTTTTAAATTTTCCAGATTTTTTAAACCTTTTTGAAAAAGGATTTTATTGAACGGTTTTTCGTACCATTTGTGTGTTTTTCCAATTTTAATTTTGATTTCCCCACGTTTCCCACTACTTTCGTTTTTTGTGTGAAGCAAATTTTTTTATTGTTTCAGTTTTAATTCATACAAACCACTTATCTGATTTGACATACATATTCATTATTATTGTTATCTATGAAATGAAATTTTAATAATTATGTTGTTACTGTTTTTTTTTTATTTCAAAATTTACATACCACATGCTTTGCTGCTTTTTGACACCACCAAACTATGACTAATGACTCTTTGCTTTAACATTTATTTTAAATTATTTAAAATTTTTTATTATCTTTCTCTCTCTCTCTATTTATTTATTTATATGACATTAACATCGTTTTTAAAGCATTGTCAAGATTATGTTGTAAGAAAGAAAAAAAATTCCAATTTAAATTAAAAATCTGTTCAGAAACTCAATTACAAAGAGAGAGTGGTGTTTGACATACGCTACCGTTTAATAACATTAAAGATTAAAAAGATTATTAAAAGAAATGAAAAAAGAAATTTAAATTACATTTGTTTAGAGAAAATGAAATCATTTATATTGCAAAACATATTTTTAATCTCTGTAATCTGTAATCTCTTTTCGCCAAGCCTTCTTCTTTCTTCATGTATGGAAACATGAAATAGTCACTCACGACTAAATTCCATGAAAAGAACGGAAGAAGAAGAAGCAACTCGTTGTCTAAATCATGGGTTTTTGCAAGTATAAACTGAACTTTTGTATCCAATAAGTTATGATAATATTTGCCATTAATTGGTGTGTTGACCAGAGATCAGCAATGAGTATGTATTCTTAAAGATGAGTCGATACGCATTCATACTCATTTTAATATCATACTCATACTACTCATATTCAAAGTTTAAAGTACACATCGTACTCATACTTAACCATACGCATAATCTTGATTTCGAATCTCCTTTAAGCTGGATTCACCCATTGTTTCGGAACAAAATTCTTGTTCCGGAACAAATTCAGTTTTTTGAGAGTTTGTTCCGAAACGATTCACCCACTTCGAACAATTGTTCCGTAAAAACAGGGCTACCATATGAAATATTTTTGTAAACCATGCTTGTTAGTTTTACAATTAGGCAGCACAGTAGCCGATGACTCCAATTCGTTTGTTTTCTTGGCTTAATTATTTAGTTTTTTTTAGTAATATTCAACAGTTATTTGTTTTTTATAATTAAATAAACAATATAAACAAACAGTATTAAACAACCGCTCTGTATTTTATTATACAATACATACATACAAATATACATATAATATGATGTGGCAGCTCAGTTCAACTTTACTTCAAAAATTAAAATATCTGGCAGCACAGTACGATTGTTTCAGAACAAAAATTAAAATTAAACCAATTCGAGCTGAAATTGTTCCGAAGCAATCTTACTCTCTTTCGCTCTCTCTCTCAAAAAGAGAAACGTCAAACTACATATAAAAAAAATTGTTTCGGAACAAAATTTTTGTTCCGAAACAATGGGTGAATCCAGCTTTACTCAACTTAAACACGAATCACAATTTAAATACGATTCGCTTACGAACGCTACAATACTCATTAGAAAGTCTTTGCTTTGCTTGCCGTGTTTGTCTTTTTCTTTCTTCTTTTTTTGTAAATGCAACAACAACTAAGACTGTAAATTTTGATGAATTATTCGAATCACTCGAATCATTTATGAGCACTACGACCGCCCTCGGAGGGCTCGTACTCATACTCATTGCAACCTGTACTTATAAATCAATCTTGTAGTGAGTACGAATGAATCAGAATGGCTGAATTTCAATACTATTGACTCACTCTGACTCGAAATTTCATGACTACTTATGAGTACACATACATATATAATCGGTTATTACAACCCTTCAGTCAGGATTACAACCTAGTTTCTCACACCACTTATGTGTGTGTGTGTTAATTTTCTACATGAATGGCGGGGGACCTACAGTTTAAAGTCGACTCCGAACGACAGATTTTTGTGAAACTTTTCATGGCAATTTTATTTACTCCCACAGTTTTTGCCAGAAATCTGCTGAGAGTCGCCGAAGAAATACTTTTTGTATTTTGTTTGATGTCTGGCCTGTTGTTTGAACCCTGGCCTTACGTCTAATAAGCCAACATACTACCTATTAGACCACGGCGACTTCATAGTACACATGAGTAGTGGCGAAAAAATTATTCTTTGCTGATCTCTGGTGTGGACCACAGACAGAAGACAGTCAATGTAGATTACAGCGCGAGTATCCCTTTAAACGGTCGCCATATATTTTAATGATTGACACCTCTAAAGGACATTTTTTGAGTGCGAGATTAAACTCAAGTTTAAGTTAAATTTAATCTTACGTTAATTGTGAATTTGCAATTTTTGAGTGGGAGTTTAAACTTTGTAGTGCTGCCACACTTATAAACAAACAAAAATTGCAATGTGTTTCACAACAATTTGCTTTTGTATAGAACAAAACAGCTGAATACCACAAACGTTGGTATTTTCTTTAAACTTAAAATTAAACGTACGATTAAGTAAAATTAAAAACTGAATACGAACATTAAAGTTAACTTCATCGTTAATCTCGCACTCAAAAAATGGGACTTTTTGGCGCTGATTAGCTACGAGAATAAACCCTTAACTCTGACTGCTGGTAGGTCCTTGGGTTATTGTGGTGGATACAAGTCGAATTTTACGAGGCGGCTAAAGAACTCATATATAACTGTCTAGCGCATAATGTTTCTGCGAAGTTATCACACAATCGTTATTTTTGTGAAGTTTGAATAAAAGTGGTATTCATCAACTGGAAAGTTTTTCTTTTACCCCAGTGATCATTCAAAGTTTAAACGATTGAGTCACAACCTCTCGCACTCTCAAACTCCGATGAGTGGACAATATATTACGAATTTTTTCTTCTGTTTCAAGTTTGTAAACCTCAACTGGGTGACTCAAGGCAGTTTTACGTCTTTCGTGCTTGTTAGTCTCCATAGAAAGTCACTTTTTTAGCATAAAAATTTTTTTGTAGAGTTTCTATAATATGATGATTATCTTAACTTATGTACTTGAGACCATTTTTCTCCTCAAATTAGATTGTAGCTTGCTGTCGACAATGGTCGTGAAACTCAAACTTGTTGCAACTGATTAAAGAGTTGACAGGAGTTGCCACTTTAGTTAATTATTAAATTTAATTTAAAAAAAATCTGTGACTTATTGATGCGAACTCTTAAGGACACAGGCCAAGGGCCACTTTAAATTTATTTAAGAAATAGTGAATGGAAGAAATTTGTTTCTGTAAAAGCAATGCATCTACTGACTATAGCTACTCCTCTTGTTTCGATTCGTTTCAGGCATTAAAAAAAGGGAAACGGGTTATGAAATGATTTTCAAAAAGTGATAAAAAAAAAAGATGAGGAAGGAAAAGGTCATAGCTTTTGACGGGTAATAGTTAAGATTTTCTCCTGTTCTTTTTTTATCAATTATAATTTTTGTTTATCTCTCAAGGGAAAGGTTTTCTTTCCATATTCATTTATATCTTCTTTGCTTAAGGTCTTTTTAAAAAATGAGTTGAAATATTTCAAATTTCAATTAGAAGAACTACTTGTTTCTACCACTATAGGTTATTATGCTACAAAATATTCAAGTTTTTCCCCTATATTTCACGCTTACTAAGCAATTAGAGACACGATTCAAGAAGACAAAATCAATTAGTTGGGCTTTTGTATTTCCTCTTCACTTTTAAAACAAAGAAAAATAGTGCTAAGAGGAGCCAGAGATGAGGCACCAGACACCTTTTTAAAACGGCAAACAAAACTGTAATTGCTTGAGGTTTATTTAAATAAATTGTATTTAGAAAATAAAAAAATAAAGACCATCTGAGAGAAAGAAGGTGGTATGGTGGTAGATCATCTATTTTTTTTTAAATGCCTTCCACCACCTAAAAACACTGCTTTTTAAGTGAAAGTCAAATGCTTAAAGTGCTTTTTATAAAACATTTTTAATTAAAAAGAATAAAATCGAACCAGCCAGCCAAGCTAGCCAGCCCCCCTTTTTAACGTTTTAACGGTCATGGCCTAGAGAGATGAAGAACAATCGATTTGTGTGATTGGCTTAATTCACTTTTTTTTTCTTCTTCTCTAACCATGATTAATAAAAGATGAACAATATGATGGAAAATTTCCATTTCTTGTTTGTAGCAATGCAATTTGATGGACTGACTTGCCTTGGATGCGGCTGACTGGTAACCTACAAATAAAAAAAAAGAAAAAATTTAAACTCAATAGCTGGCTAATAATGCAGACAATTTAATCATATTTTTTTATTTAAAGCCTGAGAATCTTTGATTCTCTATTTTAGTTTTTTTTTCTTTTCTTTTCTCTCTCTTTATTTATCAGAATTAAGCTGTCCATTGAAGAAATATAATAAATTTTTTATTGGTGGCTTTTGCACTCCATCACCACCTTCCATCACTCATCAGCAAGCAATATCTTCTGGGAGAAGCGCAATCAAAGAGCTAGGCTGGCCTGCCTGTATAATAAAATCAAGAAAAATGATTGATTACCACGCTTCTCTTTCTGAAGAATGTTTGTCGATTTTTTCCATCAGTTTTTCATTTCCATATTTTTTTTTTTTTTTTTTGATTTGTGAAGTACTGCAGCCAACAACCATCAGTTGCAACATGTTTTTTTTTTTAAGACATAAACTCTGGATATGTTTACCTCCATTAGGCGGGTGTTTTCCTAAGATGATTACGAAATCTGCTCTTGAATAGATACAAGCTGTACGACTGACTAGTAATCAAAATCATTAACAATTTGGTACTCAAATACGAGAGCGAGTAACAAAATTAATCGTACGAAAGGTACCAAAAAGAAACACCACAAGTTTGGGAATAATATTCATAATTTTACAACATAATCCTCCTTTTAGCTTTTTATAATTTTCCCAGCGATATTCAATTGCTTTTATGCCCTGTTGATAACGGGTCTTCCATTAAAAGCTTGCTATCCTTAACCCTTTACACACGTCTGTCCCCTCTGAGGGGACAACGTAAGTCTAGTCGGTTGTCCAGTGTGAGGAGACATGCTAGTTTGTTTGTGTACTCCTGTAGGTTTCTGTTAAAATGGCACAAAAAAAAAACTCATCGAATTAACAAGATGCATGATAAATAAATCAACCGTTTTACACGTCGAAAAAGAACGTGCGAAGTGCGTTCACGACGGACTGTACACTTCTCTGATCCGTTGAGCAAATTGTATGACTCAAGGGTATGGCTCAATGAAGTGGGAAACTTGATATGATAATAAAGAAATCCGTTAACCGAGAGAAGAAATGTACAAGATCTCAGTTCGTACTGAAGCGTCGAATAGAAAAGATCCCTGCAGTAATAAGACAGTGTTGTGTTTCCGTAATTTACAATTAGTTATTTCCAAAGTATTTTTTTACCCTTTTGTTATATAATCAAAATCGATTATTAAAGGGTCCGCCAAATAACTTTTTTTTTTTTTTGAAAATGCTTTAAAAAAAAACTACTGAATATTTTCTCAAATTTCTGTATTTCACCAATGGCTTCATGAATATTGTCCTTTAAAGCGTCAATTGTCTCTGGCTTGTCGGCGTAACACTTATCTTTCACTTATCACCCCACAAATAATAGTCCAACGGTGTCAAATCGCAGCTCCGAGGTGACCAAACGACATCAGCTCTGCGGCTGATAATGCGATCTTCAAAAACAGGGCGCAAAACATCGAGTGTAGCTTCGGCTGTGTGGCACGTAGCGCCGTCCTGTTGAAACCAAATGTTGCCAATATCCTCCTCCTCAATTTTTGTGAACAAAAATTCGTTCAACTTGGCCCGATAACGATCGCCATTGACTGTAACGGCCACTCCTTGCTCATTTTCGAAGAAAAATGACCCAATTATGCCTCTGAACCAAAATACGCACCAAACAGTGACTCGTTTTGGGTGCGTCGGCTTTTCAATGTATGCGAGCGGGTTTTCTGTGCCCCAAATGCGAAAATTTTGCTTGTTTACCTACCCGCCAAGATCAACATGAGCTTCATCTGAAAAGATGATTTTTTTTTTTTGCCAAAATCGGCATCTTCTGTAAGGCCGGGTTCACCCACAAGTTTCTGAAACATTTTTGGTTCGCACAAAATTTTTTTTATATGGAGTTTGACGTTTCTCTCAGAGAGCGAGAGAAATTATTTTGTGCGAACAACTCTCAGTGTGAATTAAATTAATTTTAAATTTGGTCCGAACCATTTTAGAAAAGGTTGCCACACCATATGAAATTTATACAATACACCAATATTTGCAGAAGTTCATCGAAAGTCCCAGGGTCCATGCGATGAAAATTTATAAATGAATCTACGTCATTTAAACGCATTTCGGAAAATAGTGAGTGAAAATACCCAAAGCCAAATAAGCCAAAGCTTCTCTTTGTTTCAAATCTTTGATTTTCGTTTTTCATAAATATATTTTGCAAGTAACTTTACTTTGGTCACTTCAATGACGAACAGAAGTAGCAAATGATTTATACCCATCGCAGAACAAGATGTTTTTATTCTTACCAAATAATTCACCACAAATACTGTTTATTTTTTGTTAAAAATATTAATTTTTTATTTCTTTATTTTGACACAAATATAATTAACTTTCTTAAGTTTATGCAAATATGCATTTATTTCTTTTTCAATTAAATATGGCAGCACTGTTTTTTCGAACAAAGTTTCTGAAATGGGTGAATCATGCTGCAGAAAACTCTCAGTAAACAAGAAATTTCTCCGAACCAAAAATGTTTCAGAAACTTGTGTGTGAACCCGGCCTAAGTCGATCGCAGGCCCACTTAGCGAAGCGAAAACGCATTGGATGGTCAATTGGCTTCAACTCCTGAACCAATTGGACTTTGTATGGCGTTATATCAAGGGCTATATGCAAAATTCGTCTCAATGCTGTCTCCGAAATGTTCAATTGTTGAGAACGACGGTGAATTGATGTTGATGGCCCTTCACGCACACTTTCTGCCACAGCAGCAATATTCTCGGGTGTATGCACTGTTTTTGGCTTTTAACGCTTTGGTTTATCGATGAAGATGCCAGTTTCTTTCACTTTTTTCACAAGATAACGAACATACGGAGCTGACGGTGCTTCTCTTCTTCCAAAATCCATATGCAATTTCGCACACATTCTGCAACATTACCATGATTTTCTAAGTAATGTCGCAATATTTCCCAGCGTTGTTCAAGCGAATACACAACCATATTCGTTCAGCGGAAGGGTAAAACTAATTATCTGTCAAATCAGACAAGAGCTAAGTGTTACCATTCACGAAGTAAGCACTATTTGGAAGAAGAAAAAAAAGTTATATGGCGGACCCGATATATAATCAAGTCCAGTTAAAGTTTTTTATTCTTTAGTAGCCTCAGTAATTTATTTAAAACTGTATTTATTATGAAAATTTTATATTAATTTTTTCAATTGGTTTTATTTGAGCTAATAAACTATTAGGCCACGCCTATTTAAGTAGGCGTTCTATATTATATGTATTTTTAGTTGAAAATTGTTTCGGCGCTTTTTTTTAGAGGCACCGCCTGTCATCTTGTTTAGTGTCTAATGCTTTTAATTAATCAAAACTAGGTAGAGTTTTTTTATTTAATTTTTTAGTTTCGAAAGAAAAATTGAAATTAAAAAGTGTTCACATTGTATTTGTATTACAAAGTAAGCAATACCTACCTACCGTTGTTAACGGTTATGAAAAAACCAAATTCAAGAAATTAATTTTTTATGGCAACATCACGCTTTAGTCGTACTATAATTATTCTGTGGTGTGGTGCTTTTTGGCTCCATAAAAATATTCCGCTTAATTTACCATTAATTTAGAATTGAATCAAATTGAATAGAATATGAAAGCAGGAAATACCACATCCAATTGCCTGCCGCGCCGCATCATAATGTTTTCAACAGTTTTATTAAAGTGTTGCACACTTTCAATGGCGAAGAAAAGATTTCATGTGTTTTTGTTTTCTGTTTCTTTTCATTATTTTTCTGTGCTCTTGTCAGACTGAATTTCATCATTCATCTTCCTCATGATGATCATCATATTTTAAATCTGTCATTAAGATAAGATTTAATGATGATCATTAACACGATCTAACGGTCATTATCATCATCTGTTTGGTTAATGTATTGCAAACGTTTTCTTCTTTTTCTCATCTATATTTTTATAGATTTTTGTTGTTGTTGTTGTTTAAATTCAATTATATTTTCGTGGAAAACCCGTTAAATTTAAAATTAAAAAAGAACCGTTTTATATTGAAAATGTTTAACTTGAAACAGCTAAAAAAAATAATCTTAAATTTACTGGCACGTAATTTTACGTCACATTATCCGAAGCGTATAATGTCAAATGAATCATCGTTTCATCATCTCATCGTTTTCGTTTATGGCCTGAAATTAAAATACGATTTATGATTACCAACGATGTGGTAACAAATCTAGCTTTTTTTTTAAATTTGAACCAGTTTAGAAAATTAATAACAGAAAAAAAAGAAACGTTTTTAACCTAGAGATAATGATTTGCGTTTAATAGGGGGCCAATGACAATGACAATTGTTGTTTACATGCGGGTAAAACAATATGTTTGTGAGTAACATATCATATATGAATGAATATTCCACTATAAATTTTATGGCCTACAAAAGAAAAAGTATAACATTTTGAATAAAAACTTTGTCTAATTGACATTAATTACCTTATTTACCTTAAGTAAAATATGTGTAAATTATGTAAATTGAAATAATGTATAATGTGTGTAAAGTAATTTAAATTTTTAGGATTTATTATATGGAAAGACATTATTTTATTGCTGCTTTTTTGATTGTTTACATTCTTTACATGCTGTAAGATATAGAAAAATAGTACAAATTTTCATTTATTTACTTAATTACTTTAGTCAGAATTACGACCTAGTTTCCCACACCACTTATGTTGTGTGGTGTTAATTTTATACATGAGTGGTGGGACCTACTGTTTAAAGTCAACGCTGAACGACAGATTTTTTGGAAAACATTTTCATGGCAGTTTTTTATTTGCTCTCAGAGTTTTAGCCAGTAATCTGCTGCGAGGAAGTCGCCTAATACTATGTTCAGACATGCACGTATATTGGGAAAATCGTAATTAACGGCATTATTGATATCAATATTTCATACAAAATGTCAATTAATTATTGCTCAATAAATTCATAAATTGTTATAATATTGATTAAAACTTCAAATACAGCACTGCCACAAGTACGTTCAGTGAGCACATTACCATTTTCGGAACACTTTCTATTGATATTTGACAACTCAAATGTCAACAGCAAACAAAAACAAAACAACGACAAACAAAAAATGGAAGGTCTTGACTTGATGTCGTATTTAATTTTTAACCCTTTCCATCCCAATGTTGTTTGATGATAATTTTAATTTATTTCGGAAAGTTATTTATAATACCCTGAACTGAGATATTACTGGGAATCCAGTTCCTGCTCTGAAGAAAGCAGCTTCTGTTTCTACCTGTATTCTCCAAGTATGGCTGACCTTCTAGGTCTTGACTGATAATCTATAACAGTTCTCGCAATTTCATCCTCGGGTTTATGCAGAATATGTTAACTGACCGGTATATTTTGAAAATACCACGAATTCAGCAGTTAACAAATAAAGACCTTGAGTTTCATTTTCCTCTTAACAGTGCCATAAGCAAAAACTTTCTTTTCTGTAAGCTATGCATTATTATCAAATTTTTCTTTCTCATCCTTCTGAGAGAAGCCACTTTGGAGACAGAAATATTCCCTACTAACCGCAACAGCTCGACGTTTCGGTTAATCGTTAGTAATCATTTTCCAATGTTAAATTGTTTTCCATTTTTTCTCAAATTTGTTTGGCACTAATTTTCGCGATTAAATTAAAAGCAGTGTTGTTGAAGCAATCAGCTGTTTTGTTTACCAGCTGTCAAATAAATTTTGTGTCTGAACACTAAAAATATTGTTATCAATAAACCGCATATTAATTCAATAAAAGTACATGTCTGAACATAGTATAAGAAATATTTTTCATATTCGATGTATGACCTGGGGTTTGAACCCTGGCCTCACGTCTAATAAGTCAACCCACTACCTACTAGACTACGGCGGCTTCAACTTAATTACTTAGTTGAACTTAACAAGCTGTTTGTCAGATTTAGGCCTGCGCTAGTACTTCCATAAAGCGCACCTGATTCGCGTGCTGATCACGCCAATCGATGATAGGACTGGGTCCTTCAGGTGTACTCAAACGCTTCACTGATATCCGCACATCATTGCATTAAATACCCGTCTCACCGGAATATTCTCTTTCGTCTGAAAGACATGGCTGAGCTCTAGATATTAATGCGATACACAATGTCCATGTTGTTGAGGAGCTAATTGTTGGTTCGGGTGCGAAAGTCGTCGCAAACTCGCACTGGATCGAAGCAGCCAGCGTAGATCATATGTAAACTAATTTTGATAACAGAATTCAATGATTAATCAGCGTTGTTTGTTTGTCAATCTAATCATCATGCAATGCCGAGATATGAATCTTTTTTATACAAAGAAGATTGACCCTGAAAAAAATCACTCGTTATTTATTATAAGCAGCATGTAAATTATGTAAATAATAAGACACTTTTACCATTTTTAAGTAATTGTTGAATTGCTGTTGTAGTTTTTGTACCTAATGGTGTCAATAATGGGCAAAAAACCGAAATATTTAAATTTTTATTTTTTTGATACTTATTTAATAAACATTTCAAACATTAATTGTCTGCTCACATGTACATATGTCTGCCTAGACTAATTGCCAAGTAAATCCAGTATAACAGCGGCAGCAACAGCAACAAACAGTCGCCAACAAATTATACAATAATTATTGGAAAATTTCCAATTCCCATTGTGTGTTGTTCGTTCAGATTTGCTAGTCAGTCAGACCATTTGCTGGGAATGTGTGTGTGTGTTAAGAAACGAACCAACGCCTTGTTGTTGTTTGTTTGTTTGTTTGCTTTGCCACAAGAGAGCAACGTTTTAAACAATTTATTCAAAGTGTTAAATAATTCAATTAATTTACTGTGATGATGCCAGTTTCAATTGCTGTATGCAACAACAACAAACAGCATTTGCTTCAATGGGTAAAATGTTACACGTTTGTATATTACTTGGCAAAATTTCACTTGCGAACATACATTGAGTGGCAACCAGTTGTGTTTGAGGTGTGTGGTGGGGAGTCGTCACCGTTGTCGTGTTGGTCTCTTCTTAAAATGAAAACGAGGAGCATGTGTTTCCTCCGACTACACTTTAAAACTACTTTAAATTCTTGGACATTTTAATTTAGTTTTTCTTTTTATTTTTTTTGAAGACTCTTTTTCGCGTTTTTTTCTTTTTTTCGTTCATTCATTTTATTTATGGAAGGAATGTGTCTTTTAAAGTATTTGAAGTGATCTGGTCAGTAGTACAGTTGTTGTTGGCTTCTGTTATAACTGCTAGCGAACAAGTTTATGTGTTCACTTGCTTGTGTCTAAGGCCCAGTCATAGCAGATCTCACTTGTTGTTTAGTAACGGCAGAGTGTTAAGTTACGTTTTATTTTTAAATATTTATTGTATTTAACACTCCCCTTGTTTAGGCAAATCCCCCCCTTTAATCTATCGCCTCTTCTAACAGAAACAACACTTTTACACTTGTTTGCTTATGACAGACTTTAAGACGACAACGACAACGAAGCACTCATAATTTAACCCAGTGTCCACATACTGCCAATTGGCTGTTGGAAAAAATAAACGACTGTCATGGCTGTACAAATTATTTTATAATAAATGAGCCTACACAACGAGTTGGAACCGTTTTTTAGCCATCGTTCATATTTAAAACGCCAAAGTGACTAAAATCTGGCCATAAAAATGAATTTCTTCCGTCTCTTACATGTGTGTGTGTCTGCCTGCGCTTAGCTTATCAAATAATTATTTATACAACATCAATTACTTTCCCAACGGACGTAAATAATATTGTATACGCGATTCCCAACTAAAACAACAACAATAACAACTTGAGTAAAACACGTTAAGGCAACCAACCGATTACACACACCCTCTCTCTAATAAAATATTTTCCATAATTTCTTCACTGCTTTTTAATTTCTTTAATTGTTTACATGGTGTGGTACAGAAAACGTTTAAAAATGCTACACACTAGGCGTGTGAAATTATTATTATTTTTTTATATTTACACACAAGCCAGTTTGGACAACGTGTAAAAAACAAAATGAGGGTAATTTTGATTTACTTTTGTTTTGTTTTTTTAATTCGAAAATCCAATACAAATGTTAACAATTATAATAGAAAACAATGTAAACAATGTAAATTTATGTAAACAATAATTACAAATGAAAAATAGTAATTATTATGTATATAACACATAATACTTAGCTTTTAAACGAAATTTTTAAATTTTTACCCGCTGTCACATTTGTGTAAACAATGTAGGCACGGGTAAAAAAAATTTAAAATTACAAATGAAATTTATTAATAATAACTTGTAATCAATCAACAATTAGAGTTTAATACTAAACTTTTAATTTTACCCAATGTAAAATTTGTGTAAACAATGTAAAGTATGAAAATGACAAAAAAAAAGTTATTAACAATTACATATAATTCACAAATAGTTATTTAATGTGTAAATTCTGTTTTTGAACGAATGTAAAATTTGTTTAACGAATTTAAAAACTTAAAAGTACGACTTTGTTAAGACATTTTCATATTTACTCGCTGTAAATTAGATGTAAACTATATAAGAATGAACTAAGCACCAGAATTTTTTATAATTTTCATAAAAAGGAAAACAATCTTGCCTGATGTAAAATTTAGGTAAATTATGTAAAAAAAAATTTAAATTGGGGGGAACGCAATAATAATTGCTTTGCAACTAACACACAAGAAATATACAAATCGATTGTTTACCGCATGTACATACATTTTGTAAGCTATGTAAACAATGAATTTGGTAATAATTTTAATAATGCATTATTTGTGTAAATAATGTAAAAAATTTAGTGTTTTATATCTATAGTTAATTACATACATACGTATCATCACATAAAATGAAAAATTGTAATTCTTTACTAAATATAAAATTCGTGTATTACCTCTGAAAATTATTTCTAAAATTAGTGTAAAGAATGTATAATAATTGAAATATGCATCATTTTTTTTTTTTGCTTATAATGGGTGATTTTTTAAGAGCTATAGGAAAATGTTTAAAAAAAAATCAGAAAAATGCAAGAAATTTTTATTTGAATCGATAGTACGGTCCATATAATTGAATGTTTGAAGATTATTTCATGCAAATGTTGACAGTGACTTCGCCTCAAATGGTCCATCCGCTTAGTCCAATTTTGGCATACTCTTTCCAACATTTCGGCCGGTATCTCACGAATAAATGCTTCAATGTTGTCTTCCAATGCGTCAATTGAAGCTTTGGCTTGGCTGTATAGACATGAGCTTTAACATAGCCCCACAAAAAATAGTCTAAAGGCGTTAAATCGCACGATCTAGGCAGCCAATTGACCAGTCCCGAACGTGAAATAAAATGTTCACCGAACTCGCCTCTCAATAAGTCCATTGTTACGCGTGCTGTGTTGCATGTGGCACCGTCTTGTTGAAACCACATGTCATGCAAGTCAAGCTCTTGCATTTTGGGCAAAAAAAAAGTTGGATATCATCTCACGGTAGCGCTCACCATTCACAGTTACGTTACGATTCGCAGCATCTTTGACGAAGTACGGTCCAATGATGCCACCAGCCCATAAACCGCACTAAACTGTGACTTTTTCTGAATGCATTGGTAGCTTTTGCAATGCTTCTGGCTGATCTTCACTCCAAAATCGATAATTCTGCTTATTTACGTATCCATTGAGCCAAAAATGAGCTTCGTCGCTGAACACAATTTTTCGTTAAAGAAGTGGATTTTCGGCCAACTTTCCAAGAGACCATTCACCAAAAATTCTGCGTTGCGGTAGGTCGTTCGGCTTCAATTCTTGCACCAGCTGTATTTTGAAATGCTTCACATCTAAATCCTTCCGCAAAACTTTCCACGTTGTTGAGTAACAGAGGCCCAATTGCTGCGAACGGCGACGAATCGATAATTGATGGTCATCATTAACACAGTCCGATACAGCTGCGATATTTTCTTCAGTTCGAAATTTAGTCACAATAGCCCGAATAGCCGCTTCGGTGGGTCGATTAAACTGACCATAAAATGGAAGAAGCGCGCGATGAACTTTCTTAACAGAGCACGCATTTTGATAATAAAATTTAATGATTTGCAAGCGTTGTTTGTTTGTAAGACGATTCATGGTTAAATTATAGACCAAACTGAAGATGTTTGACAGTGAAACAAAACACGAAACATGCGTGAGCTGTTTAAACCAGTGTTGCGAAAAAGATAATAGCTAAAAAAAAATCACCCGTTATATATATTTGTATAATATTTATATTATACGTAAACATTAATTTTTCAATTGTTTACATGATGTAAAAAATGTATAATTGGTGAGTAAACACATGATTTTTAAAGTAAAAGCCAATGATTTACATAATGTAAAATTTGCATAAAGTGTGTAAATATTGCTAAATTTAATACAAATTATATACAGTCACACAGATAATTATACGTACCCCCTAAAAATCATTTTTTTTTTTAAATGGTAATATTTGGACAAGTCAACTGATTTTTCCGCCAAATTTTTTGTTTTCCGTCACAGCCGAACAAATAATATTTGTTCTCATCACTAAATATTACATTCGCCCAAAAATCAATTGACTTGTCCATATATTATTGGGCGAATTCCAATCGTGGCTTTTTTCTCGGCGCTCGGCTGCGGAAACCGAACTTTCTCAAAACACTTTGAACTTTCATCACTTTCCGAGGTATGTATTTCGTATTTCTACGGCTGTAGTCCTAGGATTTTTATCCACAATACCTTTTATATACCGGGCTATCCTTGGAGAAATTTTATACGAAATATACGTCGTACGTATAATTTTCTGTGGTGCCATATTGGCTTTAAGCAAACTGCAGTCACAAATTCAATGATTTTGAGAATCTTTTTTCTTTATTTAAGTAAATGTGTCGTTACAGACGCTAATGTAAAGAAATTTTAGATTAGAAGTTCATTACTTTTTAAAAAAAATGGTTTTTAGTGGAGGTATGTATAATTATCTGTGTGACTGTATGCAACGAAACTTCCAAAAAAAAAATATGTATTGTTGACAAAATATTTAATTGTTTACATTATTTACACAATACTTTCCAATAGTTTTTTTTTTAATATTTATTAAAGGGCCTTTTTCTCATCAGCAGAATAGCTTTGGCAAACGATTAGAACATATTTGGGCTTGTAATTAATCGTATCATAATTCTAATTGACCTTTTAAAAAAGCAACTCAAATTTTGCTTTTGACATTAAGAAGACGCCAGCTTTCAACTTTTAAATTATTTGTGCACCACAACATCAACTGGGTGTGTCTTTTTATTTTATTTTTAAAGTCACAGATTAAATTTGAAAATTTAAGTAAAAAATAGATTTAAAAACGTTTTAAATTCAAACACCTGCAGTTTAAATTTTTTTTCTTTCAAGTTTTTATGCTGAATCTGCAATTTGTTTTTTTTTTCGTCAATTCATTTGAAATAGTTCACAACAACAAAAACCACCAGCTCATTTGAAGGTTTCAACTTTGTTTTTGTAATTGCTTTTTAACTTTAAATTTAAAAAAAGAACTGAAAAGTAAATGAAATTTTTTTTAACAGAATTAGAAAATTAAAGTGAAGGTTTTAAGCACGATTTTTCGCTTTTTTTTCTTCTCAATTTCAGTAAAAAAAATTGTGTCTGAATCATTGAAATTTGAAGTGAATGAAATGAAAAAAAATCGTTCTTTCTTTTTAAATCTTTTAATCCCAAGTAATAGAATTTTAAGCGAAAGAGCTTTTTAAATGATCCCCTGATTCTTGTTTTTTCTTTTTATGCTTTATTTTTTTCTTTACATGTAATTGATTTCAACACCTATTTGCTGTTGTTATTGTTGATTTAGAAATAAAAAAATTTAATTCATTTTAAAATTAAATTCAGCTAAATATGGCACGAATTTCATTTAATTGAACAAAATTCTACTGATTAATTGAATTGTAGATTTAATGGTAGGAGGGGGCGCTATAATCCAAAACCAATATTCGCTTCAATCGCCTAATTTGTGATAAAATTGGAGAATTTTTAAAAAAATATATTTTTTTATGGCATTGACATACACTCAACGAAAATACTCTCTGTGGCACTTAAAAATGGATTCAATTTGAAGAAGTAAATACCACCCTTAGCATACACACATTACTAAAAGCTTAATAAACGACAGCCAGTTATTCAAACTCACGTATTAAATTAACACACTCAACACGGGTGTTGCGAGAAACTAGGTTGTAATCCTGATTTCATTTTTGTTTCTACTTTCGATACTTTATAAAGCCTTTTGGATAATATAGGACTGTAAACATGTAGTCTAGTAGGTAGTGTGTTGGCTTATTAGACGTGAGGCCACGGTTCAAACCCCTCCGGGTCAGACATCACATACAAAAGGAAATTTAAAAAAATATTTCTTCGGTGCCTGTCTCTGTAGATTTCAGAAAGTAAATAAAATTGCCATGGAAATGTTTCTCAAAAAATCTGTTGCTTGGAGTCGACATTAAACTGTAGGTGGTCCCGCCACTCAAGTATAAAATTAACGCACGCAACTAAGTGGTGCGATAAGCTTGGTCGTAATCCTGACTGAGAGATTGTAATTGCTAATTATGTATGTATGTATGAACACGTTTAACATAATCGCAGGGTTATTTAGATACACGACGTCCTTAGAATGAGTTGATCGAAATCCTCAGAGCCAGGAGAAGACCTTAAAGTTTTTATCATGATTTTCGAATTTTAAAAATTATGACGGTTGTAATTGATCCGTACAGGTCCAGGTCCAGGGAAAAGAGTGGGATTCGATAAACAAAGTATCTCACCAACAATAAATTTCATACAGTTTTAGCACCTGCTACATTAGATCAATTACTTGCTTAGCTAGAAAAACTTGATTCTTGGTAGTGGAACAAATCTAAAGAATAATGGACGATGTGCTCAATGACAACCCTATAAATACGTCTGCCTAAACCGATATCATATTTCATTTAAAACAGCTGTCAGCACTGTTACGCCACAGAATTCAGCGAGTTAAAACTTGTCTTAGCATCCAGGGATGTTAACTGAATGACATTCTTCATGTATCATCATGTGTTTCTCTCCGCTCCAGTTCCAATTTTTGTTTTATTAATTTGAAAAGGTTTGACAATTCTCTTGATGTTTCTCAACTTTATTTAAATCTGAAAATTGTTGGAGTAGCTTGCTTCCACACTGAGGCAGGTAGCCGTATGCTTTAGAGTTATTACTTTATTTAAAACTGAAAAGGAGATTACAAATCGGAATGGTTAGGACAACCTACTCAAGTGGATTGTAAATAACTATTTTGATACTCCTTTATTTGGGGAAGAGATTTTTTACATCATTTTAATATTCTTCTTCATTTTTTTCTCAGTGTTTATCTAACGCTTTAAGATGGCCTTTTTTGATTGCTGATGTTTTCTCATATTAAATTAAAGTGAGAAAATGTCACTTGTTTTCATCGTTAAAGAAAATTTATCACTCACAACAACACATGTTGGAAATAGAACGAGAAATAAAAAAAATCTTTAAAACTAAACACCATAAATAAGTAATAAAAAATTATATAAAAACAAATTAATTAACGTTTGATGAATGCAACAAAAAAGTAACATAAAAACAACAACCACAACAACAACAACAATTAATTGTTTAATCAACACAACCATTGAAAAGAAAAACAACCCAAACAAATCCCATAAAACAACCGAAAAAATTTTCAACAAATAAATTAATTTTCTATTGAATTTCAATTAACGACACTCGCTTGCATTCCCTTTCTCTCTCTCACTCGCTCTTAAACGAAAATAAAATAAAATTTCAATAGACAAGACAAAAAAAAGGAAATGTTTTATGGATTTTCAATAGGCCAATCGACCCCGGCCTGAACGTGTTGTAACGTTATTTTCAAAGTGAGAAAAACAAATATTTCGTTTACTCTCCCATACACAGAATGTATTAAACGAGAGATGGGATGGGGCATGGAAAGGTAATAAAAAATTGCAGCATGATTCAAAGATAACGTGAAGAAAAATCTCTTCTTCCGCCATCTTCTTATCAATAAAAATTTTTTTTAGGGGAGTAAGGCTGTAAAATGGACGGACAATGGATTTGAATCGGTTTATTGAAAGTGACAGTACTTCTGCAGAAGAGTTTTACACATATGTACATGCGTATAGGGTGTATTATGTGTTAACGCTTTCTTAGCGCTCCTACTTTACCAACTTACCACAGACCCACTTTTACCCCAACGGACCAACTTTTGTAGTTGACTTATGGTTTTCTCTCACGCTTTCATTGTTTACATGATTACGAGGCCTTTTTTTATTATTTCGATGACTATAGACTTAGAAAATTTCATCTTTCCCTTATCCTACAACTTATTTTTGCAATTCCATTACAAATCACGACATGACTAGGGTCCATTCCCTAAGTATAAAGGGTCCGTCAAATTAACCTTTTTTTTTGAAAATGCTTTAAAAAAAACTACTGAATATTTTCTCAAATTTCTTTTTTATTTGAAAGTACAATCCTTCCGGTTAATAATGGAAAATAATTTCATTCAAATGGCTGCCTCGGCTGGCCATGCAGTTGCCTACACCATAAGATGCCTATTTTGCCAAAAAAAAAAAAAAATCATCTTTTCAGATGAAGCTCATTTTGATCTTGGCGGGTATGTAAACAAGCAAAATTGTCGTATTTGTGGCACAGAAAACCCGCACGCATACATTGAAAAGCCGACGCACCCAAAACGAGTCACTGTTTGGTGCGGATTTTGGTCCAGAGGCATAATTGGGCCATTTTTCTTCGAAAATGAGCAAGGAGTGCCCGTTCAGAATTTTTGTTCACAAAAATTGAAGAGGAGGATATTGGCAACATTTGGTTTCAACAGGACGGCGCTACGTGCCACACAGTCGAAGCTACACTCGATGTTTTGCGCCCTGTTTTTGAAGATCGCATTATCAGCCGTAGAGCTGATGTCGTTTGGCCACCTCGGAGCTGCGATTTTACACCGTTGGACTATTATTTGTGGGGTGCCGTCAAAGATAAGTGTTACGCCGACAAGTCAAAGACAATTGACGCTTTAAAGGACAATATTCGTGAAGCCATTGGTGAAATACAGCTGCACACAATGTGCTTAAAAATTGAACCGATCGTGTAGGCTACTGCATGGCCAGCCGAGGCAGCCATTTGAATGAAATTATTTTCCATTATTAACCGGAAGGATTGTACTTTCAAATAAAAAAAGAAATTTGAGAAAATATTCCGTAGTTTTTTTAAGCATTTTCAAAAAAAAAAAGTTTTTTGGAGGACCTTTTAGTTAAAAAAATTAGAAATACTTGTGATGAAATTGTTTTAAAGATTATGGAAAATCCGCAAAGGTTTTCACCCTTTATTTATTATTATTATTTTTTTTTTTGAATTGGAAATATTTTAAAAAACGGCCACTCAATCATTTGACACGATGAAATTGCTTTAAGAACTTGACACATTCATCGTTTGATGACTGGATTCTAATCTTTCGAAATGAATTTTCTGACATTATAACAGTTTCACTATTTAGTACAGTCTGGCATAACTGGAAACTCCTCAGGTTTCGTTCACTTTTTTCAATTCATAATGAAAATACTTAAAAGCTTTTAAAAATGTTTTTATTTTATTTTTATGGATTTACTTGATTATATCGAACCCAAGACACTAGAAAGAGAAAGACACAGAAACGGAAAAAACACAAAATTGTTATGGTCATCATAAATACATTAAGTGTTGTTATAATAGTTGATGTTGTTGTTGTTCGTGTAAATGTTAATCTCTAATAACAATTTGATTTTGGAATTTCTGCATTAATCTCTACACATTGCCCCGACTCCTCTTTACCATGAGTTAAATATTCGTTCGTTTCATTAGTGATCCACTGAAAAACTGAACCAGCTGCCTTTAAAAGAAAAAAAATCAAATTTTCGATGATGATGAGTATTTTTTGTGTTGATTCAGTTTGTAATGCTGATGATGTGTGTATGTGTTGCTTCATACTAATGATGACTACTCTTGCTCAGATCACAAGAACATAGTCTTGATTTTAATAGCCTTACATGATTACATAAGCAAATGAACGAACGAATGAACCTCTTGTTTGGAAGACTTACTTGCAACTCAAATGTTTTCCGCTGAAGTAGTCTGTGAACAGCAATAGATAATGATGATGCTGTTGCTCTGCTCTGGCTGCTGCTCTTATTGTTGTTGATGATACAGATGAAGAAATCAATTGTATTCATAATATTTTTCTATTGCTTATATGGGCCTCTGTGTGATTATAAATATGTAGATTGTTGCATCTGTTTTATTTTCATTGCACTGTGTTGTTTTGTCTAATACACTTCACTATCACCTAGTACACTGAACTAGAGCTTTGTTACTGTAATAATTTTGGATGGAATTTTGAATACAATTAATTCTAAGGCATCTGTTTAGGTTAGGCATTGTTAGTTATAATACTACACTGAGAATATATATCAGATTTAGTGATACGTATCAAGAATTAAGAATAACCGAAGGTCTGATTTGTTTGGAGTGATCATATATACATACATACATGAGTGGTCATTACAACCCTTCAGTCAGGATTACGACCTAGTTTCTCACACCACTTGTGTTGTGTGTGTTAATTTTATACATGAGTGGCGGGACCTACAGTTTAAAGTCGACCCCGAATGACAGATTTTTGAGAAACTTTTCATGGCAATTTTTATTTACTCAGAGTTTTTGCCAGAAATCTGCTGAGAGGAAGTCGCCGAAGAAATACTTTTAGTATTTTTTTTTTTTTTTCATGTCTGGCCTGGGGCTCGAACTCTGGCTTTTCGTCTAATAAGCCAACACACTACCTACTAGACCACGTATATATGACCCTAGAATAAGTTTTATCTTTTTCAGAACACTAATCTAAGGAATTTTCGATTGAAATGGCAGAGTTCGCTTTTCATCGCCACCATTAAACTTTGGCTGCCCTACAGATTACAAGCGATGGGTTGTCTTATAATATTATCCGCAAATTTTTTCAGAATATGGCCTATCGAACTCCCATTTACGCATTAGTACATACATATATACATAATTGGCCATTACAACCCTTCAGTCAGGATTACGGCCTAGCTTCTCACACCACTCATGTTGTGTGTGTGTTAATTTTATACATGAGTGGCGGGACCTACAGTTTAACGTCGATTGCGAACGACATATTTTTGAGAAACTTTTCATGGCAATTTTATTTACTCCCACTGTCTCCTACTGTCTGACCTGGGTTTGAACCTTGGCTTTACGTCTAATAAGCCAACACACTACCTACTAGACTACGACGACTTCAAGTATATTGTGTTTATGCTCACTGATCGTTTTTGTTGATTGTTCTGGACTGGAATATGCGAGGTTTTTACGCAAGCACTTTGGATAAAATAATAATACTTACCTTTGTCCTCTAGTATACTTAGTTCATCTGCAGACAGTTTAAAATGCCAAAATGCTTGTTGTGGTTGATTTAGTTTATCTGGTTTAAAATACTATCTTAGGATTCAGACGTTGTCAACTATTTTAACTAAGAAATAAAACATGTCCAACTCGTCCACTACTTCGTTATTCATGCAAAGCTACGGAGATTTCGCTTAAATATCAGCTAAAATCGTCCACGAATCTTTAAGTTTGGTCTGTAGATGACTATTAATCTTCTATGCACAATTGGGTACTTACGTTCTTTTCGTATGCCCTCGTTGGTGGTTGTATATACACGCTGAAATTAATATATTTTAGGGAGCTAATAGTGTACCTCAACTTCTTCGGGAAATGTAAAATTTTAATTATTGAAATTAAACAAATTTGTTAGAATAATTGCCGGCTGTTCACGCATCCTACATATAATATATATATAATATGATGATGTTCAAAAATGTTTTGTTGCGGCCCCAAAAATGTTCATGTTATACACCGCATAATTCTAATTTCTAATATTATTTTTATCATGCAACTTTTTTATTTGTATTTGAAAAAGAGCTTGAAAGATAATTTATATTTAATGTTACTTAATAGATTTACAATGTTGTCATTTAAGCTTAATATTGTTCTTTATTGTTTTAACACTCAAAATAATTTCGATGTAACACTTACAAATTTCCTCTGCCATAAAGATTTTTAAAGTGTACCAACCATACTAATGACCGAAATGAAATGTTCAACCATTTACTATTACAAGTAAAAGGTCCATAATTGCTTTACATTATAGTTATATGTATGTTTTATTGTTATTGTTTTTGTTTTTATAAACCTAAATATTTTAATATTTGTAAGAAAGAAAAGTTTTTTTGTGTTTTTTATTTTAATTTTTATTTGTAACATTTCACCTCAATTATATTCCTTTTAATGAAGCAAAACACTTAAAAAAAATAACAGTTATTATAATAATTTTTTTGTTTTGTTTTTTATAATAAAACACTTGCCCTATCGCTCCCTTCCTCTAACGAAAAAAAAAGCTTTAAAAGAAATCAAAGAAAAGCGAGAAAATTTTTAAAAAGAAACAAACAGCAGCGGCGGGATATTAAAATTATTTTTCTAAACCTAAATTTAGTAATATGCAATAACAACAACAATAATAATAAATTACTATAACACCTCATGTGGATACACTCTATTTTATTTAATAACTTTTATTTTCATTAAGGCCCAACGACGACAACAAACAAAATACTTTCTTTTATTAACAGCTTTTAAATGCTTATTCTCAGAAGAAGATATAAAGAAAACTTTCTTATCAAAAGCCAGCCATTATTTGCCTCTTTGGTAGTCACTTTTTCAGAATGCTGTTGCTTATGTTGTTGCTGTTACTTATTACTGTTACTGCTGTGGCCATTTGCTTTTGTTTTTGTGTCAACCATAATAAATTTCCTATGGGAAGTCACGTTATTTACATGTGGTTGTTTATTTTTCTAAAAACAAAATTTCTTTTAACAGTTGCTTCTTCTCTCCCTCTTGTTCTCTTCTGTTATCATATTAAGCTTAGCCGAAGTGTGCCTGTATAAAGCGACTACACACAATACGCTATTATTGTACCTCAGTTGTTGGTGTTGTTGTTTTAAATTATGTTGTGTGGTTTATATTAAAATAAAGAAAAGGGTCACCACCATCATCACCACTACCATTTTGTAATTAAAGCTTACCTTTGGGTCAATATAAATACAGACAGTCCGGTAAATGTAAATATCAATACAAAACAACAATTCCACCACTCACTTTGTTGTCGATTTTCTTCTCTTATAAACAATAACAAAAAAACATTAGCTGTGTCTTGCAAGCTTACAAAAAGGAACAGTAATATCTAAACAATAACAACTACAACAACCATTAGAGACTTACGCATATTATAATGCAATGTAAACAAATAATAACAATAAACATTCTCATGCCTCTTTACATACACGTTTTCTCATATTGTGTTTATTATTTGAGAGTCAAAATTACTGTTTTTTCTTTCGGTTTTTTCTGTTTGTATTAGGTTGGGTGCATATAAAAATAAACACGAGCAACGTACACACTTGTATTTACACATGCATTCTTTATAAATACACTCTTTTTATTTGTTGTTTTTTGTTTTGTTTTTAACTTTTGTGTTGATATTTTAAGCGAAAGTGTCAAGTTTCCTTGTGAAACTTTAATTTTAGTTTCTTTTTTGAGGTTAGAAAAACTAAAATGGTATTTTTTGGAATATATGTACAGTGTTGAGAGAAATAATAATAGGGACGATATTCTTTTAAGATTAAATATGCATGTATATATAATCAATACATCGAGGAAGAAAAAAACTTGTGTGATGGTATAAAGTTGTGGGCAAGTGTGTCGGCACCACATATGGTCCATTTGGAATTTATTTGGCAAACAATGAATAGGACAGTCTATTTAAATTTTCTAAAGAAAGATTGAAAACAATATGGTAATGACCGTAGGCATATAGCTCCTAACGTTATGATGTGATATGCGTACCAAACTTGCCAGAAGCTTAATACGCTTCCACAAAGTCCTAATATGACACCAAGTGTCAATTCATTGTATTGGTACTACCATAAACGATATTTTATGATATACAAGCTATAAAATAAAATTATTAAATCCTACTAATTCTACCAGTTCTTCCAACCATAATACCTCCGTCTCCGTACTTGAAAGTTTTTTTATCCGATTCAATAATATTGATTTTTTTTCCTAATCCGAGTACAAAATTTTATCCTTCCAGAGTACAATTAGCTTTTAAAATTTTTTTTTCAACCTTTTTGGCTATGGGAGTCCCTCAGACATCCATTTTATTTTACCAACCTTGATGTACTATTGATAGTCAGTTGCCCCATCTCAACTTTTTCTTTCATACCTACCCAATTCTCGATCAATGTCTATGTATGTTGTTTCAGTTTCTTCATCAAGAGGTTCACATATAGCCTTAATTTGTGTAAATAAACCGCCTGGCCAACAGGGAGTTTGATGCGGAAAAGCACAAAAATCCATTTAACACGACGAATTGAATCTCTGCTGACGTATGAGCAGTTTTATTCGACTTTCGTTGGTCTATTTTTCTGGATATCATGAACTTAGAAATCACACACGTTAATCAACTCAAATATATCATACGAAGTGTAAAATCGTGCTTTGATTATTTCACATATACAAGTAGATAGCAATCAGATTTGGTTTTGAGGTGATGGAAGAGAGAACTCAACTACTCACAATAATATATAACATTAGATACCCATACATGGTTAGTCATTACAGAATTGCGGCACAGCTTCTCACACTACTTTTGTACAAATCATCGTCGACTACGAAAGATACTTTTTTTTGGCATTTAATTGCTCTCAGGGCTATTGTCTGAAGGCTGCAGAGAGCAGTTGTAATGAAAAATAAAATTTAAGAAGGTAAATGCAAAAGACTTTAATTTTTTAATGTATTATCGTGGTGGCATGCATATACCAAGAGTGCCGTCACCTCAGTGGCGAAATTAAGCCGCCGCTCCTTCCTCCATACAAGCAGCATCGATGAATTTTAAACATTTTCTTTCAATTTTTTTTTTCTTCAAATTGTAAATATTGTTTACTGTACAAAATCTAATTTCCCGTTACTATTGATTTCTTTATTTTTTCGCTTTTTGTTTATTTCGTTTTTTTTTTTTTAATTTTTAACTGTTAAAAATCAAATCATTCAGGTGTAAAATTTTAATTACTACTATTTACAATTTATGTTTCTCTCTCTCTCTTTGTTTCCATTATTTTCGTTATTTTTCTATTTAATTTTTAGTTTTAGTTGATTTATTTTCAATGTTGTTGTTATTCTTTTTAAAATTTTTATTTTTTCTAGTTTTGTTTTGCAGTTAAGAAAAAACAAAAAAGATTAAAAAGTTAGAAAAAACTTTCTTTTCAATACAATTCTTAACAATTGTTGGCTTTTAAAAGTTTCAATTCTTTGTTTTCATGGCTGTGTATAATTTGTTTTCTTCTAATTTAATATTGGGTATGTGCACTAGTAATCTTTTATATAAAGTAGTATAATAGTAATTTTTTTATAAAGAGTAAAGAGCCCCACCAAAAGAAGAGACCTTATGTCCTAATAAAACGATCATTTGATCTCCGTAAAGTTATGACTTGAGAAACGAAGTCCAAAATTATTGTATGACAAGTTTGGAGGGATTAGGAAAAAACCCAGTAACAGTATATAAATCTGAATACAAAAGACGCTAAACTTTGGGCTCCATTTGAGAACCACGGACTAGACTGCGGCGACTGTGTGAACTTCATGTATGAGTTATCTATTCTGGTTTTTGAATTATGAATCGTTCGTTATCATGTATAATGATTTTCTATCATACAAAAAGCCGACCATACATCTTTTTTTTGTTTTTTTTTTTTAATTTCTCGCAATTTGCGAGAAGTCATAAATTTACTTATATTGACATTTTACAGCACCAACACAATGCACTGCATGAGTAGGATTTCATCCCCAGGCTACAGAATTTTTCGACAAAGAAAAGTTGCCTATGTTCTCTATAGAAATTAATTCCCCCATACCCAATATATTTTTTTTTTATTTATAATTCTTTTTAATGCCTGTTTAACCGTATAATTATTTCTACTGCCCAATAGTTTTTCTTTTAGCTTTTATTATATTTGCGATCGTTTTTTTCTCTTCTTTTTTAAATTCATTTCCTTTATTTATTTGAGATTACTTTGAGTCTTAACTTTATGCTCCACTTTTTAAACGTTAAATGTCACAATTCTATTCTATTTCGAAAGAAAAGAAGAGTACATATACACGGAAATCTACTCCCTTTTTTAATCTCCAACAATCCCGGATGTTTTTTAAAGCAATTTAAAGTTACAAAAATTATTTGCCCAGTAAATGTCAGTGGAGCACTAACGCTTGAAAAACCTTAAAATCGGTTTTCATATGTAAAAATTAAAATTAATTGTACTTAAGTTCATACAGTGGTGGGAAAAATAATGAGGATATATGTATGTATATACCTAACAGTCCTGTTTTGCTTTTTCTTCTTTGAAAATAATGCCTGAAAAATAAGGGGCATTTCTCCTCTCGATTATCGGATTTCTTTATTATCACATCAAGTTTCCCACTTCATTGAGCCATACCATTGAGTCATATAATTTGCTCAACGGATCAGAGAAGTGTACAGTCCGTCGTGAACGCACTTCGCACGTTCTTTTTCGACGTGTAAAATCGTTGATTTATTTATCATGCATCTTGTTAATTTTATCATATTTCGATTAGTTTTTTTGTGTCATTTTAACAGACAACTACAGTTCTTAAAAAAATTGCAGTGGAATAATTTCATTGTCCGTAATCGCTAAGAAACTATCATGTCCCCTCAGACGGGAACAACCGCTTATAGATTTATACGGTGTTCAGGTATGCACCTTTATTGCGTAAACCGCAATAAACGTCATTATTGAGCTCAATATTTCATATACATTTTCAATTAATTATTGCGCAATAAATACGCAAATTGTTAAAATACTGAGTAAAACTTAAAATGCAGCACTGTCATAAGTATGTATGTTCAGTGCGCATATTACAATTCTACGAACACTTTCTGTTGATATTTGTCAATATTTGTCATAATGTCAACAACGACAAATAAAAACAAACAACAAAACAAAAAAAAAACGAAACAAAAACAATGTTGTTGAAACAACCAACTGTTTTGTTTACCAGCTATCAAATGAATATTAAATAAGCAACTGAACTGCGTATATTATTATGTCTGAACACTTAAAATATTGTACTCAATAAACTGAATATTGACTCAATAAGAGTGCATGTCAACATATTATGTTGTGCCCTCAGAGAGGACAGCCGAGTGCAAAGGGCTAAAGTAGGGTCCGTCATTCATCTGATTGTGTTTAGCAATCACACGTAAGCTGCTAAGTTCATCAGGTCTAATAGAAAACCCGCTTGATTCCTTTTTAGCATTGGCTTCAATGTTTCGTCAATCTCACTTAGCCACCACTAGATGTGGTTAACGAATTGGATTATTATGTCTTCATTTTAAATACTGGGCTGGGATCCAAAATATATACGTTCTGTAAAGTATTCTCAAATAATTTTTTAGTTAGGTTAGGTTAGGTTAGAGAGGACGTGTACTTGTCAATTAAGACAAGTACAGTACCCGAAGGTCGAATTGAACCATTGTACAACGTCCTTGTTTCTAATACCACTTATGTTGTGTGCGTTAATGTTATACATGACTGGTGGGACCTACAGTTTAAAGTCGACTCCGAACGACAGATTTTTGAGAAACTTTTTCATTGCAATTTTATTTACTCTCAGAGTTTTTGCCAGAAATCTGCTGAGAGGAAGTCGCCGAAAAATACTTTTTGTATTTTGTCGTTTTGATGTCTGGCCTGGGGCTCGAACCCTGGCTTTTGCGTCTAATAAGCCAACACACTACCTAATAGACTACGGCGACTTCAATTTTTTTTAGTTAATAGTTCGCGTTTTTTTTTTAATATAATTATTAAAAGTGTACCTATTATTTCTGCAAATACTGTTTATTTATATAAAACAACAACAACAACACAATCATTGAAAGAATTTTACAGTAAGTTCTTGCGTTAATAAAACCTCAAAAAACACATAACTTTATAGGCTATGGTGGCACTAAAAAAGAAAAGAAAGTTGGTGTCCCTATTATTTTTTCCAACACTGTATTCTCTAATTTGTTTTATAAAATTGTTTTATGGCAACAGCTTAAAAACCACATCAAATTTTAAATGCAGGGATTTTGTTGCAGGTTTTAAATTTTTATAATATTTCCATGAGCAGATTAATTTTGTTTTTATTGTGTACATTTTTTATTTTTATTATTTTATTTTCTAATTAAGAAAAACATCTTTTATAATTCCTTTCTTTTCTCATCTTTTTTTCTCTCTATCTTTACAGGTAAGTTTTGTCTGCAATTTGTTTCACTCACATACAATAAATAAATAAATGTGTGTTTTTTATTATTATTATTGTTGCTGTAATTGTAAGTATTTAAATAATGTTTAATTTTCTTTTTATTTTTTTTTGTTTTATTGCTAATGCCTTATATGTTGTAGCAAGAAGGTTAACGATTTCTTTGTTGTAATTGGTCACTATTTATAATACCAGACCATACCATAGGCCATACCATAGGCCATACCCCATGCTATACTATTACCATACCATAGGCCATATATTTGATGAGCGATTATAATTTTACTTTCGAAATTTTGAAAGCGTAAGAAATCCTTAATTTTTCTTTTTGCAATTAAAAACAAAACTCGAATAGTTTTTCTATTTTATTTTTTTTTATATACGATTTTAAAATGAAGTGTAAACAATAAAGAAAATAGCCTTTTGAGCTATTTTGCTAAAGCTTAACAACTAAAAATTAAAATTCTACTTCTGTGCATATGGGAGCGGTAAGTCTGTGATTCACTTACTTTACTTACGAGCCTACATGTATGGTCTAAATATGGGGTCAATGCGAACAATGGCTTTTGGCTCATAAACCGGGCTTTAATCAAGCAAATCTTATGATTGTTTTAAATATGATGAACTCTTTTAAAATGGCTATACAGTAGAGTTGATTGGGTCAATAACTTATTAGATAACCCCCCTGGTAGTTTTTGCTTATTTAATAAATTTTCTTTAAACCATGGAGAATAGCTTTAGCTACTCGTGAACTAATTGAAATATTTTCTGTCGTTTTTAATAAAATATTTTAATTTTCTTGCACAAAATACCTTGAAAATGCGCTGTCTGTCACACCATTAATGCGAAAGCCCAGCTCAATATCAACAATGCTTCTGGCCATAAAAAATCTGCTCGAATGCCTAGTAGCGTTTATCGTATTAAAAAATCTAATTAAAGAGGCGGCAGCAGCAACAGCACCAACTCAAAAAAAAAAGCCACTCTGTAATGCGACTAATTGCAAATGATAATTGAGATATTGGTTAATGATAACAACAACAACAACAAGAGAAACAAACAACAACTATGTATATGCCACAAGTAGAAAGAGCAAACAAAAAACTTCGTAAATAGTTCAAGATTACACCAACCAACAAAGAAAAAAAGTAGTAGGCCTAAGGAGAAATGGAAACGCAAAAAAAAAACGCCAACAAGACTTGATTCGTTTCGTTTTTCTGTGTTTCTAGTTTTTTTTTTATTTATTACTGAGGCAGCTATAAAATAATTTCAAAAGCCACCAAAGATAGAAAAACAACAACAACAAGCAGCAGCTCTATAGCAACAGAAAAAAAAATTTCTACAATGTTACTACAATGACGTTTGCTAATAATGTGGCATGCCCCAAGGAGTCTAACTAAGCTTATAAATATTGTTTAGCACACAACGATTGGTTATTGGTTGGCAGTAGTAGTAGTAGTAGAGGTAGTAGTTGTAACAGAAGTTGTAGGCTGTGGTGTGTTGTTTTATTAGATCGTCAAGGCAATGAAAAAAGAAAAAAAAAAACATTTTGTTGCAATGAAGCGCAGCGCCTGTTGCATGCGTTTTTCTTTTTGTCTAAGGAGAAGGAGGGGGGATTGTGGCGGTACAGCGGCACAGTAGACAAAATGTTGGAAAACTAATTACTTATTACAGCAACTGACTGTGCGGATAATTACTTTATGGAGATATTTTTTTTTTTGTTTCTTCTGCTTGTTTTTTTTTTTTTTTTTTTTTTTTTTTTTGTTTTTTTTTTTGTTTTTTTTTTTAAACCTCCCTGCTGCTATATGGTGGCAACGCTTTTATTTTAAAACTGAAATCGTTGTTGAAAAACTGACGAAAAAAGTTGTATTTCTTTCAAATCAGTTTTGAAAATGTTTCTTTTTTCTTCCATTTTTAATACATTTAGAGGGGGGGGGGGTTTCTTTTCAAGCCAAATTGGTTCCTCTTCTACACTCTCGAATTTATTTCTTCATCATCTTTAACAGCATCAGCATCTTAGCATCTGATGATGCAAACAATACAACAGCTTTAGCTTTACTAGCACCAAAATAATAACAACAACAACAACAATTTGACAACTCGGAAATGTTATTTGTGTTGCATTTGATTGAGCACCCCGACACTACTCTACACCATACACCCCCCCCCCCCCCCACACCCGAATACTCTAACGGCAAACGGAGACAACAATTACACTGCATTAGAAGAGTAGAAAAAAATCATTCATGCAACAACTTTATATGTGAACAACAACTGGCAACACTCGGTACCAACAGCAATAGCAACAACAAAAAACAATAACAACTGCTGCAAACTACATTTTACAACATCACAACGTTTCTTAACAACAGAAATAATTGTTATTTGAAGACAGCAATGACCATGTTGGTTGATTGTTGTTTTAATTTTTTTTTTTTTATAATCATTTGATGTTGATGTTGTTGTTGTTGTTGTTTTAATAGCAATAACAGTAGTTGTTGGTGTTATTTTTTTTTTTACGTTGTTAAGTGAGCTTAAAAAGCCTGTCGCAAGCTTATAAATCTTACTATCGGGCTCCTCGGATATTATTTGAAGGAATTTTTTCTTTAAATTCTGCAACACAGGATTACGGAAAAAATGCAACTATGTATGTATGAATGTATGTGTATACTAAGGTTCTCCTTATCTAGCATACGAAAAAGCATAGAAGTATTGAAGGAAGAATTTTCTTTAAGGGAAACACTTGAATTCGAATTCATTTCATTTACACTCTGCTCCTATCAGCCATAAAACCTTCAAAGGTCAGATAAGGGCAGCACCCCAAATGTATCCATCAGCATCAAATGGGAAAGCTTCCCTTATTCCCCCTCCATCGTCAATCAACTATTTAAATCCAAAAGGAGGACTGGTCTACTAATGCAATGTCTTGCGTTGGTTTTCAATAAGTTGTACGAAGTGGGGTGGGAGTGTACACAAAATAATGTTGATCAGTGTTATACATATCTTCATTACAATTTTTGGTGGATTATTACACAAACTTTAAAAGATCAGAGTCTCGCAAAGACATGAAACAGTCCAAGCAATGTACTCCACTTGATGAAACAAGGACCCTGAATTTAAATTACTCCGTCTCCATGGCAACGAGACTCTTTACGTGTAGTTTAGGAGGCCATAAATTGCCTAAAAGTCTTTTAATTAAGTGTGCTCAGTACTGCCTGTTGAAGGCTACAAATACTCTCAATTCATAGTGTTCCATCCTCGTAACAAAGAGATTGTTTTCGTATACTTGGAGGAGGACTTGAAATTGTCCAAAATATGTTGTTCATTAATGTTCGTCCTTGTTTCCAAATGAAATTCTGTGCTTGTCTGTTTAAATCATTTCATTCTTTTACATTCTTTGCTGCTGGCCGTGTGGTTTATTATAATCATTCCATTTGTTTTTGATTTTTGAAGATTTTTCCATTTCGTTTCTTACTTTTACGCTTTGGTTAGTATTTATTTTTTTTTCTCCTTTTTTTAATAAGAAAATAAAAACAAACAAGAAAAAAATTTAATGTTAAAGAAGTAGTAAGTATGTATGTATGGAAGCAAGCATCAAAAAACAACCACAAAACACAGCAGCAGTAATAACAACAGCAACAGCAATAAAAAGGTGTTGCATGACAAGGTGACACCCCAAGTGAAGTGGTGGTGAGCTGCTTGAGAAGGAGCAACAACGTGATGACGCTTCAACTTCTTCGTGGTCAGTGTTGTTGTCACATAGAAATCAGCAAATGAAAAAAAAAATACCTGTGTTCATAATGATTTGCTTTACGTTGTTAATGTGTTTGTTGTCTGTCTGTCATACCTTTTGGAATGAACTTCCTACTCTTAATGGATATGGAAACAATAAATTTCAATTCAACATACATACTATAGAGAGTGTTTTTTTTACGCGATCTTTCATTCATATTCTCACTTTCATTCATTCATTCATACATACATTTTTGTACAAAGTCAATCAATTAGTTTTCTTGGTTTTATAAACTCGGAAGCAAAGAAAAAAAAAATTCTTTTTAATTTTAAAAATCATTTTTCATTTTTCCTGACAAATTTTCCTGTTGTGTGTCCACCACTTTGTCCACCATTATTTACAACCGCCGCACCATCAGTCAGTAATTCAATTTGTTGCCCGCTGTTATTAAGAGTATTCGAGTAGAGGCCCCACCACACCACACCATACTTCATAAATAATTCATTTTCATTTGTAGTGTCCGTTTTATTGCACTTTTAATAGATTTTTTTGCACTAATTTTCAGACTTGATTTGATTTGAAATCAACAAGTTTTTATTGTCGTTGTTGTTGTTGTTGTTGTCTTTTAAAAACGTTTCAATTTTAATTGAATTCATTACACATGTAAATTATAATATCAGACATAAACTTCACTGATTGTAAATTTTTATTTTTAACACTAAACCTTCCGACATATTACATATATGTACCTATTTCTACCGATGGCGGTCAAATGACCGCTTTTGAAATAAAGTTTATAGTATTCTCCAGTTGATTGTAATTAATACAGAATTTAGCATGAACAATAAACACAAAATAATTATCAAATAATAATTAAAAAACATTTATTTTTCGGGCTTTAGGAGTATATTTTTAGAAAGAAGGCTCGAAACTGAAAAATTATATGTTTCTTCATTCCCTTTATTGCTTATTCCATAAATATGAAACGTGCACCACCACGTGCATATAAAATTGCAATGACATCATCTAATTCTTCTAAAGTTATACTCCATTCGGATTCTAAAATTCAACGTGCTTCTGATTCTGTGCACATGTTTATATGATTCATAATTCCCTGGTCAAATATCAATGAAAATGCACTCCTTACTTTGCCCTTCATAATGTTGCGTGTCGCATGCCCCGTTGGCCCTGATATTTCTCTGAAAATTGTATGAAGCGGAGATCTTCCAGGTCCCAGAACCTTGGTGGCCAAACTGTGTTCCATCAACTGAATTTTCAATATTCTTATGTTTTCTTACATTCATCTTCGGAACTGGAGAACAATCTTATTATTTTTCGTCCCCTATGCGTGCTCACAATGTTCTCTTCCCCATGATCCGTATCGAATAGCTCAGCATCAGTGTCTAATGGATCATATATACTATCCTTACTCCCAGAATTTTCTTCTTCATCTACTTCAAAGCATAGTTCGCTTATATTATTTATTTCCTCCAGTAATTTATTTTGCATTGACATTTTAAAGCTAAATTTTTGAATTTGTATTTGAATAATTCACCAACAATAAAATGCAGAAATTAGTACCTATTATTTTTATTTGCTTATTACAAAAAAGTTTGTAGCCTATTTTATTATTACAAATAGAACTAATCACGTCGCAAATATTTGTAATGCCGCGTACAGAGCCAGTAATCTAATTTGAATGATTGCTATTTTGCCTCACCTCGAGAGTTACCTTCATACGCTCTGTACCCAGCATAAAACAAACTGTACTGCACATGGCATTTTCCTAGAACACAATCGGATGACTTTTTCTTGGAAAACTCCGGTTTTTGTGTGAGAGAGAGAGATTTCGAGATTTCAATGCAGATAACTTCATAAAATTTCATATATATTCAGCGGTCTGCTCAGAGTAGCCAACGGTAGAGTACATATTATTATCAGGAAAAACGAAAGAAGAAGAGAAATATATATTGAAAAATTATAAACAGCTATATATTATAGAAAAAGTCGTGTAGTAAGTTCAAAAAAAAAGAAACCTGGAATTTAACAATTCTGATTAAAATCTCAAAAGCGGTCCTTTGACCGCTCTGGTTGGTTTAGTGTTAATTTCTATTTTTTTTTTTTTTTTTTTTTATTAATTTATGTTAAGTTGTTAACATTGATAATTACCAACGGAAATGATCGATACAAAAACAATTTCATTTTTCATTCATTCATTTCATATTCCTTGTTTCATGAAAAAAAAATATCGATCGGAAACAGTTATGGGTCCATGTTGTATGTAAGTGAAGTGTATAGTGAGAAAAGAAATTTAACCTGATAATTTCAATAAAATTAAATAGGAGAGGAGATTGATATTATGTACATACATATGTATGTATGTACCAACATAAATGTGCACACCCAAGATAATTATTGGATTCATTTAACGCAATTAAAATATGAATATTATACAGTGTCAATACAACCATTATTATCCCCACTTTTATCCCCTACTACAAACTAGTTACCTCGTGTTAAAGCTTTTTACTGTGGCAGTGTGAGCCAATCACCAAATGTAACATTCAAGTTCAAAAGCAGGCCGAAAATCATATTCAAATAACAACATGTCGGCTCTCCGAAAGAAGTCCAGTAAATTTTTGATAGTAAAACATCTCATTCCACCCTGATGAAATTGGCACTGACTGAAAACGTTCAATCTCAGCACAATAAAATATATGATCTGTTTTTGTTTTTCGACTCCCCCAGACAAAGTTTGCATTTCGTTTCATCCAGAACATGCAACTAACTGGGGTGCTCTTAGTATGTAAAATTTCTTCCAGAAAGCCGCCTACTTCATCATTGATCCTTTTCGACAATTTATAATGAATTTCTCTATGGGAGATCTCACTGTACGCGGGTGTCTCGATAGAAAACCGAATGCTTCTCTAAAGGAGTCTTTGCAACCCACGAGCCCTTTTCCAGTCTGCGATCCTTAGAGAGTAAGACCAACGTTTTAACATCGCCCCGATTTCTACTCTGTTTATCGTACAACAGAACTCGGAACCAATAAAATCTGTTTGGAAATCTATTTCCCGCAGAGTTCATTAGCAATTTTTTTTCTAACAATCCCGATATGATCCGAAAACAACCACAGAAAACATGTTTGTTCAACGCACAGAATTGTTGAAGACGATCAAACGATCAAACGCGATGCCAGCATTCTCAGTGTGAAATTATTATGGGGTACTGCATCCCCTTTATTCCTCTTATTCTAGTACAATTCTTCACAAAGAAGTGGCGCTATAGGTGTAGGCAAACAAATCTGCATTTGAAGGCTGCCTAATTGTATGCTTCTTGCAACCACCAGTTTCACTTTATGCTAAGAGTTATACCCTCACCGACTTTACCCCCAATTCCATTTTTTATTTTCTTTTTTTCCCTGTTGCAACTGCCGAGACTACCCTTTAGTCCTTTCATAATACTCCTGTATATTTAAAACGAATTTTACGCATACTAGTAGCCATGGTACCATTCGATTCATATTAAAGGATTTTTAATGTGCTGCCCTCATGATATGTGAAAATAGTATCATTCAACCGAGAAATTGCTGGCATGACAGTCCGTATCTTATATCAGTAATACCAATAAGTTTTAATCTGCCTGGCAGATCGAATTTTTTTTTTTTTTTTTGGGTACATGCCAGTTCCTAATGATGTTGGCCTTACAGATGCTCGTTAGAGAGTACGGTCTTATCCATTTGCATTAACAAGTTTTGGGCTTGGTTTTCAATTCGAATATTCCTATTGATAAGATAATTTAAATGGAAGCCGCTGTGGTCGAGTAGGTAGTGTGTTGGCTTATTAGACCCGAGGCCTCGGTTCAAACCCCAGGTCAGGCATCTCCAACTGAACGAAATATGAAAAATATTTCTTCGGCGACTTTCTCCCAACAGATTTCTGACAAAAACTCTGAGAGTAAACAAAAAATTGCCATGAAAAGTTTCTCAAAAATCTGTCGTTCGGAGTTGACTTTAAACTGTATGTCTTAACACACGCAACATAAGTGGTGTGAGAAACTAGGTCGTAATCCTGACTGAAGGATTGTAATTATTCTATGTATGTAAGATAATTGAAAATAGACTCTCCTATAAAAAAAATATACGTGTCAAACGTTGAAGAAATGCCTTACCAAGCTAGTATATCATCGGTGGACTTCTTCAGAAAGTAGGCGTAGTACGCACAATCAACAAAGTTTGTGAAAGTTTTTGCAAATATTTTTCGAAAATTTTTGCAAATCTAAACTGCTAATATAACGATAAAATTTGAATTTCCCATCAAAGAAAAAAAAATCACAATATGCGTGCGATTCGCATACAGAAGAAATCGATTTTCACACACATTTTTCTTCCAATATTTTATTTGTCACGGAGCCGCCGGGGTCATATTTTTTTATTATTTCTACTACAAAATATTGTAGTATTATTGACTTCTCTCCTGTCCATATAATATTTTTAATTTCATTATTTCGCATTTAAAGAATTCGTTTAACCAAGACTTTGAACTCTAATCACGGCGAGCGAGTGAAACAAATGCCACAAAAACAAAATCGCACAATAATACTTTAATAATACATTGTAAGCGATAAAATAAAAGAAAATAAAATTTTTTTTTTTTTTTTTTTTTTCAATTCAACAATTCCGAAATAAAAGAAACGAAACAAAAATCATGAATCTCACTACTCTATACATCATAAAGACATCAATAACTGCTGCTTGCCTGGCCTCCTCCTAGCCATTAGGCCTCCCTCCCCCTTTGTTTGGAAAACAATTTGCCACGACAATAAACAATTGGAAAATTACAATTATTGACAATTTTATGAAAATTATTTTATTATTGAATTTGCAAAAAATTAAAATTTGTTGTTGCTTGCCATGGTTGTTGCTTCATTTTTTTTTTTTTTTTTTTTTTTTTTTTTTTTCAAATATTGACTTTTTATCTGCATGAGTGAGTAGTTTTTCTATTCAATTTTGAAAATTGTTTTCTTTTACAAATTGACGAAAAGAAAGTCATAAGTTTTGGTGAAGAGAAACACACAAAAACAAACCCAAGCAACAAATAATAATGACCCACAATTATTAGCGGTTTTCTTTGCCAAGGAAAAGACAACAGATTTACAAAATTTAATACACAACCTTTCCCCGCCACCGCCTTGCGCTCTTTTGGTAATCGAAATGAGTGATTAGTGATGGAAGGTAGTGGTGGCAGTGATCGTTTAATAATTTAATATTGGGTTATCGAAATAGTAGCAGAGTTGTTTTTTTAATTTATTTTTCCGCGAATCTTGGAATACGATATGAACCATGATTTCGCATCTAATACGCCAGCACACTCCATACTAGACTATGACGATTTCAAACTGTAATATCACTATTGGATTTATATGGTCTAAGTGTAGGTATCCAAACTTCTTTCGGTAGGCAATCAGCCCTATCTATTTGAACCTGCGGTACTTGTGTTTGAAGTTAAGCACTTTAACGACTACCATCTACTGAAACCACGTTATAAAACCAAAACTTTGATCTGTTAAAAGTTTAAGTATTCAATACAAGCGTAAAGTCAATCCTACAGCATGGCCACGAAACTTGAATATCTAAAAAAATTGAAGGTTTTTTCTGCTTATCAGATCCTTCCTTCAATAATGTGCACACCTTCTCTTGCAACCTTTTCAACTTAGCCTAGCCTATAGGCAATAATAACACTATGCGACAAAATAAAATGAAATACACCCAGCTAATGACATACATGTGTAGTGTAAATTGAGAGTTTTGTAGAGTAGAACTCAAAAATATTTTTTTTTTTGTATTTCTTGAACCATGTCATCTTTGATAAGATGACATATATAAAAAATATAAGACGACTGTTATACTATTTAAATAATAACTACGGTAATTTTTGTCCGATTTGATCAAACAAAGTGTGAATATCTTCACAAGATAATGTACTTTCAGAATGGCATCACTTATTTTATATTTTTTAATTAAATTTTGCAATTAAGAATAGCTAAACTAAAAAAAAAAAATTAGAAAAAAAATCATATTTTCCAAGTTTACCCGATCAGAACCTCATAACATGTAAGTTTGAACCATATGTTTATGTATACCATTTTAAAGGCCTATTTCGACGCCTCCGTTCTATAACATTCTAAGTCGAAAAAGAGTGTTTTGAGTTATGAGGTCTCAAAAGTTTTCACGCGACATACGACTATATGGGTATTCTAGTAGATTTTTCCCTATAACTGCGGAACGGATCGGCGCATCTTAACCAAATTTTGACAGTATTTAAGTTAGAGAACGTAGAAATGCAAGAACATTAAAAACGTTCTATAACGTTCTAATATAGAACGGAGGCGTCGATTTGTCCCTTTTTCAAAAAACTTCGGATTTTGAAAATAGGTTAAAAAATATATGGGTAATTAATAATTTTGTATGAAAAGATCAAGAATACCGTTTTTTTTTTTTTTTTTTTTTTTTTTTTTTTAATAAAACAAAAGTGGAGGTTTTGGAAAATATAAAAAAAATATTTTTGAGTTCTACTCAACAGAACTCACAATCTACTCTAGCTGGGTGTATTTTGATTGTCGCACCGTGTAATTTTTCTCTTGAAGTTTCTTCCCTTTTCCCCAAGTTATATTGCGATATCCGAGAGAACGAAATATTCCCCTTTAATTTCACTTTACGAAGGAATGTATTTGTTTACAAAAGTAATAAAATGTCATCTTTCTCACATTTGTTCATGTTGTTTAATGCTATATGGGCACCAACATTATCTAGAGTCTCGAATACTTTTTATATGACACAATATTTTTGCAGGAACGTTTAATAAAGCTGAAGATTGGGAGGATTATGAATTTTATTTAAAGCGATTCTTTCATTAATAATATCTATTAAATTAGGAAACTACCGATGAAAAGAGTAAAAGAGTCTTCAAACTAAAAACACAAAATTATAATAAATAATCATTAATTTGTAATTTTATTTTGAGTTCAACTTCCGCTTTAAATTTTAGACTGGCTGACGACGGCTACCCCTCTATAGTTTGTAAATTTTTACCATTTTTTTTTTTTTTTTTTTTGCTCAATTGTTGCTGAGCGGCTGACTGATAATGACTCGTTTGTTTTTCTCTAAACCAGTGGGATATTAATTTTGTTTTTTGTTCGATATTTTTTTAAAATTTTGTATTTTTAATTGTTTTACTATGACTAAACATTTCTTTTTTCGTTTTGTTTATTTATAAGCAATTTTTATTTTTTTTTAATTGTATTTTGATCTATTTTTCTCCAAAAACTATCTGTCCTTGAAGCTTTTCCTTTTCGGTTGTATTTTTCGTTGTTTGATAAATGCATTATTACGTGTATTATCATGCTGTGATGACCGTATAAACTGTTGCAACAATTTAAAAAAAGTCATTACGATGGTCGTCGAATAATAGGAAATATGAAATGAATGCATTCAACTTTTTTGGATCACATGTACATAGTTTGTGGATACCAAGTTTAAAATCCTTATTTGTTCTCCCCTATCGAAGCCTTATCGCTGAAAATGATTTTTCGATGTAGATTATGGTCTGCGGTCAACTTCTCCAGATCACATTCAGTGTCCACGGTGATTTGGCTAGGATCCCCTTTAACAGCCGTTATTTTGTCTTAAACAGACTGTCGGTTGTTTAGCTCTGTATGATGTGAACGTTTTTAAATTCTTGCCAAAAAAAAATTTTTTTTCATTACCCCTGCCATTACTCTACGGTGAATTACTTGCATAATTCTTTAAAATCATTTCTTAATGCAAATGAACTCATTAAAAACTGAAGCGTTTTCTTAAGTATTGTTGGGACATTTTACGAGCTGGTGCTTCTGGTAATTTTTACTCATTCTTCGTTATTTTATTATGTGGTGTGGCCAGCAAAACCAGTACGAGAGTTTTAATTTTTTTGCTTCACATTTAATGCCATTCTTCTTTCACTGTATAAAATAGATAATAAATTTGAATTCTTTCTGGTGAAATTAAAATAGAGGAAATCATAGGTGTCGTTAGCTGCTTAGCGTCTTGTTTAATTTTTATTGGCCAGCCTACCTTCATATGTAAGAGAAGAAGGTATTTCGTATACAAAAAAAAAATTAGTTTTATGCACTGGAAGCAACGGTAAGAGTAACGTCATAATAGACACAATAAAGCATATAATTAAAGACCGAGAACAGAGTATGAAATGAATTCATTAACAAAATTACATAAACAAGAAAGATAACGAGTCATAAAGAATTGTAATGTTCCCTTACCTGTCTCTGTCTCTCCCTCTCGCTGGCTCTCTCTAAAGATAGTAATAAGGAAGCCACGAAATTGAAATGGAACAAGAAAAATAAAAACAGCAGCCACTTGTGATGTGCACTATACATACAGAGGCCAAAAGCCTTTTGACTGAGAAAAAAGATGGGGGGAAAAATGGAAATTATTATGAAATTCAAATCAAAACGAAATGACAACGATGAATAGAATAGAAAACGATAAAATTGCGTCACATGTGCAACACACATTTTCATGCACTGCACACTGATTCACTAGTTACTTACTCACACGCATTCCCTCCCTCATGCCGCTAGCCACTACCAAACGTTTGCAAGAAACAAGTGAAAATTTTCAAACCCCTTCAACAGAAGAGTACTTTGTCTTGCTTGTGTGTGTAACAAAAGTAATTTTTTTCTCTTGTTTCCTGCTGCCACAAGTTATTCTAACACACATTGGCTATATACATACATAGCTGGTTGGCTGGATGGCACTTCATTAAGTGAGTGACTGTGTCATGAGAGTGTAAAGAACTTGTTGTCGTCAACGGCGGCTCTATAAATAGTAAGTTAAACTAAATTTTTATTTCCATTTGTATTTCCATGTACATACATATATATGTATGTGTTTTTAGCACTTTTTACTCTTCTTCTTCTTGTTTCTTATTTGCTGTCTAATTCTCTTGGTTTTATGATTTTGATTTCTTATGAAAACATTTTAGATCTCAAAGAATTTGCAAATTGTGAGAAAATACTTCTTGGCGTTGTTAAAATTTAACCGTTAGATAGACAAATTGTTGCTATAAAAAAAAAAACGATTAAATATTGGATTTTTATTATGCGATCGTGTATTTAATCAAACTTTTACTAAACGAAAGACAGCATTGTACTCTGGAGTCTTATACTGTAGAAGAGGATAATCTTGCGTATATTTTCCAGCAATTTTGTTCCACTGGAGAGAGTTCTCCGAGTGTGTAAAGCGATCTAGCAATTGAAAGCTGACAGGTTACTGGTGGTTATATTTTTAGTGGAAACAATTTCTGTTCATTTCCATGTCAACTAACTGTTTTACTAAAAAAAAATTTTCTCTGCAAATGAAATGAATATCTATAGACCCACTTTTATTTTATTTTCTCTTTACTGACAGGCTCTTTATCTTCTCTACTTCAACCATTCTATTTTCAAAATTTTAACAGAATGCACACCGATAGTAGAAGGAGTCCCCTATTTTTAATCACGGAGAGTGCGTTGTCCGTCGTTATTCAATCACTGAGCTGTATCACAGAATATGATAACCAGCACCGTTCATACGTACCACCATCTCATTCAAATAACTCTCCATATTCAATTATGTAGCAACTTCTCTGGTCTCCAGTAAATCTTCGATGAGAACAAATCTAACACCAGTTTTAAACTGCAATCTGACATTAGACAGTGCAATACAATTTCACAAAATGGGCCTATGTATCCCATACAGATGGCATTACGTATTGAATTGATATCTCAGTTGGTAGTGTTAGTAGTATTAAGCTAAATAAAGACCCTACTCTTCGTTTGGCATGGTACAGTATACGCGCGACCTTCCAATATGCGACACTACGATTTCAACTTTCCTTCCTTGACCAGACTTGATCATAGTTTACCATTTCATAGCACAGTTGTGCAAAGAGAACTCACACGCATTCTTGTGTTTTTTCATTTAGTTGTCGATCAGACTGCGACAAGAACACATGTGCGGCGGATGCCTTATCATGTTATTTCAGCATAACACTCAAAAAATATTTCATGTTAAAAATGTTCTATGTTATTAGCTAGTCGTATTTCATTTTTTTTTTTATTTTGTCGCATAGTATGATTTTTTTTAACGCTTTGGAATGTTCGCTTTTTTCTTTTAATAAAAAATGGATTTTTTATTTTATTTTTATTTATCTAAAATTATTAAGCCAAAGTTATATAGCTTTACATATGTATGCTGATGAAATGAAAATAAAAATAGCGTATATTACTAACAGTTTTCTATGGCTGTAAATAAATAAATTCTCTCAACTTATTTTCTCTCTCTTACTCACTAACACATAACCAAAATTTTTTTGACGAACCCTGGTTTAAATCAATAAACTCTGCTAAGTATCCATATCTATTCACTGACTGTGTGTGCCAGGACACAAATTTGTGTGTTGCATCGAGTTGTTTACGATGATCAAACCACACGAAGCAGTGCGGTTAGACTATCCGAAAATATAATGTGCGCATCACCCTGTTATCACTCTTGGTGTACAGATGATAAACCGTTCGATGCCCCTGGGAAGTTCACCTGAAATCTCTTAATCCCTTTCCCGCGATTAATGAACATAATCACGAACGTCTTATCAAAATCCAATTTAGAACTTTCTTGGTGTTTAATCAACCACACAACGGAAGGCTTCTTGGAACGCGCATATGACCAAGGTTCCTCGGTTTTAGCCTGACGCGAATTGCATCCTTATAGCACTTTTCTTTGCTAAGGGGGGTTGAATTCAATGGTCTTGGTCATCAAGCAATTAGTATAACAAAGGATCGAGTGTTACCATGGGACTGGCATTATCAATTATTATAGGACTTTCACTTTCTTAAGCAAATAATGGATTTCTTTTCTGTTCATATTTCCAAGCAGATTATTAATCCCGGTTTTATAGCAAATGTATGTACTCTTAATACGAATAAATAATAAAAAATATGTGATGTGTACACTGTATTTCCCTCCCTTATGTTGGAAATGTCATAATTTTTGTTATTGTTGTTATTGTTTCATAACTAAATAAAACTGCAAAGTTTTTTTTTTCTTTTCGAGCCTTTAAAAATTCCGGGAATTTTGCATTAACATTGCAATTTGTGCGCTCTTTCCCAGTATGTTGCACTTGCTCTGCCGAATGAGGGACAAGAAGAAGACTTAAAATTAAAAACAGGCTGCTTTGTCTCTGCAAGTTGGAAACAATTTTAAACTTTTACCCGGGGGTTGTTTGAAGTTTATTTTGAAAATATGCACAGCAAGTTTGTTTATTCTCACTCTCTCCCTGGAGAGTCGTTGAGATATTTAATGAGAAATTATATTCACAAAATATACAAATTGTTGTCATAACATTTTAAAATTTGTTAAAATTGTTTCTTTTCTTTCCCATTCTTTAATTATTTTTTGTTTTGCTACTCCATAACCAGTCCAATTAAAACAGTCATCAGTCAGTTACACTGACCCTGTTTTTATTACTCCTCATAATTAGTTTTCTCTGCTTCGTTTTTTATCTCTCTTCCACTTTTCTGTAACATTTTGTTGCTAATGGCTAAAATGTTGCTAAACATTTGTTTATAATGCATGCATACATACAAGCAGACTTCTCGCGCACACAAAACTACACAGTGGAATAATGTAATTTAACGGTTATTGAACTAAACATGTGCACAGTGATGGGCAGAATTAGCGTTGAAAGATTTTCAAAAACTTGAATTCCAATTAAAAATCCAATCAGGTGGGGAAAATTACATCGAAGACAAAATAATTATTTATTTCAGAATTAAGAGAATAAAAATGATTTTCACTTATTAAATGCACCCAAATTTTTGTTTTATTTTTGAAGGCACAGTCATAACCCACATTCTTAATCACCCAACCAATCCCTTAATATCTAATCGCCACCACTTTTGATTAACGTTGCACTGAAGAATACTCATGAGTATTATTGTTCATAAACAAAATGCACAGTCATAAAAATTTCGAAGATTGAAAACTTTTGTTAATGGGCGAATACTTGTTTCCACAAATCCAATCCCGATAATTTAATTCTTTTAAAAACATGAAAGAATGACTTTTTTACAGTAATTCGTTGAACGAAGCAAATTTTTCATTTTAAATTTTGCATGTATAACATAAAAATTGGAGGATTCACTACATATGGGCTATATTTTACATATGGTTTGTCTTTGCAGTAACTTATGACATTTTTCTGGTTCAACATCCGTTATTCGTTAATAATTTTTTTTTATTCGAAAATGTCAAATGTTGTGTCCATAAAAGCATCATTTCCAGGAAATTTCGTTTTACTTCTTCAATTTGAAAAAAGTGCAATTAGAGCTTACCGATTGCTGATTGAAGCGATTATCCTATATACATATGTTGCATCAATTTCGATGTGTTATTGAAATTTGGAAGACTTATTTTGTTTTTTGCTGTCAACTTTTCGGATTTGTAGAAAACCTGTTTGTTTAAGTTAAATATATACTCGCCTTTTTTATAAATCTTTGGAAGGTATTCTTTTTTCAATATTAGATTTAATTTTTTTTTTTCTAAACTATTGAAATAAAATTTTTCTATCTAGAACTAACTTTTCTTTATTATTAACTGCTCTAGTTCAATAAAACGTCTTCACGTTACTAGGTTTCCGTTTATTGTCTTGTTAGTCAAGTTTTATGCAGCACCAATTAACCAATTCTTTATTTTATTCGAAACAAATTAGTTCTTACACTAATATTTTGTATTTACTTTATATAGTTTATTTCATTTAATTTTTCTTTATTTCTTCTTTTTTATTTTTTCCCTTAACTTTTCGTTATTAAAAATGTTATTCAACCAAATTCTACCAAAAATATTTAATAATTTTCATATTAAAATACATATAATTGTAAATACATTTTTGCCTACCAGTGTTTACACGAAAACATTTTTAAAAACACACATGCTACTGACTCATACTCATTTTACCGTAATACACGACAAAAAAAATTATGTATATGTATTCCATAAATAAGAACATATTTTAGTTAAAACTATTATACATTCGCAACATGTTGCCAAACAAATAAAAAGCTATGAAATACTATAAAGAGAGTATTTTAACAAGGGAGAGCCGACAAGTATACCAACAGCTGTTACCATGTAAACTTTTAAAAAATTACCGTAAAATTTGTAAAGAAAACACAAATGCACACAATAACACGAGTATGTAAACAAAAGTACTGGAAAATTGTTCGTTCAGGCAGAGAGAGAGAGAAATACTGACAGAGAGAGGTATTAAACATAAAACAGTAGAGACTTGCATTAGGCGAGAGCAATGTAATAACAAAATGCAGCCAGTTATACTGTATTTGTCTCTAATATTTTGATTTTGTTTTTGGCTTTTGTTTTTACACTGCGTGAGTGTGTGCGTGTGTGTATGCTTTAAATTGTTTTTGTTTAAACGAAAACTTTATTGAGTTTTCTTTTTAAGCATTTGGGTTGTGTTGTTTTATTTTCGTTTCTCCACTTACCCAACCAACCATTTATCCAACCCATCCATAAACCAAAACGGCAAAAAGAAAAGAAAAAAGTTTCTGTATTTATGCAGTGTGTTGTTGTTTTTGTTTTCTGGTTTTTCGTTGGCTTTTTGCTGGATCGATAATATAAAACGTTTTCCACTTTTCCAAAAACAGTTCAGTCTTTAACTTTAACTTGCTACGTACACTTCGCGTAACATAAAACGTGTTGTTTTAAACGTGTTTTAAACAGAAAAAAATTTGTAATTTTAAACCACATAAAAATAATAATAAAAAAAAATAATTAAACAAAAGCGTTCTTCCATTGAAATTAATTTTTTTCTTAGTAAAGATAATAAAAACAAAAGAAACGATTTTAAATCAAAACGAACAATATTTTAACCAGAGAGTACGAACTGTTAAACTTAAAGCATATTTAAAAACAAAATAATTGTTGTGAGTTTTTTTATCTTCCCCATGGACTTTAACGATGAGCAAGGAAGTAAACTGTGAAATATTTTTATTAAAAAAAAGTGCTTTTAAATAAAAGAGAAAAGAAAATTATTAAAAAATAATTTCCATAATTCCATAAAAGGATTGCAATTTTTGTTCAATTTAGTGTTGGTATTGGGTAAATTTTGTTTCTTTTAATTACGTTTATATACGTACATAAATCCCAGCATCCAGTATACTCTTAATTTTTTTTTAAATATCAATAAAAAAGAAAACCAGAGGAGAGTTGCTGGAGTATCCTTGACAACTCAATTTTTGTTTAGCCTGTGTTAGTTTATTTGTTTTGTGCGCTCTCCCGAGTGTATACATTTGCAGTAAAGTGCTCTTTCATCGTCTTCCTAATTTTTATGCTTCTAAAAGAGCAAAGAATGTCTAGGGAATATTTTTTTTCTTATTTTTCCATAAGTGTAGGTGTCCTGTATTTATTCAAACATTTTAATTTTTTTTTTTGTTAACTTTTCTTTACATCCTTTATGTGCAAGAGCGATTTGCATTTTTTTTTTACATGAGAAAAATTATTGATTTTCTCTGTTAGATTTTCTCCAACAGAACCACAGTCCCCAAAAATATTTCACAGTTTTATTCGCTCTTAATTTGCTCTCTTGTTGAGTATAACACATGTATGTTTTTTTAACATATTCCCGTTTTATTTTCTCTCTATCTCTTGCCTTTTAGCTTAAGAAATATTTGTTGTTGTTTTTTTGTTGTAATTTGTTTTTGTAATTAAACAACTGAGAGGAGACTGTGACGTTGTTTATCCTTTTGTTTATCTTGTCTTGGGGAAATTTTACGTCCTTGTAAATTCATTTATTTATCTCAATCAACCCATATACATATACACACAGAAAAATGGCCGCCTACGCTGCATTCAAACATGTTGAACTTTACAATGTTGGCAAAACCAAAAAGAGGTGAGTTTTTATTTTATTTGGTCCTTTAAATATTCGTTGTTTTTTTTTTTTTAATTTTTTCGAAATTGATTTAAATAAATTTTACAAAATTTTGTCGATGATATTCTGATATCAATGAAAATTTATGAAAATACTCGCATTAGATTAAATATCCTTTTTGTATTGAAAAGAAATTTTACTGTGATTTTTAGTGAAATTTTTATAACAGTAACTGAAAAAATTCCAAGGGAATTAAGTATTCAATTTTCAGTATGGAATATTTTAATTGTTTAATGTAGATTGTCATACAGAGAAGGGAGGCTGATAACGTTAACGTTTTAATCTATATAAATAATATAAAAACGGTTTGAAATTCCCAGCTAACGAAAGCTAAAATTCTTTAATCTAATCACTGCAAGTCGCCGTATCTTGAATAAAGCAAAACATAACAAAAAAAAATATATTACTTGCGGGGGGTCTTCCTAACAGCAGTTTTGTGGCAAAAACTCTGAGAGTAAATAAACTCGTCATGAAAAATTTCTCAAAAATCTGTCGTCCGTTTAGTCAGGATTACGATCTAGCTTCTCACACCATCCACGTTGTGTGTGTTAATTTTATCTATTCGCGGCGGGGTTTTACAGTTTAACGTCGACTAAGAAACGCAGATTTTTAAGGAACTTTTCACGGCAATTTTATTTTACTTTCAAAGTTTTTTCCAGGGAACTGCTGGGGGGATTCACCGCAGAAATATTTTTCATATTTCGTTTTGTTAGGACGACGAAATCATGTCAAATAAATTCAAACGAAGCCATAAAATTTCAGAATTTTAAATTTAAAAAAAATATCTTTTCCTCGTTTTCTGAACCTTAACATTACTATTTACAAGTCTTCTATAAATATTTATGGATTAATTCGTATATAAAGTTGTCTAAAAATTATATTTTCTGTTGTTTATTTTTCATTTTTTCAGCCTTCAAAAACCATTTTAGGGTACAAGTAAAAACAGTGAAATCTCCCGTAGGCGGACACCGGTCGTCACAACAGATTTAACCGTTAACGGGAGGTGTCCGTTCACTGGATAGTTCACTATAAATATGACAGGATTTTGTGCTATTTAATATACTATTATGACTAAATGAGTAGACAAATTTCAACACAACTTAAATATACATACATACATATGTACATATATGTTTATTTATTTTTTTTAATTCATTACACACATTTATATAAACACAATATAGGATGGATCTCCCGAAATAATTTTTTTTATTACATAATGAAATGTAAATTTATGTGGTAGTGGAGAAGAACTGGTGGATGTTTGCTTGCCTCCATTTTTTTTTTTTTTGCATTTCCTCAAAACCGATTTTCCAAATTTGTAAGTTTTTCATATGCCACAAAGTCATTTAAAACGAAAGCTTTCAAACGCACAATCTGTGTTAGTGCTTCATCGAACGATTTAGTTTTATCGATTTTTTGCTCTTAAAATTCCTATTCTGAATCATTTGATATTACTTCTGGAGTTTTTGCAACTTCAAAATTGATTTCAATGTCATCATTTTCTTATCGATGTTTAAGAAATTTTCAAAACAGGTCTCATTATTTTCTAAAATTCTTGGAAAATTCATAAGTGTCTTCCGGATGAAATTCGTTGACAATTTGGTTTTGATTAATAAAACCGGCTTTGTGAAAACAGTTTTTGATTGTAGAAGATTCCACTATATTCCAATCAGTTTTTATAAAACATATTGCATCCAGCACGTTGATAAAAAAAAAAAAACTAAACAATCTGCCAATGATAGTAAAAAGGGGAATCACACAATTTTATATATGTATGTTACATAGTAAATGTGTTGCTGTGGGGTATGAACATATATTTTTTTACCGGTTAACATTTTTGAATTTTGTCCGTCTACTGGAGGTATTATTTGAAAATAAAAAAGTGTCCGCGTCCTGGTAGTGGAATGTCCCTCTAGAAGAGAGTAATCTGTTCTAAAAATTCTTGTAAAACAAAGGGACTTCCTTTTGAAAGAGGTGATCGCCTACGAGAGGTGTCCGTTAGTAGAGTTTTCACTGTATATGCAGAGAAAGAATTTTTGCCATTTAAAACAATATATTTCTTAATAAGGCTGTCCTCTTAACAAATTGAAATATGTGAAATAAGAGATATTTTTGGGATATATTTGCTTAGTCTGGCCGTACCTTTTGTCCTTTTTTCAAATAATCTAGGGCACGTAATCTATACAAATTTTGATAAATTTAAATTTTTTTTTCCCAATTAAATATTCAACCTTAACTTGTAAAGTAAGTGCTTGAACCAGATATCTGCCATTTGTAAAAGCAAATCAAAAATTTAGAAAAAAAAAGGTTTTATTATCAATTAATCATTGGAATCTCTGAACGTTCCATCAGAGCATTTGTTTAGCAACCACCACCGCAATTTCACTTTTTTTTTTAGAGGTTTTTAGAAAACCTCTACACTATCGCGCCGTTAACATCTCATCGTCATTTTCATAATGTCGTATCGTATTGTAATTGGGCCGTTACCAGAAACATGATTTTTTTTTTTGTCAACAACAACACCAACAACACGAATAAATATTAATAAAAAAAAAGTAAATTTGTTGTTACCTTTTCTAAGGTTTCTTTTAATGAAATTCCGTGTTACAGTTTAAATAGAAATATTGTCAGTAAAAAACAAAAAAAAAACGAAAAATAAGTGGACTAATCCACTAAAAACAACCACCATCAGAGTAACTATCATATGGCCATTACAACAATTAAAAAACAACACAAACAATTCAAAATTTTGTAATCATTATGCCTTCATTCATTCATTCAATCATTGGCACAGCTACATACATATGTACTTATAATATTGTGTGTACCTATGCCTAGCCAGACGTACGGTCTACGTAGTACATCATCTCACCCTCACGCACACATTTGGTCGGTCTCAAGTTATTTTTGGATGACTTGACTTGACGTAATGACTGACAAGAGCTCATGCTAATCACAAACGATGACGAGAAGAAGGAAGAAGAGAAGTATTTTTGTTTGTTGGTAAAATAAAAACAAAAAATAAAAAACATGTTGACTCACATGTGCCGGTAAATAATATTGTTTTACTGGTGGCGATAGGAAACGGAAGGAGGAGGGGAGGCAGAATTGAAGTGTCGTTGACCAACTGGCTTGTGACTGTGTTGTAATTAAAAGGGAAAATAAATGAAATGATTTTGTTTTTATCCGCAAATAATTGTATGCTTATATTGGGTATATGCATTAATTCTTATTGTTTTACACTTGATTTTTTCGAAAGAACTTTTTACTTGAAAGTACGAGTATTACTGTCTGTATTCCTTTCCCAGTGATTTTAAATCAGTATCTTGAACGCAAAGAGCCCAGGTTTTTCTCATTTTTTTATTCAAAAAGTAATAATCATTCGAGGGGCGGATCCTGATTTATTTTTATTAAAGCAACTTGTCACGTAAATGTTTGAAACAATTCGAAAGCAATTATTTCAAGATTTCTCGTTACTCTGGTTTTTGTAATCGATTAAGTATGCGATCATCGATTAGACTCTCTAGATATCAGAAATTGGTGTAATTTGCTATTGGCTGGCGCTAATTACTCTCCGTGTCGTTTCAGGGAACTCAAACAATTCTGGTACAGTATAATCTCGATAATCTGGACAATTAAAAACCATGTGGTGTCCGAAATTTTACTGTATTTAGGAAAGCTGATCCCCCATAACTTCCCACTTAAAACTGCGATATTGCCTCCGACGTATATCTAGTAAAGTTTCTAGGCTCTGCAATCAATAGGCGTCCTTTTGTTTTTGATATTCCTTTTCCGCGCCCTTAGGACTGTCAAAAGGCATCTCCCGCATCTTATTGTTCTTTCTTTGAATTGCGTTATTAAGTTTTTTCAGCTCAACAGTTGATCTGAGAGTTGTCGTCTACCGTTGTCAGGGAATAATACGCTGTTTTGGTTGTAGCAACGATGAACATTGCGCATTGACCCATAAGATTGTCCAAGATTAAGTGCCTAAAATATTAAAAGTCCGCAGACAAAATGCAATCTAAAGATGCTTCGGGTTCAAAATCAAAAACGACTAGCAATACGAATATATAATCTTGAACTGCCAAGATTAGTGCAAACACACAACTTCTACGGCAATCGCCTATGCAATAAAGTTGAAAACTGTTTAATAAAACCGTCCTGGGAAGTTTAGTGGACAAAAAAGTGTCTCCATTACAATAATATAAACAGCTAACAACAACGTCAAGTATTATAGTCATGAGATGAAGGTAATATCAAGTATTTGATAAAAGCGGGGACATGCCCTTTCTTGTAAGGAGCTAAAAGTTGAGGAATGTCAACCAATGGAACCGTGGCCGTTTTGTGGCCAGACACTTTAAATCATAAGATTTTTAACATGATAATGCACAATCCATTTAAAATCTATTTAAGAAAACCGTGCTAATAAGGTTAGGTGGCAAAGAAGTGAGGAGGATCCATTATAATAATACAAAAGTATCTATCGCACCAAGATATACATATGATATGTATTTGAATTTCTCCACCCTCTATATAATCGATAAATAGCGCCTTTTAGGGATTATTAATACATTTACAGTAATGCTTTCATATTTCATTCGGCTCCATTTGCTTTTAGTCGTATTGATTTATTTTTTCCAATATGGAAATTATCGCATGTGGGGTCGGTCGGTCGATTTTGGGGGTGAGAAAAAAAAACTGTAATAATAAGTACATACGCCCGTGTACAAGTAGAAATTTACTTTTAAAAGTTTAACAACCTTTTGCCTATTGTCTGTCTTCTATTGGCCGCTGATTAACACACACTACACATATGCATTCATAATGTTTAATACTATAAAATATACAGACAGACACACAGACAGGCTGTCTGTCAGCCAGTCAGCTTATTTAGATGGCGGACTTTAGTATCTATTTTTGCCTCTTGCATATGAATTTTGTTGTTCTGTTCAGTACATTTTTAGCCCTATAAGTGCATTTGATACTTAAAAAACTGGTGCAGTATTTTACACAAATTAAAGGCATGTATGGAGGAGAGGGTTGTTGTTCTCTTCCTTTTTTCTTTTGAAACATTTTAAAAAATATTTGAATAGTGGCAGGAAAAATTTTAATCGTTTTCTTTAAATAGCAACTTTAGAGTCGCGTACATTTTTGAATTTGTTTGTTCTTTTTTTTGAAATCCATGTTGTTAACATTTAAATTTATTGCCTACTTTATTAAGAACAATAGAATATTTAATGGATTTAGAAGGATTTTGAAGTTCCCTTTCGGGGATCTGTATCTGTTATTATTCCCCATCAGCCATCCAAGTGATTAATTATCTTACACTAGTATTTGTAATATACTGTAATTTGTAATTTTATTAACGTTTTCTTTTATTTTTCTTTTCAGGTAAGTCTCCTCCAAAAACTATTGAATCTAATTTTTTTTAATAAATACTGTAAGTATGATAATATTGTCAATCAAAAAAAAATGTAAATCTACAGGAATGCAAGGCATATATTCTTGCAGAAAACTATAGGATTTCTATTCAATATCTGAGAGGCACTTTTATTAGGTTACAATACTGCGAAGTATATTCCCTTATATATCCCTTATTCAGAGTCACAATTATTCGTAGTATACTATCTCAAGAGTGCGCCCCAGAATAGCTGGCCTTACATTACAAATGGTTGTACTTTATTTTATCATAATCATGGACCACTGCAGTATTTTCCAGACACAGTGGTCATGGCTATTTAGAAAGCGACGCAATGCTTGTTGGCTAGCGGGATTTTTCGGTCAGCCAGGCTTCAGTTAAATCTCTAACTCACGCAGTTTCGAGGGCAGTTTTTGTCCATAAATGTCGAAGATTTCTTAGGGAAATTTCAGATCATTCAAAGATAACACAGCCCTGCAAATTTGGACTTTTTTTGTGCAAATAAGATGGCTTCAGTTGTTTTCGAAGGCATTTGGCGCGCTAAACACGAATCTGGTTTCAAAAATTTTCCATCACGTCAGGTTTTCGAGATAAAGGGGGTTGAAAACCATAAAAATAGCGTTTTTGGCAATTTTTGAAACATTGTAGAGCTCAACACTGACGTGCTAGAACCATCGCTATTGTTAGAAATTGACAATTGATCTTTGCTCTTTAAAATGAGCCCAAAGCCAAATTGTTTGCATACACCCTTAAAGTAGGGGGTGGGTTTATGTCAAGGGGTGCAAAAGAAAACGAAACACATTATGGAGGTCCTTAAAAATTGATCAGATTTACTTGAAAATTGTTACTCATGGGTTTTTGGGGTCGCTGATTACAGATCTTCATTCAGATTTAATAAATTCAAAATGACGGATCCAATATGGCGGTCGAGGTTTATAAAAATTAATCAGATTTACTTGACCGCCATATTGGATCCGCCATTTTGAATTTATTAAATCTGAATGAAGATCTGTAATCATCTTCTGAATGAAGATCTGTAAAAACCCCTGAGTAACAATTTTCAAGTAAATCTGATCAATTTTTAAGGACCTCCGTAATGTGTTTCGTTTTCTTTTGCACCCCTTGACATAAACCCACCCCCTACTTTAAGGGTGTATGCAAACAATTTGTCTTTGGGCTCATTTTAAAGAGCAAAGATCAATTGTCAATTTCTAACAATAGCGATGGTTCTAGCACGTCAGTGTTGAGCTCTACAATGTTTCAAAAATGGCTAAAAACGCTATTTTTAGGGTTTTCAACCCCCTCTTTCTCGAAAACCTGACGTGATGGACAATTTTTGAAACCAGATTCGTGTTTAGCGCACAAAATGCCTTCGGAAACACCTAGAGCAATCTTATTTGCAAAACCCATGCAGGGCTGTGTAATTCTTGTATTTCGGGACATAGGGATATCATTGGAAATTGCATTGCAGATGAGCTAGGCATGTATGTAAGTCATAATCTCCGAAATGACACACAGGACATACATATGTATTCCGATTGTCTCAGTTAATTTGAATATTATCCACTTGTTGAACAGGGAAGTTCAATCTCGTTGGCAGCAAGAAGATACTGTACTCACTTGTGTCCTTAAAAAGCATCGTCATCAATTGCACAACAGCGAATCTTATGGGCCATTGTCCTTTTGGTATAGATTTAAAAATACTTGACATTACGACAGAAAATTCAGGTAGGAGCTGAGGTTTTAAAGAGGAGAAAGGCTGTCTTCCACCTCATATGTCAGTGCCCTGCGTTCGTCATAAAAAAGAAGGAAATTTTGGACCTCTACTTTCCGACATCCTTATCCGAGCTCTTAAATATACATACATATTTCTGCAACAGCAAGTTGATTTCCCCTGGGGAATGTTTGATCCCCTCTGATTGTGGTATGACAATTGCCCATCACTTCCTACCTTTCTCAGTCTATTGATAGAAGAGTTAACAGCACTTGTGGACTCCGTAACTCACCGTATATTGCTGTAAATATTATAAAGGTTTTGAATTAAAAATGAAATGTGGAAACTTTCTGTGTTACTTGATGGAAGAGTTAGCACTATTTGGACACTTTGCTTTGTAGCCATATGTGTTTCTCTTAAGATTTTAAGGGCCATTATTACAACTTGCCGTTAACCAAAGGGAGGATTTTAACAGGCATATAAATTGTTTTTCATTATTATAAGGGGACAATATGGTAGAAGTGAGCGTTAAGCCAAATGGATGATCATCCTACCGGTAACTTTTAAAGTTAAGTTTATGTTTTAACTTGCCGTATTATATATTATTTTCAATATGGCAACTTCAAATTTAAAAAAAAAACGAAGCCCGTCATTGCCACTGCGTTAAAGAAACTTGTTTAATTTGAGCAGTATTATCGACATTGCTCCGGCATTGCCATATTTTTGAAAAAGTTAACTTTATTTTATCATTAGGTTCTAATAACGAAAAGAAGTTAGAGGTGACTTTAAAGTTCACTTTAGCTAAAGTTACCTTTAACTAAACCCAACTTCAACGGGAAGTTGTAATAATGGCCCTAAATGTTCTTTGCACATTAATCAATTTTGAAGCCATCAAGAAACAAACAAAGAACACCTTAAAATTCTAGATGACACCGAACTGATATTCATAAAAAGTTCATCGCAACACCCATTGACTTTTTCTACTTCGTTTCCAACTGTGCGATGTTGTTGCCTCTATGCTAATCGCTTGTAGTGTAAATGAAATGGTTTCCTACTTACTTACTTGTCCCTTCTTTAATTTGGTCGAACAACTAGCTACCCGACTAAAGAACTTCAGTCATTCGTGCACTGGCACTTGTATTTGCAAAAAATAAAAAAAACTTTGAAGAAAAAAAATTGGCCGCATATCAAAGAAAATATTGATTTTTATTGTGTTGTTGTTGCCAACAACTACTTGTGTTCTGCTCCTCTTGTTTTTGCAGCATATTTTTGTGAATTACTAAACTTGTGTGTGTTTTTTTGTTTTTTTTTTTGTTTTTCTGTGTCCCTACATAGGAACAATGGGAAGAGGAGTAGAAGAAACAGAAATAGAAAGAAAACATAGAAAAATATTTCCTTTTCCCGTTTGCTTCTTTTTTCCATAGAATTTTCACAGTTGAATGACCTTTGGTAGGCAAAAAAGTAAAGTAAAGTTGTTAATACCACCACCATCACAATCTCCACATCGCCCTTAAGTAAGCACACATTCATATTGAAGTTTTAGCTCCCTGAACCCACCCAATCACTGCCCTTAAGTGAGTGTTTTTTTTGTTAAATAATTTGTTTCTTTTTTTAACTTAATTTGTGTTATAAATTGGTTTTTTAACACCTCTATTCAAAGAAATGTTTCTGTCACTGTAATAACTTTGCTCTCCTCTTAGTAATTATTCGGGAAAATTTTCATTCGTATTCATTGTTTATTTTCTAATGCTCGATGATTGTTTATCACAGCTCCTCCATATGCCCGCCCGCCCTTTTTCTTTTCTTCTAATGCCTACAATTTTAAAAATAGTTGCGAACTAATCTTTCTGTGTAGCCGCCCGCTTCTTCTCCTTAATGTCTTTGCAACAGTATTTTTTGTTTATAATCCCGACACATGCTGTCTGCAGCTATTACTCACTGTGGCTAAAGCACGGCCCTCCATCTATCCACACACTTCAAACAAATTATAAATAAATTTGGGAATTAAGTTGTTGTTGTTGTTGTTATTATTTAAAATGAATTTGTTTTGAAAATATTTTTTCAAACTTCTTTTCCGAATATTTTCCAATAAAACAAAATTAATTTGATTTTAATTTTTATTTTAGATTTTATTTCCCTCGATTATTTAAGGAAAGTTAAAATTTCTTGTCATTATTGCTACAATGCTCTGTCATAGTTTGGAAATTTAAACTTTTTTAATTTAAAATTTATTTTTTTTTTTCTAATTAAAGTTGTCGGAAATTTTATTTTCTATGATTGAAATCTTTTTCATTGGAGGAGTGTAAATTTTCTGATGAGGGAAAATTATGTGTCATGCAACATGACAAATTCTAAAATTTTTCTTTTTCAAACACCACTGAAATAATGGGTGCAACATTTGTTTCTTTTTAATGTAGAAAATTCTTTCAAACCTACGTGTTTTGAAAAGAAGACATTTCATTAACACTGGTAGACTACTAGGGGTCGACGCGATCTAGTGAAGAAATTACAATTCATTGGCGGCGATTTTCTCGCAAAAGCTCTGAGATTAACTGACAGTCACGAGAAAGCTTTTCCAATTTTGACTAAGAAGTTGTAATGGCCTGTGACGTTTACACACACCGTTTTGAAGTACAGTCCCTAAGAAATTTTGTATGGAACGACGACATTCAAAGAGACGTCAAAATCGTTTAATGAACTAAGAAATATAGCTCGTACTAGCGATGAATGGAAATAAATACGGTTTTCGTAGCTATTTATGTTTAGAAACAGTGTTGCAAAATTGAAATTTTGAAATGGTACTGAACGATAACTAAAAGAGTACTTTTTTGCATCAAATGGTACTTTCGTAAAAAACATTTATTTATAATTAATACATGTACGGAATGGAATAGAAATGGAATGAAAAATAGCGAAACTAACGTTGTATAACGTTAACGTACATTTATTTTATTTATTTATTTTTATTTTTTATGAAGAGCAAATTAAATACTTACGGAAATTAAATTACGGTTCGGCGAGCGTTTTAATTGTTTTTCGTATTCTAAAAACGAACGTACGTTGGGTAGCCGTTGGGCTAACCGGGGCTGAAGACTAATTCTACCTAATTTCCACCGCAAACCATAAAATATGTAATAATAAAAAAGTACTAAGAGTGGTACTTTTTAAGTGAAAAAGTACTGAAAAAAGTACTAAAGTACTGAATTTTTCAACACTGTTTAGAAACATTATGTATCTTCTGTGGAAATGAGAGTTGCATTGTCTTTCTATTTTAGACGAATATATCATCCATTACGAGCCCCGGATACTAGATGGAATATAAGTTATTTCCAGTACTTCGCTGAATACTTTCCAATCTATGTATTGACACTTGCCACATGAGATTCTTATGTATATATGTAAATAGTATGTGTGTCCAAATTTTTGTTATACCACATTGATGCTATAAACGGAAACGGTTGCCCATAATTAAATAGCGAAACACAGGATTGGTTTTAGAAATTAATTCGAAAGTGAAAGTTTTCAATCCAATCCTGAGATTCTAATAATTAGCCAATCTATTTCGAAAAACTTTAATTTTATTGAATCTAATTTTACTTCTAAAGGTTTTTTTTTAAATGCTTCCTTTCCTGTTTTTAAATTTAAAGAAAACAATGTGTGTGTCTGTGCGATAACATCGAAATGTTTTATTTTTTTGAAGTACCTTTTGATGGCATTCAAGTGTCTGCCATGACTTCTGAGTGGAACTCATTCGAAATATCCAATTTCACATGTCGCTGACGCATAAATCAGACTGAATTCGACCAAAGGCATGGGTTATGTGGCCTTTGAGGAACGCGATGGCTAATGACTTATTCGCATGCACTTGCTTCTTAAGAAAACCCCCAGAAGATAAAGTCTGACGGCGTCAAATCGGCTGATCTCGGTCGCGAGTCTATATCACCTCCACGTGAGTTAACCAAAGGTTCCAAAGCATTCACTTTCATTCTTTACAGATTTAACCATTTCTCTAGTTGGTAAATGTGTTCCTACAAATTCTCGTGGCTTCAGACAAATCCAAGAATGTTTAAATTGCTACGATATGTTGTTTAAACTACTCCCAGTGCCCCTACAAGTACTTTTGTTCTCCAATTCAAACTTTTTGGTCTGGCCGTTGCGCTTCTTTTCAGCGTAAAAATTCTAGTTTCGATCAGCCATTAAAAGTTTAAATTTAAATACAAGAGTTTTTCCGGATCAAATATTGTGACAATGTTTACGTTGCTATTGGGAACTGATTAATAACTAAAAACAAGCCATTAAAGAGCTTGAATTCACCCAAAAATAAAGAAATTGAAATGTGAAAGTGGTATTTTGCTACGTTTTGCAATTTATATTTTAGAATCATACTACTCAACATCCCGGGAAGATGTAACCTATAAAGGACAAAGTCTATATAAAGGAAAAATTAGTATTCAAACGTGAATAAAACATAATTCACACACGGACAACAGTGTACAAGTAACAAACAAATACTGATATGACTCGGATTTGTGTAACGACGTCTAACCTTGAAAGTGATATTTGATTCTACGGGTTCTAGTATTTACTTTAATGTCTTGAGAGAGACTAAAAAAATCAATAAATTGCCAGAAACTTCTCATTATTCAAATGTGTCTGCACAAAACAAAAGCACAAATCCTATCAATTTGAATGTAATTCTTTAATAAATACCTTGACATTAAATTTCTCATGTTGTATATGGTAAGTGGGTAGGACATTCCAAAATAATGATTTCTTGTGCTTCTTTATGTTCCAGTCATTTGATAACAAAACGAAACTTGGCTAAAACTTTTTCTTCAATGCAATACAAGTAAGAGTTAAAAAAGTCTTCATCGTCATTACAGAAGAACACGAAAAAAAAAAGACTGATGATGATAACACCCGGAAATCTAGGCCAATAAACCGATTAAATTGTAGTAAAGTTTTTACAAAACAATTATTTTCTGAATATTTCCTTTCTCTCTACAACAACAACAATTGCTACACTAACCTTTACTTGTCGCTAAGCATTACAAATAAAAACACAACTCCGCTCTCTCTTTCTCTCCCCTTGCTCTCCGTTTTTCTCCTTTCTTAGTGAATATTTACGAGCCTTTAAACATATTTTGGATTTATTTTTTTTTTTTTTACTGCAAATAGGACTATCGACTGCAGAATAATCGAAATAATTCTGGGAAAATTAATGCCTTGCTTTTAAATTTCTGTTGTTAGTTCCTTGGCGTACCAGTCAGAGACTATAACCGCTTTGCAATTTTGTACTCCTTTCTGTGTGTGTATCCCTCACGTGGATAATGGAAAGCACGGAAATTTAGTTTCTTGTTTTGTTCTTCTTGTTGTTGTTACAAATATTGTATAATAAAAATTCTTTAACAAATTTGACAAACTAATTTGGAAATAAAAAACGAATATTTGATTGTCGTAATTTAAATTCCATTTAGTCATACAGTCATGGACAAAATTAAGCGGATAGTTCGTTGGAAAATGAGTGTATGATTAGATTAAATAGTTCGTCTGTATTTAGCGGACTCATTCTAAAACCATTAAGCGAATGAAATGACTATGAGCTGCTATTCACCTTACAAATTTCGTAAAACATGTCAAGCATTGAATCAATCACTTCTGCTGTGGTAAAGGATAAGGCTACAGTAAGCCAATTCCATGATAAATCCATCGCGACATAAAGCAACCTGTCTTGCTTACAGATTATTTCGCCTTAGTCATGCCTCTTGATAAACTATTCGACAACCGGATAAAGTGTTCATCATGATATTTGGGTCTTCATTAATGACTTAAAAATATTGCAACTGGTGCCGTTGTTTATTCGAAGGATCCCCTGCGGATTTCTAAGTCAATTGGGCTACCCAACCAATGAAATGTTTGTCACGAACAAATTTACAATTAAAAACAGGCGACAGAGCATTGACTGTTTCCAAGGCCTGAGAAACTAAGGTAGAACATTACCAGTGAGCTTATTACAGTTTCCCCTATTTTTTTTTTTCGCTGAGGACGAGTAAATGTACCTAACCGCACTATAGGGGAAGTCATCATTATCCGCCGTGTGTGGGGCCCTCACCCTCCTCTTTTGGACTCTTTGGGCCCACTCCGGAACTGTACTGTAGCATTACTGCGAGTGGAGTCTCTCTGGGCATTAGGCTAGGCCCTTATGCGCAGCAAAATCTGAGAAGGTGTTTAAACATCCATTCTAATTCTCTCATCCAAGTCAAGTTTCTTAGATTTCAGCAAGGCTTCAATGTATCTGGCTATGCTATTCCAATTTTCTTCGCTGTTCACAAGTTTCCCCCTATGGGCATAGTGGACTTATGAGAACTGAATTATTCCTGTTCCCTTAACATAACAAGATCTGTGCCCTTGTTTTACAAGGCGCCTAATCTTCTTCCACTTTTTTACCTTCCAAGAAACGACGACAAAAGTTCCTTTTTTTATCAGGACACGAGTGTTTTTTCTGGAAATAAAATCGGTGACTGATTTGCTAATTGTAGTACACATACGTTTGTATTCCCTTGTTAAGTCTAGTAAAATGTATTCTATTGTTCCACATACAAGAGAGTTGTAATCCATTTTCGGTCCGATATAAGTGGTGTAAATAGTAAGGAGATCAGATGGAGTATGTGCCTCTAATATACTCTGATTTACAGATTTGCAATATGCTTCTCAGATAACATTTGAAGAAAGATAGAAGCGTCTCATGTCCACCTTCCATTTCATTGGAAGATACTTTGTGAGAGAATCATATTTTCATTTGGCTTTGTTGAGTCAGTGAATTATTGGTTGCGGCCAGAGGTCAGCAATGAGTATTCAAAACGATGAGTATATACGAATCATACTTGTAATTTCTGATACTTATACGCATTCATACTTATTTTAATGTCATGCTCATACTACTCATACTCAAAGTTTGAAATACTCATGGTACTCATACTTAACAATACATATGATGTTATTGATTTCGACTCTCCACGACTCATCGTATACACGAATCACAAAATAAGTATGATTTGCGTACGAACACTACTATACTCAAATGAAGGTTGTGTGTTTGCTCTCCTTGCTCCTTTCTTTGTCTCTTTTGTTTATGTGTCTTTCTTCTTTGATTGTATGCAACAACAACTAAGACTGTAAATTTTGATGCATGATTCGAATCACTGGAATCATTTATGAGTATTATAAGTATTTTTTTTTAAATTTATTAATCTGAATTGAGTAGGCGTACGAATCAAACATATTTCGAATGTTTTATGAGTTTTATGTCAACGTTGTACTCATACTCATTGCATCCTGTACTTATAAATCAATGCTGTTGTAGTGAGTACGAATGAATCAGAGTAGTTGGATTTTAATACTGTTGACTCACTCATACTCAAAATTGCATGAGTGCTGATGAGTAGCTAAAAAGCGATTCATTGCTGATCTCTGGTTGCGACTTTATGTAACCACATATGCAGGTGCTGTCTTCAGGAGTAGTCAGTAATTATAGTATGTGAACCACAGAAGGAACGCTAATAGCAATTATTACTTTCATGGTCTTGATTGTATGCTAAAAATAGCAGTCATTTCCCCATTCTCATGGGCCAAATCTAAAGGTATCACGCTGAAATGAAGAAGTATATAGGAAGAGGGTTGCAGTTTTTTTCAATATGGTTTACAATTACGTCCTAATAAATAACATTTTGTTTGCTTTGTAGGTTGATTTTTACAACGTAGTGTAGTTTTAAACGAGGAAAACAATCACTTCTGCTGCTGGTGGTACGCTAAATTGTCTGTCTAAGTAAATTTGTTTTTCTTTAGCATTCTTATTAGAATTCGTTTTTCATTTTTTTTATTTCCTTGTACTATATAATAAAAATAAATTATTGTTACCGCCAATTGTTTAATCAATGTTTTACGTTTTCATTTTTTTTTTATAAACAAATATTTGAAATCCAAGAAAAAAAAACTGATTTTCTATTGAAAATATATAGAAAACAGAGCGAGCGGGCGGGGGGGAGGTGGTTTACCAAAAACATGCCAATAAACAATTATCATTAATTTATTTTTCACCAGCATAAGAAAAATAATAATAAATTTATTATAGAAAATCTTTTATAAAGTTTTTCTTTTTTTTCATTACGTTTAGACAATTTGTTATGGGCTACAGTCTATTGCAAAAGTATGTGGTGGTGTGGTGTGTTTAGAGGAAATCTAGTGTATAATTTAAATTTTTCTTTTTCTCCTGCACCTGATACCACCATATTTCTCTTCCTCCATGTAATGTTAAATCCAAAAAAGAAAAAACGAAAGACAAAATTACTGGTTATTATTTGTTGTTGTGTTCTTCACTCTCCTCGTACGTGCTTTTGTTTTTTTTTTTGTTTATGGTTTATTGTCAAATCAATGAAGTGTTGAAATTTATAAAAATTTATTTTCCTATGTCTCATACTCTCTCTCTCTCTCTCTCTCTTTATACATTTTTTTATGCGATTAATTACTTTTTTTGATCAAATTATAGGCTTACATAGACTCCAAACAACCCATATAGTAGTGGCACATCAATTTTATGACTTTTTTTTTTTTTATTGTAACACTCGTGCATGAGCCGTGGTTAACTTCTTCTTCCTATTTGATGCCAGATCATTCATTCATTCGCTCGTTCGTTCGTGCATTTATTGACTGGCTGGCATCACATGGAAATGTAATATTTTTTAAATCTTAATCCATTGTTTGTAGCACAAGGCTTTCAACATGTTCGTTCCTCCTCCTTTCATTCTGTTTACCTGTCATTTATTGACTGCTGACTTGTAAATCCATAGTTTTTTTTACTATTTAATGTTCAATATTTTTTTTTTTTCTTGAATTTCTAAAACGAAAATAATTCGTTTTCAATATCAAACGTTGTTTATGGTTTCTATTGAAGGAAACACAATACGGTTGTAAATTTAATGAAATTCTTGCATTGAACTCTATGAAAACATAAGGATAACATGAAGCAATTAATTTTGTTTAAGCTAAAGTACTGGATCTCCTTGTATTTTTTTTTTTAATTTTCGTGAAACACAGTGTTAGTCTGTCTACCCTCCAAACTCTAAAAATATATTTTTTTCGCGATATTTCTTTAATATTTAATTGGAAAACAAAGGACTTTTTTTTTTTTGGAAAATTTGGCAATAAAGTTTTTCGCTTTATTTCCGATTCTTGTTCCGTTTAGTCGCTAGCGGAACTTTAAGACCTATTTCCGCTCAAAAAACAAAACACAGAGACAACAAATTTGGAAAGAAATTGTTGAAAAATTTACCGAATTTACTGCAGCGTGTAAATTTATGAGCTCTCTGAGACTGTATATTTTTCTCGTCACTTTTTTTTAGAAATCCTTTCAACTTTTTCTTACCATTTTGTAGTAAGCAAAACTTGCAAGTCCTTCTTCTTTCTTTCACCCTTTAGCATTATTTTCTTTCTTTTATTTCTTTTTCTCCCCCTATTGTGTAAAACTATAGAAATTTTCCTTTTGAAGTAAAGGCATCCCTTTATGTTGTGTGGGGTCCTTGTAAAACTTTTGCTTTTTTTTTTTATTGTAGTTTTTGCAAACACAACAGCATGAAAGAAAGAATGAAAAAAAAAATGCAATTTTCATATGGAAATGTGACACAATTTATACTCTCAATATTGTACGTGTGGTAGGGTAATATTTCTAAAAAGGATTTTTGCAAATCTGAAGGCTCCTTAACATGGTTTTTTAAAACAAACGGGTAGATTTTTATACCACACGCTAAGAAGCAAACTTTACAAAAATTATATTCCTTTAAGGGCAATCCTTAACGAGTAGATTTTTCGAAATCAGATTTTTTTTAAAACCTGGCAATGTGGTCATGAATTTTTTTTTTTTTTTAAGGAAAAAAAAAGGAAGAAATTGTCACGCAAAGAAAGCTTCGTAAAAATTTTATTTCATTAGGGAGAGATTATGAAAGACTTTGTAATAAATAAGTGAAGCATGAATATGTTTCAAAATGAGGTTATTTTTCCTAAAACTGCCGTTTGAGTAGGGTCAACAGGCCATACTATGAAACTTTTCTTTCAAAAAATTATTGTCACGCGATCGAACCGTGTTGATCCTATATTTCTTTTAGGAGAATCCTTAACGAGTAGATTTTTCGAAATCAGATTGTTTTTTAAAACCTGGCATTCCAATAGGGTCAATATGATGTGTCATGAAATTTTTCTTTGAAGGAAAAAAGGAAGAAATGTCACGCAAAGAAATCCCAAAAAATTTATTTCATTAGGGAGAGACTTTGTAATAAATAAGTGAAGCATGAATATGTTTCGAAATCAGGTTATTTTTCCTAAAACTACCGTTAAAGTAGGATCAACAGAGGCCATACTATGAAACATTTCTTTGAAAAAATTATTGTCACGCGATCAACAGTTTCCTAACGCTAACGCTGTACTATAAACAGCAGAACGTTTTTGTATCGCAATACAGCGTGTAAGAAATACAGTGCCATTGAGTGTCCCGAAAGTAATACCATTAGGTGATCCTTCTAGATAACCTTCTGAATAGCATTAAGTTTCAAAATTCCATATAATAAAAATAAAGCTGCCACAAACTTTAATCTAATCCCAGTTGAGGAAAGTGATTCCCCGGTTAAAAAAATAAATCTGACAGAAAAAAAATCTAATTTCAGTGTAGTGCCTGAGTAATCCAATATCTTGAAAGTATGTATTCTTTTTATGTATACGAAGAGGGCCACAGGGAAGCCTAACAAGGTAGACAACGTATTTTTTTACGCAAAGCCTAATAAGATAGCTTTCGGAACTCTAGTCTAGGGTCCTCCAAATACTACTATTCCATCTTTTCCGACAGCATCGATTAGTACTTGTTCAAGTGCAGCTAACTTCTGTAAGTCGTGTAGTAACTGCCTCGAATCCAACTCTGGTCAGTTGATTCAGTCTTTCTCGATGGTCTAACAAGCTTCTCGAAAACATGTCCTTTGAATTCATTATTTATCTACAGCGACAGTTATACCCGACTTAATTTATGTTAAAAACATACCAAGGCTTGGAAACACTTATGGTTTGATTGTGGATGCCAACTGATACCAACAGAGGGCAATTGGCAACCGAAATTTAAAAGTTTCACTATTTAACGCGTTGAATTCGCCGTGGTCTAGTAGATAGTGTGTTGGCTTATTAGACATGAGGCCTCGGTTCAAACCACAGGTCAGACATCAAAACGAAATATGAAAAATATTTCTTCGACGACTTACTCTCAGCAGATTCCTGGCAAAAACTCTAAGAGTAAATAAAATTGCCATGAAAAGTTTCTCAAAAATCTGTCGTTCGGAGTCGACTTTAAACTATAAGTCCCGCCACTCATGTATAACATTAACGCACACAACATAAGTGGTGTGAGGAGCTAGGCCGCAATCCTGACTAAAGGGTTGTAATGACCAATTATGTATGTACATAGTTAACGCGTTGATGACCACTTTAAAATCAGCGAGTGTTATCAAAAACAAGGTCGTCTTTAGACGTCATTTACTTTGACGTGTTAAACAGAAATTCGAATACATACATAAATGGTAATTACAATCCTTTAGTCAGGATTACGACCTAGCTTCTCGTATAATAAGCCAACACACTACCTACTAGACTTCGGCGAAATTCAAATACTGGAATAATATCGCATCACGAATATCTCAATTTTCTGAATTAGTGTCTGCTGTATGACTAAGAACAAACATTGCCCTCTTCGATGCCTTTTTTCTCCCACCCTAGCATTGTTATATGTATTTATGGCTTGACATGTATACAAACATGTCATAAATATCGTTTCTTGTATCTTCCTCGTTGACGGCATGAAATCAAATCCTTTTAAATACTGTGAGGGAGAAAAGGAAGGACATTTAAAAAAGCACAGTACAATAGATAAAGATACATACATTACTTTTACGTCAAGGATTTTTTTTGCTGTAGTTGTTGTAAAGAAATATCAAGGAAACAAAGAATAATATCGACCCTGATTTTAAAAACAATATTAATTTTCTCCACATTGTTGTATAGGATGACATTCGTAACATGGGTTTATAGAAATGGTGTAGAGAGGCAGCGAGAGTGCAAAGGATATTAGTTGGTCTATCTTTTTTTTCGTTTTTTTTTTATATTCTTGGAAGACATACAAGTTAAAAATAAAGCTGTCAACATACCCCAGGATATGATGTAGATACGATGGCTGTCAAACCTTAACTGTTTAATATTAAAGAAACATTTTGCTAAATTAAATTTTACTTTTATAGCTTTTAGTTCCATTATATGTATATTATACACGATATACTCGTATTTATTCTTGAAAATCCTACAGCAATGTGGGGAGACATTACATCACTTGTTCAAATAATCCTAAGTCTAGTCATTAATTTGGTTTCAAACTTGTGAGGTCTTAATTGGTCATTACAACCCTTTAGTCAGGATTACAACCTAGTTTCTCACACCATCCATGTTCAGTGTGTTAATTGTATGTAAAAGCGGAGAGGGGACCTACGACTTTGAAGGACAGATTTCAGAAATTTTTCTCAGATTTTTTGCCCGAAGACTAACTGCTGATTTGGAAATCGCCGTAGTCTAGTAGGTAGTGTGTTGGCTTATTAGACGTAAAGACAGGGTTCGAGCCCCAGGCCAGACATCAAGACAAAATACAAAAAGTATTTCTTCGGCGACTTCCTCTCAGCAGATTTCTAGCAAAAACTCTGAGAGTAAATAAAATTGCCATGAAAATGTTTCTCAAAAATCTGTCGTTCGCAGTCGACTTTAAACTGTAGGTCCCGCCACTCATGTATAAAATTAACACACACAACATAAGTGGTGTGAGAAACTAGGACGTTGTACAATGGGTCAATTCGACCTCCGGGTACTGTACTTGTCTTAATTGACAAAGTTCACGTCCACTACTGCTGAGAGGAAGTCACCGAAGAAATATTTTTTATATTTCTCCTTGTTCGAGATATCAAAGCTGGGTTCTGAACCACGGCTCGTGCTATATTAAGAAAATACACTACCTTGTAGACTACGGCGGCTGCGATCATATCACTATCCATTAATATGGTTTCAAACTAGGGATGTCTATACGGCGTAAATTCCTTCTCCAGCCTCCTACTCAATATATGCGCGGCTTTTACAGCACATCATTGATCTTAAGGATTCTAACTTAAGGCAGTTTTTTGTAAAATCTTCTGCTGGTTTTCGTAATTAAAAAGAACGCCATATTGCTAATAGGAGCAGATAAAAAGACTTCTTAAATTCTGTTCAGACAATGATTAAAAGAAGATAGGAGCTTACCAAGAGCCTTTACTAAGGCATTCTATATCTCACTTTCGTCTAGCAACATAAAGATTTCTATTAAATATTTGAATCACTAACTTAAGTATTAAATTTAACGCCCTTTGGTACTTTTTAATAAAAAAAAATATAAAGTAATATTTTAGTACTTTCGTGAATATTGTAAAAAAAAATTTAAATATTTTTTTCTCTGTTGTTAATTTAACTGTTTATGAGTGAAATTTGTTGCATTTTACATAAAACTTTCTATTGATAATTTGTTAGGAGAATGGAACGTCGTCGTATTATATTGTAAATAACATGTGTTAAAAGTCCCCAATGCATTCATTATAAAAATAAGGTTTATGTCTTGGCTTATGACACTTGTATTGTGTTTTTGTAAATAATGATTTATTATAAATGAATATTGATTAATATTTCTTTCTTGTTGTTGTTGTCGTTGTCGTTGTTTTATAACATTTTACTAATTATTTTCCTTTCTTTTTTCTCTCTCTGCTTCTCTTTACAGGTAAGCAAACAATTTTTTGTAATGAAAATTTTAAAAAGAAAGAAATATTGTCATTGAACATGAGGCAGGCAATATCACAATTAAAATGTAAAGAGGCTAGGCAGGCAGGCCATACAAACGGTCCACTTACTGCCATGCTGCTGGGGTTTGTAGTAAAAAAATTGCTGATGTTTTTTGTTTTCTTTTTTTTTTTTTTTTTCTTATAAAAATTTCATTTTTAATCTTAAATATTAAGAAATGACACTTTGTATACGGGCAGAGCAGAGCAGAGCAGCAGACCACAGAGTGTATCAGTCAGTCAATAATTGTTTATCTCGTTGACAAAAATCCAATTTTTATACGCCTTTTAATAAAACTGATGACGACGACGATAATAATTATAAAGTAAAGGAAAGCAAAGCAAAGAAACAAAAAAAAAACAGATTGCTAAACAACATATTATTAATTGAGCTTGACATTAATAAAAGAAAAAAGACAGAAAATCTTGCAATACGGATAAAATAAAAGCCTTCGTTCGTTGTTGTCATATTAATTAAAATGAAACGTAACATAACGGACGTCTGCTGCTGTTCAGGGAAAATTATTGAATAAAGGAAAAATCATGCTGCTGCTGCTGCTATCGTCGTTTATCTTAGGCCAATAGCTAGCCAGCCATTAAGCATGTCTCTTCTCATCAACCACAGCAGAGATTTTTGCATATTTTAGAAAGTCCTTTCGCTTTTTTCAGTTCAATTTCTTCTCTTTTCTTTTCTTTTATTGTATTTTTTTCTATAAACGATTAATAATCATTATTTAGTGTTGAAAAATGTCAACAATATGCCGTCTTTGTTATGAAAATATCTTTTTCATAAATATACATACCAAATAAAATCATTGAAATTGTTTTAAACAAAAACAAAAACCAAAAAAACAACCATAAACTTTCATCCTTTCGCTGCTTGTAATGGTTTTGTTGTGCACACAGTATTCACATACATACATAGACATACCACTTGCCTGCTGCTGTCACTGCTCTATGGCTGTCACTTGTGAATCCATTTAAATCCTCTTAAAAATTAAGTAGACAGTTGCATATACAACAATAATATTTCTTTTCAATTGTATTGTATGGTGTTTTATTAATTTCCAAAGCCAATCAATCATTTAATCATCACGTCACATTTTCTTTTTGTTTTTGTTTTGTTTTTGTGCTACAGCTTCAAAATACAACAAATAAAAACGTCTAGAAGAAAATCTGCAGGTGTTTAGACAAAACGAATCTTGAATACCCTTCTCAATAACTGTTTTTCTTTGCAATGAGTACACTGTGTCGCAGCAAAATTAAACAGGACGTCGCAGTAAGAAAATCTGTATGGCAGTTTAAGCGGATAAGCGATCACTTCGTTTTTATTCTTTATTAGCAGTGAGTGAGACAGTATCAGCTTATAAATCCATACTCGTCCTGAAATTTATAATTATCCGGATGCGTCATCATAATGCCCACGTAAAGCTGTGCTTACTATATGTGACACACAGCCTGTACAGCCCTTGCTCTGACCAACTTCTTCCATTTCCCTGATTTTGGTGTAACGGTTAGTACAGGGACTGCGTTCACCCGTGGCATCACAACGGGCCGCTATGCGTGCTCAAGTGAGCTTTGTGATAACAGAGCTACCACTCCGACCTAACCTAACCATATGTGACATGCAGCGCCTTCTTTTTTCCTGTGTACGAACTATATATCTTGGCGACACTACGTTAAACAGTAGTAAAGCTAACCAACCAAACTAAATATTGTTTACCAAGTCTTAGAAAGTCTCCTAGTCTTTATGCTATTTCCATAAGAATTTTAAAATCCTGTCGGTGGTAAAGGTACAACACATACTCTCTATCCTACAGATAATCGTCAAAATCTTCTTTGCTATTCAACAAACAAAAACTTCAGGTAGCTCATCTGCTACTAAAAATCCTCTATGAAGACGTTAAGTGTGACCCTGGTCTCCATATAAAACTTCTGAGCAACATTTATACACAAACTTGATATCAGTTACTTCATTTAGTTTAAAAATTCTATGGAGAACATTTTTGTATACATTTTGTCACCCTGAGTAGCATCATTCTGTATGCAGCAACAAAAATATGTGCAGCGTCCTGAATCTTCAAACAGTCACTCACGGCCAGTAAAAATGTATTGTTTACCTACAGAAAAATCTCGTCCGCATGATTGTAGGGTTGTCTTCTTATCGTAACCTTATCTTAGAGTCTTGGATTAGGTTAGAGTGGCAGCCGATTCAATTCGACATGCCTAGACCACCAGATTTATTGTGGTACCACGGGTTCACAGTAAAATAAACTGTTGTCCATCGTAAAACCTACATGTATCCTTTACAAACGCAGAATTTTCTTCAGTTTTAAATCTTATCTGATACAGCAGATAGGTTACCGTAAGATTTATATCCCATTTTGCAGCAGGTATCTGCCAGGGACAGTTGGATATATTCCATGTACTTCTCTTCATATCCATAGTCTTGCTTTTAAGATGTTACCCAATCTAGCTGACAAATCGAACAGTCGTAAAAAATTGTTTCTTACGACCAACAAAATGCTTTTATTATACGACAAACTGTGGCTATTTCTTCAATGACTTTTGTAGTACACTGTAATCTTTTCTTATTTCACAATCACCAAACAACACTCAACGTTAATTAGGCACTTGAGAAGAATATTTGAACAACATGTTGTTTGCACTTGTAAGACACCAACAATTTGTTGTTCTATTATGAAAATAAGCTGAGGATTTAAAAATAAAAATAGAAAAAAACTATATACAAACAACAACTATAATTATTAATTTAAAATTACAACAAAACATAATAATTTTCTTATTTGTTTAGTCATGTAGGATGACAAAATAAAACATTGTCAAGCGCGCGTAGTGCAGGTATTATTATTAAACGTTAACAATGTTGCACTTGCAAAGCACGATGATGACGCTGTAATGCAAGAAAAACATACACGTACAACATACATACATACAGTGCACTCTCGCTAATGTGAACTAATTAAAACTGGCGTTGTTCACTTTTACGAATTGTTCACATTTCGAATACCGAAAATTTTAAAACAGAATTATACCATCTTTTAAACAAAAATCATTATTTATGAATGTTTTTTTTAGAATTTTTTTAGAACACATTTTATAATTTAATCTTCCCAAACGTTCTTCACAGTATCTAAATAGCAATTGAAGAATAAATATGCAAGCAGATGTACTAATAGATACATATATATATGTGTACACCTAAAACGGGGATTCCCGCAACTAATAAACACAGAATTTTAACGTTTCAAATTAAAAAAAAAAATTCTGTTCAAATTATAGGGCTTTTTACATTTTTTAATCTTTTAGGGTGGAAGTTGGTGAAGCAAAAAAAAATGTTCACATTAAGCGGTGTTCATATAATGCGGTGTTCACATTAGCGCGCGTGCACTGTATGTATGTATGTATGTGAAACCCCCTACCTCTGCCTTCTTCTTTTAATGCTCATATCTAAAGTTTGTTGGGTTTTAGTGGCCACATATTTTTGTTGAAAGATCTATTGCAACTTCAATTTCAATTCCATGCGATTGTAATTTTAAACATATTGTGAGTGGTTTGATGAGTTTTGTCTTAAAATCCATTACAGTTATTCAAGAAAAATTTTAATTTAATTTTCCATTTTTCTTTCTTTTTTTGGTTACTGATTTAACACTTTCAATCAATTGCAATTCATTTTTATTTAATGAATTGAAAAGGCTTTTAATTTTTCATAAAATATCGTGGGAATTAGAAATTATATTCTAATTATATACGAGCGGAGTAACTTGACCATATGCTCGGTGTAGTATCACAGACCAGTCTCTGGTGGGAATCGAATCCACGACCCTCACGCTAATAGTCTAACACACTACCCACTGTAATTGTGTTATAATTAATAAATAAATAAATTAAATAAATATCGTGGGAGTTACGACTTGATGAAATGAAAATTGTTATGATTACCTACCGTTTCACTACTCTTTTTGGATTCCTGATTCGTCAGTTCTTTCTTAGTTTTTATTTTTTATAACTTATTTACCCTTTAGTCAGCAATACGACCTAGCTTCTCAAAGCACCCATGTTGTGTGTGTAAATTTTGTTTTACAGTAGCAGGACCCACAGTTTAAAGTCGACTTCGAACGAAAGGTGTTTGAGAAACTTTTCATGCAAATTCCATGCAGAGAGAAAGTTGCCGAAGAAATATTTTTTTGATATTTTGATTTGTTCGAGACATCTAAGCTGGGGTTTAAACCACGGACAACACACTACATTTTATAATTCCTTTATTTATTCTGCTAGGGAACACGGTTTTCAAAAAATGTTTCCATCTTAAGTTATCATTATAGAACAATTGTATCATCGGAGATTTATTAGTCGCCCTAATTCATTAGAATTGTTCTCCGCGAAGGGTTTCCTGGGTGACGTGGTCATCGTTTACTCTATTAATACAGCTTTCCAGTGGTGTAAGCCATCCACCTCTATTTTCTTGGGAACCGTTGGTCTTGTGCTCGTTTCTGCCTTCGCATACACTATTCACTATATTTTATTTCCTGATCATGCACGGTTTTATTTCCAGATCCATTTCACTTGCCATGGTCACTTAACATATGTCATCTGCCCAGAACAAATCTTAGAGTTGTTTATCAAAAGTTCCCTTTTCTTAGAGCACAGTTGCAGCATAAGCTTGTCTAAGGCCACAGTTTTTCCATATGAAACCTCTGTCGGTTTTCTTCGTTTGCACCATATTTTGTAATTATTTAGCCAGCCTTTTATGGGATGTGAATTTATAATTTGTTTATACGTGCAAGTCATTGAATAAATCGTTTCAATACCAATTTCAGTCGATAGTAATTTAGTGTTGACCATTTTTCTTTGTTTTTTTTTTTTTTGGCACTTTTTACAATCTGGGGATAATAGAAGCGTATAGTCTAGCTTGCCGTAAAATACTAAATCCGCGGGCTGTATTGTTGAGATTTGTTTGTTGTATTATCCCCCTCACGATAATTTGTTTATTTCCAATGAATCTTCCTGTGCGGTGGCGTTTCTTAGCAAATTTTCAGCTGTTGTTGTAATTTTTATATTACAACACACGTTACATTAACTACAAACGATTCACTACTCAAGTACATGACTAACATGACTACTATCAACGACAGAGGAGAGTTGAGTTGAGTTGAGTTGAGTCTCTATGGGTCTATCAAATATATGGCGGAGGGAGGCATCTTGTTCGTTCACTATTTTCTTGTTAAAACTCCACAGTTTTTTTTTGTTTGCTGTGGTTTTCAGCTGTTGCTGTTGTTAATAGAAAAATACATTTTGGCTTAAAGAGATTTGCTTTTTCCTCTTGGCCAAAACTCTTAAGTCTCTACACCACGTTACTGTTGATGATGACGACAATATGTAGGCGTATGGTTTTATAATGAAGTTGTGCCGTTTTATGTTCAAATTTTCCTTTAATACTCCACCCCTATGGAAAATGTTATTTTATAAACATACATACATACATACATACATATAACGCGTCGGTCTGTTGTTGATTTTTCTTTTCTTTTCGTTTTCTTTCCCCCGTTTTCACTGTGTTTTGAAGATTAATTGCTTACGATTTTATAAAGACATGTTGTGTTGTGCTGTATCTGTTGTCGTTGGTGGTGGTGGTGGTGGTGGTGGTGGTGTTGTCTCTATTATTTTATTTCGTTTTTTTTTTTATTTAAAGATTTATATGGCATTTATATTGTATTTGTTGTTATTACTGTTGTTTTGATGTTTAACCAATGTCAAGGAATTTATCGCCTCCGGCTTATAAAATCAAAAATAAGCTTTTATGTGTGATTTATTTTTAATAAATATTTTTTTCTTTTTTTTTTTGTGTCTCTTATTTTTTTATACGTCTTCTGTCTGGCCAATTCAAATTCATTGATAAAATGTTGAATGTTGGGCGGAGAAGTGGCAAACTGAAGGAAAAATGTATGAAGTTTCTTTAAATGCCATTAGCGGAAAGGGTTTGTCTTCATGGACAGTAAGGAATTGAAAGATGTTGCCAATTCTTCTTTACTTATTTCTTTTCTTTTATGAAACGGGCTTTGATTTCTAGTTCATCTTGGGATTAAGATTCAAACTAAGATTTAATTTGAATTTTTCGTAAAAGAAACTAAAACATACGAGGTCGTCCCACAATTTTATCAAATACTATCTTATTAATGGTTAGCTTCGTCTTTTGCTAATGTGAATGCATAATTGGTCATTACAACCCTTCAGTCAGGATTACGTCCAAGCATCTCAGACAACTCATGTTGTGTGTGTGTTAATTTTATACATGAGAGGCGGGACCTACAGTTCAAAGTCGACTCCGAACGACAGATTTTTTTATGAGAAACTTTCCATGGCAATTTTATTTACTCTCAGAGTTTTTGCCAGATATCTGCTGAGAAGTCGCCGAAAAAATATTTTTTCATATTTCGTTTTGATGTCCGACCTAGAGTTTGAACCGTGGCCTTACGTCTAATAAGCCAAAACACTACCTACTAAAACGAACAACATTGGTGATGTAAGAAGCTAGGTTGTAAAACTGACTAAAGAGTTGTAACGATCAAATAAATAACTTACCATGCAATCTGGTTTCTTGCAAAGAATGGTATACAATAGTATACCGTACATACACAATGGTCTATAATACCAGATTATCCTGCAGGGCACTAGAGTGGCATAGAGTTGGCGCAAAAAATAGGAAAAAAATAAAGAGTAGATACTATCGGCTAAAACTTTATTATCATTCGAAGTCGATGCATGCCAAAATAGCATACCAAATTTCGCACTAGTAGTTCGGGGCCTTCTAACACAATTCCTAGCCATAACATGTTTTGTAATGCGATTCTGAACTGATGTCTACCAACTCAGTACATATGACAAAGTCCTCTGCTTTGTTGCAGATCAAACATGGAGGCACAGGGTAAGCAAAACGTTATGGCGCAAGACCTTGGCAACAATGTCGGGGAATCTGAATATATATAAAGGGTCCGCCAAATAACTTTTTTTTTGAAAATGCTTTAAAAAAAAACTACGGAATATTTTCTCAAATTTATTTTTTTATTTGAAAGTACAATCCTCTTCCGGTTAGTAATGGAAAATAATTTCATTCAAATGGCTGCCTCGGCTGGCCATGCAGTAGCCTAAACGATCGGTTCAATTTTTAAGCACATTGTGTGCAGCTGTATTTCACCAATGGCTTCACGAATACTGTCCTTTAAAGCGTCAATTGCCTTTGACTTGTCGGCGTAACACTTATCTTTGACGGCACCCCACAAATAATAGTCCAACGGTGTCAAATCGCAGCTCCGAGGTGGCCAAACGACATCAGCTCTGCGTCTGATAATGCGATCTTCAAAAACAGAGCGCAAAACATCGAGTGTAGCTTCGGCTGTGTGGCACGTAGCGCCGTCCTGTTGAAACCAAATGTTGCCAATATCCTCCTCTTCAATTTTTGTGAACAAAAATTCGTTCAACATGGCCCGATAACGATCGCTATTGACTGTAACGGCCACTCCTTGCTCATTTTCGAAGAAAAATGGCCCAATTATGCCTCTGGACCAAAATACGCACCAAACAGTGACTCGTTTTGTGTGCGTCGGCTTTTCAATGTATGCGTGCGGGTTTTCTGTGCCCCAAATGAGACAATTTTGCTTGTTTACATACCCATACCCGCCAAGATCAAAATGAGCTTCATCTGAAAAGATGATTTTTTTGCCAAAATCGGCATCTTCTGGTGTAGGCTACTGCATGGCCAGCAGAGGCAGCCATTTGAATGAAATTATTTTCCATTATTAACCGGAAGGATTGTACTTTCAACTTTTTTTTTTTAAACATTTTCAAAAAAAAAGTTATTCAAAAGTTATTATGTTTGACAGTTAGGCTATTTAGACAACAGATTCCGAAATAATTTTATACGATTTTGCAGTCCTTCCGGTTGAGATTGTGTACACATTTTTTAGCCACAGCATGAGGACAATAACGTGACGGGATGGTTAAATTCAAGCTGCTGCCTACGACGATAACATTTACATTGATTTTGAAAAGTATGGATGCATGAGTACTCTATCTACGATGTTGTTCTTGATCTTTAAAATTTACATCAATTCCATGAACACCCTGTTTTTTGCCATAAAAAAGGAAAATAAAAATTTTATTGTATACCTTTTACTGTTTTACGACTTTGAAAATTATACCATTCAGAATGCCATTAACCATCCATAATGCCAGCTTTTTTACTCGTGGGGGAAAATGCCAAAAAAAACATAATAAAAACGAAGAAAGAAAAAAAGGATACCAAGATTGAAACCTAAAATTATATGGGCATCATATAGTAGTATAACCCATTTCCCCCTTTTTATTAAGAGTTTTGTTTGTTTGTTTGATTGCCTTATGCAGAGAGTGGTGCTCTCAACTACTACTATACAGTGTATGAAAAACTAACCAGAGGTTATTTGTATTGAAATTTATTTCGCCTTAACAATCCCATTAGCGAACATTAATCAATACATTTTACTTTATGATTGTAAAGCCCCCAAATCAAAATAGCAACAACAACGACAACAACAACAACAACGAATCCATCGATTATTGGATTGGTTTGCATTGGTTTTTCCACCATGAAAATGGAATGGAAATTGGGCGACGAATACACAATAATAAAAATAAAATAAAAGGAAAGGAAAAGTTTATGCTGTTGCTTTTTTGTTTTTGGTTTTTTTGAAAACTTAATAAGAGTTTGATTTATGCTGTTCAATTTCTACAGAATCTTGGCAAATCTTATCCCGCGCATGGCTTAAAAGGAAGTTTATTTTCCACAGTAGATTATAATTATAGTGCTGTTGCAGATGGTGGTGGTGGCAGTGGTGGAGGTTAGAAGGCTTATTTATGATCAAATAATTGCAATTAATATTGTTCCTTCGTTTGGTTAAAGACTTTATTATTATTGTTATTAAAAGAAGGCAAAAATAATGTATACTTTCTAGTAACGTACATTAGCAATGTTTTTTTTTTTTTTTTTTTTTTTTTTTTTTTTTAAGGATGAATTGAAAAGGAGCTTAATAAGCAAGCATTACAGTTCTAGAAAGTAAGCTTTGCACTCTAGATATGAAACTTGATGTTCTCATGTTTATAACAGGATAGCGCTCCCCTTAAAAATAGAAAAAAAAACTCTCGCGTCTATTCGTCTTTCGCATATTGAATAGTCTTGAAAGTTTTAAACTTCCATTCTCAAGATCCTGTTCTTGATATTCAGGTTATCAAAGCCGCTACTGGCTATGAATTGAGTCCATTTCTAGAAGAGAGAGATGAAGATAAGATCACAAGTAGCGCCATGCAATAGAATTCAAAGTGAGCAGTCGAAGAAGGAAAAATCAAATTGAAATTAAAGCGACAATAAGGCTAAACGGCAATGGTTCAGAACACAGGATCATGTTCCTTATTGTTGCGGTCGTATGCTCCTTATATAATCTAGAAACTCTCTATAGAAACTCTCGCCTCTAATGGCGCAAATCTGGGGCAATCTACATACATATGTATATTCATAAGTTGTTTGCAATAGACTAGATCATGTGATAATAACTTCTTACTGGGTTCCGATTATAAGGTGAATACCTAAGAACTTCCTAATTAAGCCTCAGACCACTTGCTATGTGCTTTAGCAATAGTAGAGACTATTGTCTTTCCACAGACGTTCTGCTTACTTGCAGAGTTGGTCATAGTGAATCAGTTTATAGCAGGTTAATCCCAAGCCTCAGCAAAAGCATAAGGATCTACAGTACTGACTTTGTTATCGTTTGCGTCATGTTACCGTGACAAAATCGGTCTATAAGGTTAACGCTAAAGAACCTTCTCACCCAGTACTTAAAGGTTAATCCTAGAATTATATTTATATTGATGAATGCATATATAGTGGTGCCACAAACGATATTTCCTGTTTTTTTTTCTCTCTCTCTAAGCGGGTGAATGGTTTACTGTAGCAAATTCCAAAATAATAGAATTGCCATCCAAGAAACAACTCCCAGCTCTGTGAAAATGTTTTGCATTCTTGTATTTAAGGGTTGAAGTGGTGCAAAAAATTGTTCATTGCTTTCTAACCCTGCCTGAGATTTCCATTATATTTTTATTTTTGATGTTATCCTCTATGGATAGTTTATTATGAAGACAATAAAGGTCAGGTTATGTTAGTGTGGTAACTTTGATACCAAAAGCTCACTTGGGCACGCGTAGCGGCACGTTGTGACGCAGCCCCTGTACTGACTAAGTTCCTCCGAACCAAAGAGGGAGAAGTTGGCCAGCGCAAGGGCTGCACATTTAAAGTACAACTACTCCATGCTGGGAAAACAAGCCCAAAAGTTTAATAAACGAGGCTATATCCTTGACATCAATGGAAAATAGCTCCGTCAAGCTGACAAGGGTTGGAGAGCTAAATAACCTATATCTGCACCCCGCAAGGAATGGGCATTGGCAGAGGAAGTGCAGTCCTCCTCCTTGGCGGATCTGCACCCGCGGCAGAAGTCGTTAAATGGGAACCGCATTCTTTTCGCTTGTCCACCCATAACACAGTGACCTTTGAGCATGGCCACTGTGATCGAGTTGATGTTTCGACCAAGTCCAAGTAACTGGTTGGTGCGCCTTCTATTATTCAAGGCCAAGTGAGCCTAGGGGTGGAGCACTACTCCTTATTGATCCAGGATAGGTTGGCGTCACGAAAGAATTTCCGTGCCATGGCCAGCTTGAAAGAGGCAAGTGGTATTCCCAAGTTGGTTGAAGAAGATTCCGGAAGTAGTTCACCAGCTCTGGCAATAAAAGTCGTTTTTAAAATCAAATACCATGAGAAATACTTGAACCTGCCTTGGTCGAGTTTATAGTCCAGCTCTTTACCATAACCTCGGCACCACATCTGATCCTAATGCTTTGCGGTTTACAAATCTCTCTCTCTGTCTGTCTGTTTATTGTTTTTTTAATTTACTTGTGGTTTATTTTGATTGATTGTGATACCAAATTTACAAATCATGTTCAATTAGACAAAAATTAATGCCAAGTTTTTTGTTTCTGTTAATATAATGTACTTTTAAAACATACTTCTTCTCTTCTATTGTCATTTAATGTAAAAGTTATCAAACCATTTTCAGTGGAATCTGGCTCACCTAATGACATTTGTTAACCTTCCACCAAAGTCAATTCCATTGTGTGTGTTGCCATATTTTCCCAGATACAAAAGCCAATGGCCAACATTTTCCCATTAACGGTTTTAAGATAACGAACAGCAAAATAGAAGAAAAAAAATAGAATTTGTAAAGCATTAAAAATATATTTGTAACACAAGAAAAATCTCTATTGTTTAATCTCTCATCACAACACAGGTCCTTTTTTGTCTCTCTCGTGTGTGTGTGTTTTTCTCAAAGGAACAAAATTTATGTTCATATGTATGTTAACCAGCATCATTAGTAGCGTTTTTTTTTTGCGGTTTTTTTTGTCTTCTGATTTTCAAGTTCAAATAATTGTTGTAAATTATGTTTGTCACCTTAACAAATAAATTCATGCACACAGCACAACAGCTAGGCACTGCAATACAATGTGAACAACGACGAATGACACAATGACAACAGCACCAGCTCCAGCTCCAGCAGCAGCAGCAACGACAAACAACAGCAAAAACAAGATACAAAAAGATGTATCTTTCAACACCTTTCAATGTTACACCACACTAATGCTCGGTTTGTCTGTCGGTCCGTCTTGTCTCTGTGCTTACAACACACATAAAAATAAAATATCACAGCCTCGAAGAAAAAAAAAAATAAGAAAAACAGAAACAGAAACAACAATGCTACAACTGCTGCTGCTGCTGCAACATAGAAAAATGACTCCATTATATTTTATTGTAACCAATATTTAAATAGAGGTCTCTTCTAAACCAAAAGATAAATCTTGGTAACCAGCAACAATAACAACAACAGCAATAGCAATAATACAAAAAAAATCTGCATATATTTAGTAAAACTGTTGTTTTAACACTTGCTGTTGCTGCTGATGATGATGATTTTTCTTCTTTTTTGTTTTGTTTTTCTACCTGTTTCCTTAAGAAAAACTGCTGCTGATCGTAACAACAATTTACATTGACTTGCAACATACAACAATAGCAACAAAATCAACAAAAAAAAATCGCATAGAACAACGAAACACATCCATCCCTCACTAACTACTGTTGCTGCTGTTGCTGGCTATTGGATAAGAGAAGAAGCTGAAGTTATCTGCACTTGAGTTACAAAGATCAAGAGATTGATGGAAATGTTTTACAGTAGCAAGCTGATAATATTCCTCGATATTGAAGGGTATTCCCATAATGTCCTACCCAATACTGTTGTCTGTCCTGTCATACTTAAAGATATTGTACGGCGTAGGTAATGATAAACCCCTGCCTATACAGATCAGAGATCAGCAATGAGCATTCAAAAAGATGAGTAGATTCGAATCATGTTCATAACTTGTGATACTTATACACATTCATACTTATTTTAATATTATCTCATACTACTCATATTCAAAGTTTGAAGTACTCATCGTACTCATACTTAACAATACGCATGATGTTGATTTCGACTGTCCTTTACTCAACATTTACAAGAACCACAAAATAAGTATGATTCGCTTAAGAACACTACAATACTCACTAGAAGGTTGCGTGTTTGCTTTACTTGCTGCCTTTGTCTTTTTCTTTCTTCTTTTTTTTTTTTGTAAATGCAACAACAACTAAGCCTGTAAATTTTGATGCATGATTCGAATCAATCGAATCATTTATGAGTATTAGAAGTATTTTTCTAAATTTATTAATCTAAATGAGTAGAGGCGTATGAATCAAACATATTTCGAATGTTTTATGAGTTTGATGTCAATGTTGTACTCATACTGATTGCATCCTGTATTTATAAATCAATGTTGTTGTAGTGAGTACAAATGAATCTGAGTAGTTGAATTTCAATACTGTTGACTCACTCATACTCAAAATTTCATGAGTACTTATGAGTAGTGAAAAAACGATTCATTGCTGATCGCTGATGCAGATATATGAAGCAAATGCATATGCTCAACAAGTATTCTATGTGTTTGTGATTCTTTTCTCAAGGCAATCTAAACTTTTGCTAGGTAATGACAATGAGAAAAAATTTGAGTTATGCAACAACTGTATATTAACTTAAACCGAGATGGTAACACTACAGTGTGGCAGAAGAACTGAGTGATGGTCTTTTTCCTCCTCTACATTATTGAAATCTTTGCAAAACGACATGCGAAAAAACTAGTTTTCCCGCATGATCCACAATTGGATAGAGATTCGTATTCACTCTTGTAACATATATCGGCTAAATTGTTCGCTTTATAGTATAAAATGTTCCCAGGCCCATTTTGATTATCCTAACCTTCTTTGTGCGCTTTTTCACACATACATGAGCTATACAACAGATAGCCTAGCGATAGTAACGGCGGGGGTGCGAGTATTATTCTGGTATGGTGGTGCACATCCACGACTTTTGTGCAATGAAACTTTCAGTTTGCCCTTGAGGGAAAGCTAGAATAATTCTCTAATTGGAGGGCTGTCAAATGTGATTTGATCAGGAATTTTAGAAATGGCTTATCTTTCTAAATAAAAATCTGCTATTAAAAGGGGGAAATGAATTGTCTAAGATTTTATTAAATATCAGATCGGGATTCCATTAGGACAGCACAAAATGTAATGTTGAATGTTTGAACCACATGTGGAACAATTTTAGGCCATGGTATTTCGTAGGATACAAAAAGTGAGTTACGTGCCATTGGCTGGATGGATGGAACTTCGAACACAAAAACTAGAAAGAGCAAATGATGGTGACTAATTTCTCATCACTTCACTACTCACTCTTACTCACAATACTCTCACTTACTGTACTTCCTAGAAGATGCCTTAATTACTTTACAATTAAACAAAGTCGTTTAATCTGTAAAGAATACAGATATCTGCTAACTTTGTTAGATTAATCAACAGCTGTAAAGCCTGTCTGTGAAGAAAGAAAAGAAATGTAATGTTGAATGTTTGAACCACATGTGGAACAATTTTAGGCCATGGTATTGCGTAGGATACAAAAAGTGAGTTACGTGCCATTGGCTGGATGGATGGAACTTCGAACACAAAAACTAGAAAGAGCAAATGATGGTGACTAATTTCTCATCACTTCACTACTCACTCTTACTCACAATACTCTCACTTACTGTACTTCCTAGAAGATGCCTTAATTACTTTACAATTAAACAAAGTCGTCTAATCTGTAAAGAATACAGATATCTGCTAACTTTGTTAGATTAATCAACAGCTGTAAAGCCTGTCTGTGAAGAAAGAAAAGAAGATCTAAAGAGATGGAATATCACATATATACATAATTGGATTATGGACCTAGTTTCCACACAACTTATGTTGTATGCGTTAATTTTATACATGAGAGGCGAGACCAACAGTTTAAAGGTGACTCCGGACAACAGATTTTTGAGAAACTCTTCACGACAATCTTATTTACTCTTAGAATTTTTGCCAGAAATCTGCTGAGAGGCAGTCGCCGAAGAAATATTTTTTTCATATTCTCGTTTTGATGTCTGACCTGGGATTTGAACCGAGGCCTTACGTCTAATAAGCCGACACACTACCTACTAGACTACGGCGGCTACAAGAGATGGAATATCATCATTATTCCTATCGGATAATTAAAATTATCCGATTCCGCGCACGCCGTGGAATACATATGTACATTATTCAAGTGGCCCAATGGGGCGGTAAAATTTTACGTCCTACTTGTTAAATTCGACGAAATGACATTTTATCCCAACCAATATTTTTTTTTTTTTTTTTTTTTTTTTTTTTTTTTTTTTCAACAAACTGTTACAACAGCTACAAGAAATCTACAACACAATTGAAAATGTTGTTGTTGTTGTTGGATTTTTAAAGATGTTGCATTATAATACAACAGCAGTTGATGTTGCTGCTCATGACGATGATGATGATGATGATGAACGCTCCCTACTTTCGTATTTTTGTGTGCGAAAGATTCATTGAAGATACAGTTTTTCGTAGCTGCCAGTGTTATTAGTGGCACAAGAAAAACTTATTGAATTTGGATGGACGGACAGACGGACAGAAAGACAGCTAGTGAGCCACCCGACCAGACTGCCAGATGCAAAAAACAGTTTTTTTTATTGGACAGACTGCTTTTTAAAAGTTTATTTGCGTTCATTTTACTTTATTGTCATCTTAATTTTTTTTTCTTCTTTCTCTTGTTTTTGTTTTTATTGCTACTTCGTCTATACGAATCGACAACTTTAAAAAAGAATTGATTAATGTTTGCTAACCCCTCTATGCCTGCTCTCTACGATCATCTCTAATGGTTTGGTTATACCGTGCGGTTGGACGCTTGATCGGTCTTCTCCCCCAAAAAGGCAAAATTTGTTTGGCGCTGAGTGCAACATTATTTGTAGGCTTCTACACTTGCTGTTTCTGCTGCTTTAAATTATTTTTTGAAAACAAATTTTGTGCAACATTATATTGTTGTGTTGTGTTGCATATTGGCTTTGCTTCTTTAGAGAGATGGTTGATGGGATGGCAATATGCCGGTGGTGGCAGTGGTTGTGGCGGTGTACTACTGTGAGCACATTATTAAATTTAGATCCTAATTCAGTGAGCATTTACAATAAAATCTTGGTAAAATTTAGCCAAAAACAAAAATGGATTGTAAAGTAATTTCTTTACTTCAAACAGCAACAGCAACAACCACAATCACAACCAAAAACGAACGAAAGATGGACGAAGAGAAAAAAAATTCCAAAATAATGTTTTCAATTTTTAGTAAAGTTTTCTTTCTTTTTTATTTTTAAATTATTGTACCATGTATGCGATATAAAAATTGAATACAACAACGACTATTGTGCCCAGCCAACATCTCTGTCTGTCCGTCCGTTTCTTGGCCTGCATTTTATAAAAGCCTGGGAAAGATGTAAATTAATGTTTTTGATGGGAATTTTTTATTTTCCAAAGGCTTTTTTTTTTTGTTTAGGCTGAGATTTTTCACCAGGAAAATTTTTTAAATTGCTAAAAAAAAAAAGAAAAAAAGAAAAATATAATTGCAGGCAGATTTATAAGAAGAAATGTGTGCATGCCAAGAGATATGTCAACACGAACACTTTTACGGAACTGCAAGTGTTGAATGTGATCAGTACGCCAACAATTGGGCTTGCATCTAACAGTTATCAAGTAGTTTTCCCTCTTAATTTCCAATTTTCGGAAAGATTGTTGCACACAGCATCATATTTTAGTCAACTTAGATTAGAAGATGTCCCTGATATCAGTGAAGTTGAAATTTGAAAAATGTTTACACTGAGCCAGAACCGCTGCCGGCAATGAAAGTTGGCTGTTGTAGAATCCTTTCGGAACAATTTAATTTTGCATTGTCACAGATTAACCCATTAATACCCGAATTACTCTCTTTTTCTAACAGTTACCGTTTTGTTTTTACACTCAATTTCCTCTCAGAGCATAAAAACTAAGGCAACCTCTGCTGGCAACTTAAGTTGCCACTGGGCACTAATGGGTTAATTCAACATAAATCCTCAGACTGAGGTATATTCACCACCTCAGACATCCGCGGAACAAATTCAGTATACAGACGTGTTGCTGAAAGCAAAGCAGTCAAATTGTTAGTCTAAGAATGTTGGTTGTCTCTGGAGAAAAAGTGTGGAGTGTACCATTACTCCAGTGCGTTCCTGGACACGAAGTCATAAAAGGTCACAATGTCTAATGCAACTTCTCTAGAATCCAACAGGTAATAGTATGGGAACGTGCAAGTCGAGATACACCAGCATGAGTTCGAATGAACTCATGGAGTCCACCATAAACAGATCGAGCTCTGTATATTAACCCTGGTCACACTTAAACTGTTTCGAGGTATACAGAGATTTCACTGTGTTGGCAACACTAGACTGTGGTAGAAGAAATGAATAACTAACCCATCATGCTGAAAACCTAGTCTTCTCGCATGATCAACAATTGGAATTGAGACCCGTATTCACTTTGCATATTTTGGAACCGTTAGATCGGTTAGATTGGCCGCTTTATAGTACTCCCCGAACTTTTTCACCATCTTTAATACCATTGTGGTTACAAAAAAAACCCTTTCCCTTTGAAGTCGAAGTACCGTGGCAATTCCAATAACTTTTATTTCTACTCTTTTTAGTTTCTCAAAAACGTGGTCTTATACACACTTTAACCTTTCATAACGATTTGCTTTGAGTTGTTTTTCAAAACTCTGTAAATTCACGTGGAAATTTCGGAATTTTATGTATTAAATCCAACAGGTAGTGATCATTTAATGATAATTACAAACCCTTTGGTACTTAATATTTAAACAGCTGAACCCTAAAAATATTTGGATTTTTTTTTTCAATTTCTATAGAAATTAGAAACAAATAGTGAAAGTCAGACCGACTGAGTATTTCTTTGTTTAACTTGCTTTATTTTTATTTGATTGATGAAAATTTTCAACAAAAAAAAAATAAATAAAACCGTAAACATGTAAAACGGAAATGATGTTGTTGTCAAACTGTCAAAATAAAATTTTAGAAAAAAAAGAAAAAAAAAAGAAAAAGAATTCGAAAAGAAAAGAAACAAAAAACCAGTTGGAAAAACTAATGAAATGTGAAAAATCACAAGTGCATGAAACCTTAACTGAATGAACCCGGTCTATAGATATGCTTCATCACCATCAGCACCATGTTATGTACACCATTATCATCGTTAACAACAACAACAACATTATCGTGAAGAATGAAATATTGATTGTAATGGACTCAAATGTATCACAATATAACAGAAAATCATGTCTGTTGGAAAGAAAAACTACCATCAGACAGATGATACTCTGATTGAATCAAAAAAACAAAGGGTCTGCCAAAAACTTAGCTGCGTTAATTGAAGGGAATTGAAATAATGATAATGAATGAAAGATAGTTTTTTGATGACAACTTAAAAAATGCATTTCTAGGTAGTTTTGTAACTGGACAACTTTCCTATTTACCTTTTCAAACGTTTCTTGTGCAAGTTTTCTCCATATGGCCACTTTTAAGCTGTAAAATCCCCTCAATAACTTTCTGCAACCTGTTTCTTCTTCTTATTCTTTCACAAAGAAAGTGCAGAAGTTATCAGAAAGCTCATCACATTACCTACCTCTTGACTTTAACAAAGCACACCGCCATGATATTATGCGATTTGCCTTCCCTAGGGGTTCTTAGATAGACCTGGAATTCTTAAGCTTTGGTGATTCAACTTTAGTGTTATCCTTACTGTTTTATGTATTTTTTTTTTTGCCAAATACGGGGAAGAAATACTCTTTTAATGCCCCCCTTTTCATAAATTGTGCACCCATGCTTTAATGTTGTCCTAAAAATATTTGTAAAATTCTTTATTCTGTCAATGACTATAAGTTAGCAACAGCTTACTAATGAAGTACTAAAAAAGTACCATTTTAATTACCTAAAAGTACTTTTTATGTCATATAAAACCATCTTAACTTGTAAATTTTTTTTGTTATTTTCGCCATAGTGTTTCGAAATTTAAAATAAATTGAAAAAGTACTTTTTTATGATTCCAAAAGGTATTTCGTAAATGTTAACAAGCTAATCTTTTATTTCATAAATCCTTTGCACTTTTTGTGACACCCTTTTATTTCTTTGTCTTTCGAAATGCAATCATCATCGTCAGGTGGAGGAATATAAATTAAATGGATGGTAACCAGTCAAGTGTAGTTTATAAAGTACCAAAATAACATACAAGTGGCATTAAATTACAATTCTAATCGAAATGAAAAGACCTGCTAAATTTTAAGAAAAAAGAAAAACAAAAACGAAATGAGTATCGAAAGCTAAAAGATAATAATAAAAAAAAAAATAAACAGAAAATAAAATATAAAACCGTGACCCAGCTTTGGCTATAACAATAACAGTTACTTTTTTTTCGTTGGCCAAAAGAAAGGAATACTTTTCCCAAATCACCTTTTTTTTTTGCTGTCATTTGAAAGTACAGTGGGAAACCAAATAAAGCACTTAAAATAATTAATTTTATAAATATATTTCTGTGGGGTTTTATGAAGCCCATAGTTTTACCTAGAGCGTATTTTCAAAAAAAAATTTTGTGTTTGTGGAATCAAAATTACACTTTTAATCAGTGTTCATATTAACAGGGTAATTAGTACCATCTTCCGCAAGTAGCACAGCATAAACAAAATTCAGCATATATATACTTAGAACCTTGACATATGAGAGAACAATGGCGTATCATCACTTAGATAGAAAAAAAGAGATACGTTTGTGAGGCCCCTAATTTTAATGATAATACGACCATTATCCAATCCTTCAAAGTATAAAGAGATGTTCATCTTCACGTCTTGCATAAAATCCTGTGATCCACTTTTCAAACTATTTTTCACTCACTTAAGTAGACTTGCGGTATTTTTAACCCTTTGCACTCCATCCTAATAAGAAACCAGTAACTCCAGAGTTATATTTGTAAAAAGTACATGCATTTATGTTTAAGAAAATGCGGTCCAAAATTAAACAAACCAATTTATTGTCACTGTTATTGAAGTCGCCGTGGTCTAGTAGGTGGTGTGTTGGCTTATTAGACGTAAAGCCAGAGTCCAAACCCCAGGCCAGACATCAAAACAAAATACAAAAAATATTTCTTCGGCGACTTCCTCTCAGCAGTTTTCTGGCAAAAACTCTGAGAGTAAATATAATTGCCATGAAAAGTTTCTCTAAAGTCTGCTGTTCGGAGTCGACTTTAAACTGTAGGTCCCGCCACTTATGTATAAAATTAAAGAAATTGAGAAACTAGGTCGTAATCCTGACTGAAGGGTTGTAATGGCCAATTATGTATGTAATTTGTTGTTACATATATTGTAATAAAGCATATTTAAGGCTAAAATAACAAACTTAAAGCTTAAAATCTATCAAAGTATGGTATTTTTCAAATAAAAAAAAAACATTCGATGTTTATCGGGACAAGTATCCCAAAAGTCCACGGGTTCTCATCTCTGTCTTCGTTCTTGCCTGTTGGAACAAACTATGCAATCCCTTTTTTTACCCTTACGCAAGATGTAGTCTTTTGTCAAGCGTAGCTTCTTGATTTGAGGTGGATGGTCTTGATCGAATTCTTCTCGGAATTCTCCCACTAGTTGATCGACTAAACGTTTGACAAACTTCAAATGGGACATAGGTTTTTCCTTTTTTTGTTCTTTTGTGTTGCAAATGCGGCGACAACGGATTTATTCCTAACATACGGAATGTCGCAAATGGGGTGACAGAGGGGTGCAAAGGGTTAAACATTGCCATTTTATCCTAGGGTTACAAAAACTTTTTATCTTAGGGTTACCTTGACTTAAATTATGTTTTGGTTAACTTTTTGTGTTGGCTTATTAGACGTAAAGCCATTGTTCGAGCCCCATGCCAGACATCAATATAAAATACAAAAAGTATTTCTTCGTCGACTTCTTCTCAGCAGATTTCTGACAAAAACTGTGTGAATAAAATTACCATGAAAAAGTTTCTCAAAAATCTGTCGTTCGGAGTCGACTTTAAACTGTAGGTCCCACTACTCATGTATAAAATTAACACACACAACATGAGTGGCGTGAGAAACTAGGTCGTAATCCTGACTGAAGGGTTGTAATGAGCAATTATGTATGTATGTGTTTTCTGTCGTATATTATTCTGAGTCGTTAGAATATTTTTATTCGTTACTGTAATAATAAAAAAAAGAGAAAAAAGAAAAAAAAAGAATAGGAGTTGTCTCTAGAGTAGTGAGCAAATGGGGAAAAATAATTTAACAAGTGTATTTTTGTTTTCCATTTTTTTAACGGTTTTTTGGCCATTATATTACCAACATACTTTACTAACTTCTATTTCATGGCCTAACGGACACAGTCAATGATTTTGGAATACAAAAAATAAAAAAAAAACGAATATCGACAAGAGAAACAAAAACCAAAAACTATACTGAATAAAAACTATTAAATGCCGTCCATGTTTTTTCAATATCACTCTCTTCCTATAAAGATTTTAACAGGTGCAGCCTTAAATACTTTTTTTTTTTCTAAATGATACAGCAACAGACCGAAAAAAAACAACTGTGATATATTTACTAGAGCTGGGTTAATGGACTCTATATAATTTTTTTTTGTTCGTTTTTTTTTATTTTGTGGCTTAATCTCTTAACCGTAACAGTTTTTATTTTTTTTCAATGCATTTGTTAATATTTGAAAAACAAAAAAAAAAGAAAAACGTAATAAAATCGATCGTATTGGTTGGTACACTTTTTTTTCTCCCATATTCGTTACCATTTTTTATGTTTATGACCGTAATGTTTTATACTTCGGCAATACATTAAAACAACTTACAAAAATTAACACTGTACTACAGAAATCTTAGAAAACAAATATTTAGCTATGCGCTGTGTTATGCTATGCTTAATATGTGGAACCACAAAAGCATACTCTTACTGCATTGGATTAATGGGTCATGTTAACCGGTGGCCTATGGATCACTCACACTCTACCGAAGTCGCCGTAGTCTAGTAGGTAGTGTGTTGGCTTATTAGACGTAAAGCCTTTGTTCGTATCCTAGGTCAGACATCAAAACGAAATGTGAAAAAAATATTTCTTCGGCGACTTCCTCTCAGCAGATTTCTGCCAAAAACTCTGAGAGTAAATAAAATTGCCATGAAAAGTTTCTCAAAAATCTATCGTTCGGAGTCGACTTTAAACTGTTGGTCCCACCACTTATGTATAAAAAAATTAACACACACAACATAAGTGGTGTGGGAAGCTAGGCCGTAAACCTAACTGAAGGGTGTAATTGCCATTTATGTATGTATGTATGTATGTATGATTATTAGTCTAGTAGGTTGGTGTGTTGGCTTATTACTCGAGAGACTGTGGTTCCCAACCTTAGCTCAGGCAGTTCGAACAATACGGAATTCTCGGCAGTTTCTTGGCAAAAGCTCTGAGTGTAAATAAAATTGCAATTTAAGGTTTCTTAAATCTGTCGTTTGTTAAAATATGTATGCATACGACAATGCCACTCGTGGATAAAATTAACACTTAAAACATGGGTTGTAATTCTGGCTAAAGGAAGATTGTAATAGCTAATTAAATAAGTAATGTATTATCGTGTAGCACAGTGTAATTTTTTTTGTGTTAATTTTAAGACTCGTATTTTGCAGAGTCATATGAATTTATTTAATATAAATAGGCTTTCAATCAATTTTTTATATTTATTATGGATGGACTGCTGCACATTTTCTTATATTTTTCATTTCAATTTATATTTCGAGGTTGTTATTCCATTATATTTTTGTTTTTCGTTTTCTCCTGTATTTATAATTTATTTTTAAGAAGAAACGTAGAGATGTATGTATGTATGTACGAATGTAATATTGATGTGGATGATGTTTTTAATTTCCTCCTTTTTCATGTCATGCCTCAGTGATTTAATTGTTTTTCATTCAATTTTTCTGTTGCACATCGGCAAAAAGAGAAAAAAGGTGAAACTTTTTAAATGGCAAATCAATAATAATATTTAAATGTAATACATACACATGTACGTATAAATAAATATATTACAGTTTTCATTTTCTTTTTACCAATGCCGCCGTAAATGATTTGATTTATAAATAAAATTGTAATTTCAATATTAACTCGTTATAGTTGGCGGAAGTTTAATTTTATGCCCAGTTTATGTCTTTTTTATTATTTAGTGTTTTTTAATAATTTATATATTCTTGTTTATATTATTGTTTATTAACTATTTCTTTTCTTCTTTTTTTACTTTCTTTTTAGGTAAGTTTATTAAAGAAAATAATAGCGAAACATGAGTGAGTCCTTTTAAACAAACAATTTCAAAAAAAATGTACTTAGTTTACATAGAAGATTAGGAATGTAAAATAATAATTACACAATGCAACATAATAAAATTCATAGCTTATAATGTATGCATATACATATTTTTCTACGGCTGTAGTTTGGATCAAAAACCCTTTGTTAGGTATTATATTGAACGAGTGTTTAGTTAGCTTTAAAAGTTGTGTTTCTTTTTTCACACTGATTGTTACGTTTAGCATTATTGATCGATTTAGAAAAGCCATCACTTCGGCTCTAAGCTTGACATTTACTATTGTCAATACTGATTGTTTAATTCGAATTCATCTAATATTGGCAGTTCCACTATCCGCAGCAAGCGGACGCATCTCAAAGCATGTCTTCTAAATGCTTCATTTGACAGATGAGTCTAGCCTGTGAATAGGAAGCCATTCTACACATCTTTGGGTTTTACACCTCCTTCGTGCTATGTCACTGATTAACCATATTATTTATATCCAACGAAATGATGATTATTTAAACAGAAATGTACATTATTTAAAAAGTTCGGACATAGAAACAGTGTTTGATGTTTGTGTCTGTTGTTTGTAAAAATTGAAGTCGCCGTAGTCTAGTAGGTAGTGTGTTGGCTTATTAGACGTAAGGGGCCACGTTTCAAATCCCAGGTCAGGCATCTCCAACTGAAATATGAAAAAATATTTCTTCGGCGACTTTCTCTCAGCAGTTTTCTGGCAAAATCTCTGAGAGTAAATAAAAAATTACCATGAAATGTTTTCCAAAAATCTGTCGTTCGGAGTCGACTTTAAATTGTAGGTCTCGCCACTCATGTAGAAAATTAACACACACAACATGAGTGGTGTGAGAAGCTAGACCGTAATCCTGACTGAAGTGTTGTAATGGCCAATGTATGTATTATGTATGTACATATGTTTGTAAAAATTAAAATTTGATTATCTCTGGAAGAATCCCGAAACTCCTCCAACTTCTAAAGGTGTATTGCTATGAAATTTTATCAGAATTCTTTTAGTTTCTGTAGTTGGGATTCCGTTTATTTTTTATTTTTTTTTTTTTCTTTACTTTTTCCTTTATTTTGTTCCCTTTTCCATACATTTTTGTATACTTTGAAGTAACAAATGAACAATTCCGACAACACAAAATATTTGGTTTTAATGTACGATGAAGGGGGGACTTTACAATTCAACAAACTTTGAAAAAAAATTAACAGTGTTGTCAATTTAACAGATTTGCCAACTCGATGTATATAATATTGCCAAAGTTCTCTTAACGAAATCATCATTCATTATTGCCCATGTTTATAAACAACAACAACAACAATTGCAAATAAGATCGTACAGTAATTACATTAATGGGAAAAAGTTTTTGAACAAATTCCGTTTAATTTTTTTTCTCTTGTCAGTTTTGTTTTTTTTTTTTGAGACTAATTAACATATTTTCTTACAATGTATTCCGATTACATAACTACAAATGCAACAACAGTAAAAAGAGAAATAAAGAGAAAAAAAACACGATGAGTATTCTGCTAAAGACAGACCAGAGAAAGACCGACATCTTCTGCTCTATTAAAGACCATAACACTGCACGTTAATAAGCAGCAACAACAATCACAACAGTAACATGTAAATACAGTTTTGAGTTTACATACATACATATGTACATGCAGAATTTTAATTTTTTTTTGTTTTAACGATAAAAGTCATGTTATTTTCCAATAAAGTTTTTGTTGTTTTTTTTATTTTTAGTGTGTGTCTGAAACAAAGTTGAAAACAAACGAAAAATGTTGCACTATTTCATCTTTTATTTGTTGCATTATGTTTTGTATTGTTGTTGTTGCTGTATAGTAAATTAAAGATTACCTTAGATATTTTTGCATAATATCTTGAACGCAATGTTGCATGCCACAAACATATTTAGCTATTGTTTTTTTTTTCCTGATTTTTTTTTTTACAATATTTTCTTATACAAACCATATTAAATTTTTTTTATGGTTTTTCTCATTGTATTTGTTATTGTAACTGATTTTTTTCTGTAATTATGGGTTACAATAAAATACTATGCTATGCAACCAGCTTGTAATAATCATAACTAATGACAACAGAAGTGTATGAATTTTTGTTTTATTATTGCCAACACTTTTGCTTTAAGAATCTCATGACAACACGAACGGGCGAACAACAAGGTGGGATGTTGGCAACGTAATGCAAACAAAAAAAAACCTTAAGTTCATTGTTCTAAATTCGTGGTTTATGTGAAATTCATTGTATTCGAGAAATAAGTTTTCTTAATGGGTTTTTTTTTCTTATCATTTTAAAAAAATTTTAAATTCCTTCGTTATTTGTGCAGATTTCTCTTGTTTTGTTGTGTTATGATTTTAAAAGCAAGTAACCATTAGAGGCTTAAAGATAAGTTAAAAGCTTATTTATTTTATAAAGTCATTATATTGTAATTACACAGTGCTACAAAAAAAGTAAAAAAGATTGTCGTACCCATAGACTGAGATCCATAGGCTATCTGATATTTTCGCTTGAATATTCCGTTTCGAAGTGATAAAAAATATAGACGTACATGCAATATATGTAAAAAATAGGCTTTGTTTTCATGAAAAGGTTATTTAGGAATGCCCAATGGATGGCATTAACAGATAAGTTGTCATTATCATTAATCCAGTTTTTCCAGCCGTTGATTAATTGGTGTACTGCAGCAGGTTCTAGAAGAATAGTGTTGCCATTTCTTGCTGCCTAGTAATAGCGCTCAACTCGGATAATATATTGGGTTGTTGCATTGGATGTAGACGTAAAAAATCCTACTATTAGTTAAGAAGTGTAGAAGTATGACGTTTTATAATATTTTAATAATACTACTGCCTCTGGCGGATCAATGGAGCTTCTGTCTTATTTGAATCTGGGCTGCAAGCACTTTAACCTCACTACACCTTCAATAATGTTTAATTCATTGTCATACAACTTGACATTAAGTTCACAAAACGTATAGTTAGACCTCAACTGGGGTTCTTGGGAATTTCTCTTTCAGAAGCTTTCACCAAAAGCACTTAAAAATTGAATACCTATGGCATATTTACTCAAAGGTTATAGTGTTATGATCATGTTGTTTGTTTTATAAATTAAAATTTAAAAACCGTAAATTTTTACTTAGTTTTACTTTTTTTCTCAGTTTTATTAGCGTTTTCATTTAATTCTTTTTATACACTTTTTATGGTTATTGTTTCTTTTTTATTACTACTTTTACCTTATTTATTTTTTTATTATTATTTTCCGTTTGCAAAAAAGCCGCCAAAGAAAATTTCCTCTTTTTTGCTGGTTTTTATTTTTTACAAAAAAATTTCGTTTTCCAACTATTTTAAATGAAGCCATTAAAAAATTATAATGCTTAGGAAATCAGCAATTATTTTGCAAAACAAAATTTAACAAGATTTGATAATTTAAATTGTTTGTTTTGTTTTTAATTTTTCATAATTCCTATTATAAAACCATATTGTGTTGCCAATTATCACCATTAAAACCATTAAAGTGACACTCTAATTAAATAGTATAAGAGAGTATTGTTAAGTTAACAGCCGTTATAAACAGAGAGAGAGAGAGAGATTGTTGTTGCACATGTTTTTGTCCTGCTCGGCGGCATATGTTAAAAGACTTAAAATAAAATGGAGTTGGCAATAATGTATTAATTAACGGTTCACTAATTGATTGTTAACTAATCTTTGTTTTTTTTTTTTCTAATCTAAATATTCTCACGCACATTGATGAAAAATAAGAGCTTTTTACTTTTTTTTTTTTTTTTTTTTTTGAAGAAAGAAAGTAGCCATGTCGGTAATATGGTTGCATTGTTTTTGTTCTCCTTTCAGGAAATGTTTTAATTTTCCTTTCACCCTTGTTGTTGAAGGCTTTTTCTTCTTAAAATTTTTGATCACGTGTGCATGCCATAACTGATCATGTGTATGTGTGTGTGTGTTTGTGTAAATTTATTCAATAATTTTCATAAACCATGTAGAAAAAAAAACAACTTTCACACATTATTTGCTGGAGATACAATATTACCATATTGACAAAAAAAAAATATTGTTAAGCAAAGTAGGTAGGACTTTGAAAATAAAATAAGAAAGAAAAGAAAACCTTCTCCAATACATATTTTATGTAAAAAAAAGATAAAAACTTTTTTATTTTTTCGTTTTTGTTTTGGTGTTTTTAGAAAGAGGTTTGCATGTTAAAAATTGTACCACAATTTGAATTGATACTTTGGCTTGTTACATATGGAAATATATATGTATTTATGCATATACAAATGCTTGCTATCTTGTAGCCAAAAGGCTGCCAAGTTAAACAATTGAAAGATGTCCAATGTACTAAAGCGAAAGGATTTTTATGTTTTTACTCCACCTCAAGGTTCACCTTCTGCACAACATGAAAATGTAATTGTCACCAGCATTAGAAATGCATGCACATGAGGTATATGTATATGTGTGTGTATGTTTTTTTAGAAGTATTGGCAAAAAGCAATACTTCTACTGTGTTAAACAAAAGCAGAAAAAAAATTATTGCATGTTGGCCCAGACTTTTACAGGCTTGTTAGAAATATGAAACTTGTAGTAAAAGTAGTTTGTTACCTCTTTTTTTTTCTATACTTTCTTTCCGATATTAAAATCAAAAATAAAAATAAAAACATTCTTTAAGAGGACCCATATACCACACAGTTTATTTTGGTACTTTAATTTAGGCAGTCAGGCTAACAAGCAGGTGTGGAGTTTAAACAATAAACTTTCTTTATTGCTAATCATTTAAAAGCAAAAAATAAATGTTTTACTTTCTTTATTAAAAGATATTTATTCTAAAGCCACTTCCAAAACAGAAATAACAACTACAAGAACAAAATTTCTAATATAAGGGAGTGTGAATTAATATGCCTGCAATTTTTTAATGAAAAATCGTTTTTATTCGCATTTTAATAGTTCACATAATATTCGAAATCAATGTCGATTATACTGCATGTATTCCTTGTCGCAATGACTTTATTTACTTATTTAAGATAAAAAATATAAAAAAAATATTATTTGTTGAACATTTTTGTTCAAATATTTTATTTTTTTATATCAAAATTGTGCTGACAATAGTAATCTTTCTGTTAAATTAAATTTAATAAATTTCAACACAATAATTGTTAGTGAAATCAACTGCAACTCGTCTGACTTTAATTAATTTTTGACTTTAATTGTTTGAAATACTATTTCATTTATTTTTTAAATAACAATTATGAAACATTACCATCATTATCTTGTCACTGAAGTTGAAAGTCAATGATATTTGCTTATATTATTACTGATCAATGCGTAATAATTGATTAATAACTTGCGCCATAATTTCATACAGTGTAATAACATAACAGAACATCAAAGGATGTCCGGCAATTATAGATGTTAACCACAAAAATAAATATATAGAGGTTGGCAACATTTCGATTCGTCTGATGATGATAAGTAATCAACAGAAACTCAAAACAAATGAAAACATGACTCAACTGAGAGAGTAAACGAGATAGAAAATGTAATGAAACATTTTGTTAACATTAATTTTATTAATTTATTTAATGAGCGTAAGCTATTATTGCATTGTAAAAATGAAGAAAAGAAAAAGTTTCAATAGAAAAAATTATAAATTCCTCAAAATTTATTTATTAAATGAAATGTTTTTTTGTGGTTTTTCTTGAGTTTTCTTTATGAATTTTTGTTTTCCTTCGCAAGCATGTATGTATGTGCATACCCTTATTAAAATTTCTCCTAAAAAATGTACTACTCTGCCATACTTACTCATCACTCACTGTCTGGTAAATTATACTTTTATTAACGGTATTTACGAAACAATTTCTTAATATCTCATGAAGACAAAAACAATGTTTGTAATTAAAATTTCTGTCTGCATACTTAATGAGAGTAAATTAAAGAGTATGATTTGTTTCGTGTGTGTTTATGTGTATTTAAAGGTATTTGTAATTAAATGCATAACAAAGCATACGAACGAGTATCATGATACATAAAGAAGAAGAATATGTTGTTATTGTAGGCATAACAATATTTAGATTATGTTTTACCACCACTACTACAACTCTTATTATGTGGTGTAATCATTATACATTACAGAGTATCAAAATGTAAGAAAGAAAACAAAACAAACCATTTACAGTGTTCTCTCATGTTATTACACATCGAAACAAAGGGAATTTTCTTAATTATAGACAGGCAGTGTAAACAACAGTTTTAAGATTTTAATTAAAGAAAAAAAAATTCAGTGTAACAATTAGACCCTTAGTTTTACTTTTTTTTCTGTTTAAACATCCGTTTAACAAAAATATTTACATATTATTTGTAAAATTTATTTGCCCTCCCCTTAGATTAAGTATTAATTTGTTTACAACACATACAGCTGAAGTAAAATTCCAATTTTAAGATTTTTTAATTAAAAATTACAGTCTTTTAAAAGTTTTTTTTGTTTGTTTTTCTTTAATTAGCAAATACAAGTTTATGCATTATATTTTTTTATAACTGTTTTAATTGCATGCTATTGTTTTATGGTTTAATATCTTTTAAAACTTTTTTTATTTGTTTGATAAAACGAAATATTTTCACACGCTTCAGTTCATTTTGAATTCATTTAAGAAAATAGTTAGTTTCAGATACAGATAATTTACCGCTTTATTTTAAATATTTATTAAAAATTAATTTAAGCAAATAGTAACAGATACATATAATTTACCGCTTTTTTTTAAATATTTATTAAAAATTAATTTAATTTTCTATTTATGAAAAAGCGCAAATTATTTTCCATTTACTTTTAATAATATCTGATATATTTCTGCCCTAGATTTTTAATTTCAAAAGGGAATGCTTTTCCAGATGGAATAGATAATAAACCCAATTATGGTGAATGCTTTTTCCCTTAGTATTTGTTTAATTTTCCTTAAATAAATAAGTTATTTGTAAGATGAAAATAATTCAATTATTCTCGAAAATGAATTTGAAGCCTTGATTTGCTGTGGTGTAGTAGTTAGTCATTGATTACGAGCTGAAAGCAATGGAAGTTGATATTTGGCTTTTTAAGCTTTTCTTTTCTATGGCCATCATCTCAGTTGGTGCTTTTAACACAAGCATTAATTTGTTTGGTTTTTAATTATTTTGTTTTAACCACTAATTTGCTACAAATAAAAAATGAAAAAAACGTGTAATGGTACTTCAAATGCAATTTTTCCATTTCAATACACTAATTTAGAGAAATTTGTTACAAAATTTCCACCAAATTTTCTCTCTCGCAAGCAGACCACTACGTTCAACAAGTAAAAGAATTGATGGCAAACGATTAAAATTTGAATTATCCCAAGTCTATGCAATAGCATGTTGCCATTTCCAAAAGAAATGATCACAATTTATAGTGTTTTTAGGCAATTATGTTGTTATCTCTAATATGGCAGTTTAACAACATTCATTCACTATCTGGTGGCACTCTTCTTTCTCTTCTAACTCCCTTTGTATGTGTGTAGTAATAAAGGGTTATACTATTTTCGATTTCAAAAGTTAATCATTAAACAGCATATCTAAGGCAGTGTTGTGTGAGGATTGGACTTTATATGGATGTTAAAAATTCGGCAGTGGAATCGACAAGCTCCGATTATTTGTTTCACTTTCTCTAACAGAATGCCGGAATTGCGATTATCCACAGACTCTTCGAATTTCTTTCGTAAATAAGACTTCAGATGATGAATATTTTTAGACCAGCAATGTTGAAATCACTAAACGGATAACCCATTATGTCTATGTATAGATAATGAACTCAAATATTAAGCTACATATACTACGAAAAGACTGATATTTGTGATTAAAATTTACCGTAAAAAAAAAGTTGGCTACATTTGAGCCTGTGTATGTTATTGAATCCTCCTGCCACATATAGACACTAACGCTCAATATATTTTAACAGTTTAATTGAAATTTAATGTTTAAGTTTATCTCAGTTTTTTTTTTTTTAATTTATAAGATGCACGACAAATATAAAGAGAAATAGAAAGAAAACAGATAATGATTGTGATTGTCTTTTTAAAATACCATCAACATTATTTCACTGTTGATATTTACTAAAGAGTGGTGGTAGTGGGCAGTTCATTAATGATTGGTAAAGAAAAATCGTCTATTTACAATCATTCATAAATCATTATACAAGTTACGTACATACTACATACCAGTCGTATCTAATAGAGACATGCTAATAAATTACTATTTTTAGTCAAATTATTTTGCAACAAACTAAAGATTAGATATGTATACGAGAGGAGGCATAATCTAATGGCAAAATGGAAAGTTTAACCCTGATTTCTTTGATTTTTCTCTGGACTTGTTATAATTAGAAGAGAAAATCTTTTTGTGTAAGTTTAACTGCCAATAAAACTATCATTAGTGTAACAACAAATCTTGGTTTGTTTCATTTTTAATTACTAACCTCACTTCTTCTTTATTGTAAGGCTGGCTTTGCTTGGCTGCACTGGTTGATTTTAAAATTTATTATGACCACCTGTTGATCAAAAATGTCATTGTATTTTATGTTACTCATTCATTCATTTTTCATTTCTTCTTCTTTAGTTTTTTTCTTTTTCTTGAAATTTATTTTCAACTCTCCCAATCCCTGGTTTTCATTTTATCGTGTTTAAATTTAACAAGACATTTGTTAAAATTTTTATTTTTGTTTTTCTACTCGTATTGCCATGACTGAACGAAACTTGTCTGTCTATGGGGCAATTACATTTTGTTTTTGCAATTACATACTGTTGTCCAAGTTGTTATTATTGTTGTTGGTTGACTCTGTGCTACACTTAGAAAATTTTGTTGAAACTCTCTTGTATTTGTGAAATGTTGTATGTCAATCACTTTTCTTTTGTTTTTTTCTTTTTTGCAATATTTGATTGATTATAAACAAAAAGAAGACGACAAAAAAAATTATGTAAATTATTGAACATGACATTTGTCGTGATATTTTTGATAAAAAAGAGTTTTTCTCACGTTAATTTTATTTTTATTTTCTTTCTTCGTTCACTTACAAATTCAGTTCAAAGCAAGATTTCACCCAAAAAAAATTTCTTTCAGGCATCGTTAAAAGAAAACCAATCATAAAATCTATTTAATCTCATTTGTCGATCATTAAGAATTTGTTTACATTTATTTAAACAACATCCAATTTCTAAAACATTTTAAAGTGTTATTTTATTTCAATCGTATTTTTTAAGTACCATTTAAACTTAAATACAAATAAAATAACTATTTATGCTTAAAGAGTAATATAAACAAAGTGCAACAATACAACCAATTCTTTACATAGTTTACTATGTATTTGATTATTTAAGTTTATTGTGAGATTACAACCTCTTAAGAACACCATAGAGAGGAGAAGAACAAGCAGCATCCCCTTTTAAGAAAGAGGAAGAGCCTCAGTGATCAAGGTTACTCACTACTACACCCTATACAAAACGCATCTTTACGTTTTCATAAAGAATGCTTTTTCTAGACAACGTGTGATGACTTCTATTAGGACGTATTACAGTAGACTAGCTAAGCTGGAAAAACTTGCCTAATTAGAAACAAAGCAAAGAAAGATTGATAGATAGATGGATGGATTGGGATATGCTTCAGTATTGCCTTATATTTCTTAAAGCAGCTGAAAGGAAAACAAAACTCATTTGCATACTGTTTTGTTTTAATTTTTCAATTGAAGAAAAAAAGTGCAGTTAATGCACATCGATTGCTAACCTCACACCTAAGCCTAATTATGTTCTAACGATATCAGAGAGAAATAAACACCACCCAGGTCCGCCAAAAATACTCAAAGGTAATGAATTGTGACAGAATTTCGCCTTGAAGTGTGCTGACAAACTCTAGAAGAACTTACAAAGCATTTGCAGTTAGCAGGCAGCATTCAGCAATACGGGAAACGTTGAAACTTACTTTTGTATATTGGAAGTGACACTTGAACAGAATAAAAGGCACTAATTATTGTTATGGGATGATTATTATTCCATGATTGTTGTTATCACACTGCAGAAGAATTTATAAGATAAGATTTATGACAGTCAAAGAGCAATTTCAATGTACATTTCTGAACTACCCAGTCAAAACTTTACAACATTTTAGGCTACAAATAGCATTAGTTTCGATCGATGCAAAACGCATTCACTAGAATACGCTTTACCTTACAACACATTGTCTGGACTTGAATTGATTCATTTTTGGCCTAATAAAGCGAACAGTTCTTGTTCGTTTTATTCTAAATTTTATTATCATTAAGAGACATTATTTATTTCTCTCTGTGTATGTAATTTATTGTCGTTGTTAATTTATGTAGAAAATTTGCTAGTAAAGTGACGTGTTAATCTGTCACCATTGTAGACAATTACATCTGTCACGTTCACTAATTGATTAGATTGTGATTGTGATCGTTATTTTTTTTAACACAAAACTGTCAATACATTTAAATTTACAAAATATCGATTGTAATTAGTTTGAATCTGATCTAAATAAATAACTTAGAGTAAAAGCAGAATACCTTGACTAAACTCTGATCTATTCCATCTATTGAAAATTGCAATCATAAACTTCACAAATAAATGTTGTTCCTTAAATACAACTGGAGCACACAAATGTATTGCTCTTGCAACGTCTTCTTCATAGTAGTAAATAGGAATTCTGAAAACATAACCTCAATGTGTTAATACTGTTAAATACAATCTTTTTTGTACTGACATACATATGAATTCTGAAAGCATACCTCAAAGTTTTTAACTTTGTATTGTATTTGGAAATAAAATTTATTTTGATGTCGTACTTATAATTCTGAAATTGAATTTATTTTTAGTTTTTAATTCTATATTTTGAAATAAAATTCATTTTGTTTCTAAAATTTGAATTTTTAAAACAACCTAAATAATTTTTATTTTGAAATTTCTTATTTATTTTATTACACTGAAAATTTGTATTCTAGCAAAATAAAAATGCTCTCTTTTTTTTGTTCATCAAATAAGCTTTAATAGTAATTTTAAAAAGCACCATAAGTCTTTTTCAAAATGTTTTCATGCTTGTTAATTCCCCCCTTGAGTTAAATTCTTATCAGAAAATTTATCTGCCTGAACATTAATTAGAAAAAAAATATTTTATCAAATAACCCAAATTGCATTTGAACGAATGTGTGAAATAATATTACATGTGTATGTATGAACAATTAAAAACTCAGTTATTTTTAGCACAATCAATTAAAAATTTAAAATAGAAAAATAAAATTAAAATAAAAATAAAAAAAGCCCAATAAAACTAACATAGTAAACAAACATTACTTAAATGCTTGGTTTTTAATTATGTGAACGAACACCCAACCAGTCAGTCAGTGCTAATTGATGAAAAAAAATTCACATGCACATTAAAATGTATGTAACTCTGCAACGCGTATGTATGAGAGTTTAGGTAATTTGGTATACAAACGATTAACGATCATCAAAGAGCAACAATAACGTAAAAATGCCTGTGAGAAGAGAATAAAGTGTATGTGTGTGTCCGAGAGTGTGTAGGTAGGTCAAATAGTCATTCATTTTACTCATTAATATGGTCAGTGATGCATACACTAATTTTTGTTAACATGTAAACAAAGAAATAAAAAAAAAAGAACACACACTGAAAGAATAAAGAATAACCGCGTAATTTAGCAGTAAATTATTATTAATGATTTTCGGTATGTTTGTAAAAGAATGACACAGAAAAAACAAAAGAACAAAAACAAAAATTTAATGAGTGGCTTGGGTTAAAAGAGCAAATTGATTTAAATGTTGTTAATGTTTTGTTCGGTTTTGTTCTTCTTTTTTTTTAGCTCAACCTTTTTGTCATTCTTTTAATTTTAAAAACGGAAGTGCTTTAAATGTTGTAGCATTTCGTTTTAATTGTAATTTACAAAATGTTTGTGTTTTACGACAACGTATGAAATAAAATACATACTTACAAAAAGGATTATAAAAACTGTCTGCAGTAGATATATTCGATTGTATTTTATGATTCTTAAAAAATTGTTCTAATATTATGGGAAATGAAAATCCAAATTTTTTTATTTAAAACCTTATAAAATTTGATAAACTTGTGTTAACTAACTATTCAATGTTAATGTGGGCCGTTGTTGCCTGATTTTTTTTCTGTTTTTGTTAATAAACTTTCTTTAGTAAATAAAAATAAAATTTAAAGAGCAGCAAACGTATGAAAGAAAATAAATAAAAAAAAGTGTATAGATTTTTAGTGCAATATTTCCAACTACATATTAAATTTAATTTTCTGTGACTATTGATTATCGCATAAAATTATATGTGATGGGGAGAGTGTGTAAACCTTTGTGTTTAAAAGGAAATGGCAAATACTATGCTTTCTTCAAAATTATTATTAACACGCAAACTTTAAATCCATACAGCACACCACTGTAACATATACAATGGTGAGATCAATTATTTAAGAAAAATAACAAGCCAACTAGAAACTTCTGTCAAATAATGAAAAAGAGAAGAAGGAAAATAGTTGCTTTTTCAATGATCAATTTAAATCCATTCAATAAAAAATACCCCCACGTTGTTAGTCAGTACCAGACAGTCACACATACACACAGTACGATAAAGATACCAATTGGCAGTTTATTATAAAAGTAGGCAGACTAACAGACAAACAGACATCATCTGCATCACTTTAGTTTAGTATCAACACTATGTTCCATCTATAATCATTGTAACTATTTTTTTTTTTAGCAACAGACAGACAGACAGACAGACGTGCACGTAGACAGAAAACATAGTTGGAGTTGTAACAGTAGAATATTTTACAAGATGACTGACAGACTGTAAACGACATCATCGAACGGCGAACGAGCGGACAAATAAATATTCCTTCTCTTCACTAGACCACACCAGGCTTACAACATTTAACATGATGTTCAATTGTGTGTGCTGCAACTGCAACAAACTACTACCACGGCGGAACCACTCTACTGACTGCTGTTTTTGACTTCAACACCATTTAAAGTTTTTCTGTATGACGTTGATGATCATCATCTCAATATGATCTGTAGTAAAAAGCCTTCAAGCCATTAGCATTTTCCTCCACAGAGATACCAAAGTAACTAAAGGAATGATATCTTATTTTATATAAAAGCATTGGTAAAAAGGCATCTATTTCTTTTTTCTGCCAAATACGTCAGATTTCGTCACAATAACTTGTAGTCCTTTTCTGTTATGCATCTCTGTAGGAATCACTGTCCCTATGATGAAATTCTAAGACCAACAAGCGAATTTATCAACAACAAAATTACTTGTAATGTCAGTATGTGATTTTTTAAACTTTCTTAAACATCCTATAAAAAGTGTAAGAACCTCCCACTAGGCTCAAGGAGCTTTACTCAAGGTAGCGAAATCTCTACCAAACACACAGCAAAATCTTAATGACAATATGTACGTTGGAAAATATTTAAAATATATCTACCGTTTCCCTTTGACGGTGTCATCAGAGACTTAATTTTTATTATTATTCTTCCACTAGCTTTAAAAATAAAAAAAATTAAAAATTAAATTAAAAATTTTCTTGACAAACAAACTCATTATATCAAACATCTGCATGGCAAGTTATTACGTTTGACAATTGTGTGTTACCACCACCACCATCACAACCACATTGAGTGGATGTGGCTGGAGAGATGATAATGTTGGCTGGCAGTAGCAATTGAATGGAAAAAGACTTCAATCGTCGTCTGCATTTTAAATCTAAAATACCCAGAGCAAATTGTCTATAATGCAGCTGTTTGAGGCGAGTTTTCTTTAATATAATTTGACGGACTATGCACAGATGTTTAATTTAAGTGCGATTATTTCTCCATTTTTTTTTTATTATTATTTCAATTTCAAAATTCAATTCAATTCAATTGCAATAAAATTTAATGCAGTTTATCGTCATCGTCATCTTCATCATCATTATCTCACAACAACAAGTAATCGGAAAAACATTACAATCACGTTGGTTATTGAATTTTTTATGCAAATTAAAGAGACTTAAATTTGTAATTTTTACTCCATAAAGAATTTCAAATTAAATTTTGTATGGTAATGTTTTCTTGGAAAATTCGTTTAAAAAACCATTGATAATGAAAATAATCAAAAGAAAGAAAATTCAAATAATTTTCCAGCAATTTAGTGGAATAATTTAATAGTTTAGCAAACTCAAATACAATTACACTGTGTTTCAAAATTTAAGAAAAGGAAATAAGCAGTGGTGACTCATGTTGTAGCATCTTGTTGTATCTGACCTTATTTTCTTATTTTGGTCATACATATCTTTACTTCCTAATTTGCTTTAATGCTGATATCAAATAATGTAAATGCTTGTTTTCTTCCGAAACAACATGTTGTGTATCCTTGTCTCAAAATAGGGAATCAAGAAAGCTTCAAACTTCCTAGTGTTTTCGTAATTATATATGGTCGGTGCGGTCTTATAAACATAATAGTTGAGTAACTTCCTTAAAACTAATGGAATCTCAGTTGTCAAAATGAACGACTAATGCAAAGCCAGGGTCATTAATATTAATAACATCCAAAAATGAGGTGGTATAGTGCAGTGCTTAGTGAAACGAACCAGTTTCGAATGCAGCAGAAAACAAACATTTTTCATAATTGGTTCTGAAAGTTTAAAAAATTTAAATTGATCTATTTCCCTTCAGAAGCTCCGTGACTCACCAGAAAGTATGAAATCGACTGTGAATATCTTAGGAAGGTCAGAAACATTTTGCCAAATAATGGGAATCAATTCTGCCATTCTAAGAGCTGCTAAAGTATACCATGAATGCATTGATTATCTAGAACAACTTGATTAATAAATGACTGGAGGATAGTTGCTTTGTAACAGTTTCTATATTCTTAAAAAAAGGAGCGGTAAAAATAAAAAATAACAGTCAGAAACAGCTTTCATCCATAACGTTCTGTATTAGAATTTTGTTGTTCTTCCATTAATGAATGCCGAACTTTTATAGAATAGCAGCAGAATAGCACGTTTAAAGATAAGAACCTACTCTAAATATCCAGTGGGCAATACAAATTTTACAAAAAAAAATAGAAATAAAAGTGACCAATTAGTAAATACGTATAAATCCATACCTCACTTTGCGTCGTGGTTACGCTCCAAAAAAACACGACGCAAGATGAACTATGATTTTCTATAGGAAACCATGTAAAGATGGATGGTAGGTTTTAGGGTTACGAAAATACTACTTTTTAAAAAGAAAATTGAACTAAGTAAACATTTAAAAAGCAAAAAAATATAACATACATACAAAAAACAAAAATAAAACAAATTCAATTAAAATAAAATAAAATAAAAAATTCACTTAATTTATAACACGCTAATTGACTAATTGAAGTCGCCGTAGTCTTGCCAGGATTCGAGCCCTAGGTCAGACATTAAAACAAAATACAAAAAGTATTTCTACGGCGACTTCCTCTCAGCAGATTTCTGGCAAAACTTCTCAAAAATCTGTTGTTCGGAGTCGACTTTAAACTGTAGGTCCCACCACCACTCATGTATAAAATTAACACACACAACATAAGTGGTGTGAGAAACTATGTCGTAATCCTGACTGATGGATTGTAATGACCAATTGTGTATGTATGTAATTGAAACTGAACTCTAAAATTGGAAAAACAAGGTGAAAATAAAACTGTATTATTTTCATTTAGAAAGGGAATTCTCAAGTTTTGATAGCGTGGCGCAAATATGTAAATTGAAACACAAGTCATACCACCTTTAATATAAAATTAAAAAAAATCGACCCCAAAACAAAGCAACATCGAAAAACTAACGACGCACTGTGAAAATTAGTACTAAATCAGCAACGACGCAACTTCGAAAAGTATAGTGAGTGAAAAAAAAATAAGATTCTGTTCTGTTGCCGGCCATGCATAACTTGTGCAGCCAAATCATTACTTTGGACTTGTGATAATATTATTTTATTTTAGTAAATCTTAAACAATTAATTTATTTGCAACACTTGATGGTTTACAACACTACTTCAAGGGTAATTAAAAAAGTTTTACAATATTAAAACGACTTACTTTACTACCGGGTTTTCTTTTTCATGTCTTTCCCAGTTTAAAAAAAAATTTCATGTGCAACGTTGCATTAAGAGGAGATAATTCTTAGTATTCTCATAACAACAAGAAGTTTTTTTTCTAACATTTTTGCCCAACTTAACTCTTTATTAAAACGGGCTTAATTTTTGTTACTCTAATTGTACTTGTTTTTTTTACTTCTAAGAAAAAGCACGAGAGAGTCTATTTCATGGTTTTGATTAGGTTTAATGTTCGCTAATGAGTTTTTATTTTTGCCTTTCTATTTTTAGAAGTTTAAAAATTACGGAAAAGAAAGATAATTTTAAAGAACGTTTTTTACTATGCTTTTAAGATACATACATATGTATGTATGTATGTATGTACGATGCAGTTGGCCTCAAAACTAACGTGGCTAATACAGCAATGTTTCGTTGTTTTATTTTTTATATTTATATTTTGTTTTTTTGTTTTTTTTTTTTATTTGTTTATTGTTATACTGAAAATAGTTAAATGAAAACCATATTCATTTTTAATTTAAAGATGTTAATCTCTTATTAAACAAATCATAATATTTTATATGTTCTCTGAATACGTACTTACACTCATTATATTATCTGCAGCTGATGGCAGCAGCAGCATTGCAAAACTTAAAGCACTCTTTGCTATACAGATGCTATAAATGTATGTAAATCGATAAGATACGAGGCCAGTCTCAAAATGAGTCGACGTATCAAAGAAAACTCAAAGAATTTGGCGGAATATTCATTGATACATAATTAATTTAAATTTAATTCAATGAAATTTTCTCTTAATATTAAAATATGTATGTGGTCTTGTGGTTTTGGAATAAAATTGAATTAGAAATATGTAGTTTTATAATCAACAAAAACTAATTATTCATTTCTATGCTTTTATTTTTATAATTACAGGGTTTTGAGACCTCCAGGTGGTGGCACCAGTGACATTTTCGGCGGTGACTTACCACAAACACCACGTTCGGTTAAGAATCACATGCAATCCCATATTTTCTCATGTGAAAAAGATAATGCTAAAAATAACGGTAAGTTTATTCTTTTTTTTTTACTCCATCTTATTAAATATATTTTTACAATAAAAAAAAATTAAAAATTTATAATATTTTATGTACTCTTTCAATCGCTTCTACCTCTTGTATAGGCTACTAATTTTTATACAAGATTTATTTATTTGTTAACGCTTAAATATGGTAATTTCAAATAGGCTCTAATAAAATCAGCTTTTATTCCAAAAAAAATCTGTATTTCGTTTTTTTCATAATTTTATATTTTTCTTTAATAACTTTCAAAATAAAATAAAAGAGCAATCTCTACATATCTGTAAATACAAATCAGATTTGCTTTCTATTATCTCTGTGATAATAATTAAAAATTCCCCTTAAAAGTTTTTATTTTTTTCCTTCCTTTTTAAGTCTCTATTTTTAAAGCTTTTTTTATTATTGTTGTTGTTGTAATTTCTCCCCTACAAATGGCATATTTTATTAACTTTTTCTTTTATTTCTTTTTCTTTTTTTTCCTTTCTTTAAAAAAAAATCGAATCTATTTTCTTTTTTTAATTTTTAAATGGATTTTGTGAAATTTAAAAATATTTTTTTTTATTGAAAAAAAAAACTTAAAAAAAATCAATCTTTATGGCAGTACGACAAGGAGCTCACAGATTCTATTTCATTGGTATTGTTCTTTATAATATAGTTAATTAGTTAAATATTTACAATAAGAATATATTTCTTTGTTGCTTAATTTCATTATTAATAATATTCGTTAATTTATGTGTACCCATTTTGTTGTTTTCATTGTTGTTCAATTATTTATTGTATTATTTTTCACAAAAAAACAAACGATTCTATCGAAATTAATTCATCATTATTATTTGTATTGCTTTCCAAAAGCTATTTATAATTTAGTTTGTTTGAAAAATTTTAAAGCAATACACTCTTCAAATCCTCTTCTCCTACCTTCCAATATAATAACGAAACAAACAAAAAAGCAAAAAAACTAATTTTCAACATTTGTTTTCATTTTTGAAGCACCAACACCCAAGCAATTGTAAAAAAAACTCCACATACGCAATTAATCTAAGCTGCCAAAAAAAAAAATGTAAATAATCCCCTGTGCACTGTTTAAGATAACAGCTCTGTACGCTGCTCTTTTTACTATAAGCACCACAATAGAAATATTTATTTTGTACCAAATAAAATAATCCACTCTGTGTGCTTTGCTTTGCTACTCACATTATAATTGAATTAAAATTAATGTTGCAAACACTTGAACCCTTATAAACATTAATACTACATAGGAAATGCTACGCTCATATTACAACTGCTTACATGCAATCAATTAAAGAAGGATTTACGCATTCCCTATATCTTGATCATAAGGTTAGAGATGACATTGATTCGCGCTTTTCTAAGAGAGATTTTGCTGATTAAGTCCTCTTTCAAAAGTTGATGTTATTCTCTGATGGCCTAATTAGTCTCTCGTATGGATTGTTTGGCACTGGACGCCTTTTAATTTTTTTTTAATTCATGATAAAAACAATGTTTGTCTTCTACGGTATTCGATCATCCAATAAACTGTCACACCTGACGTTAGACTTTCTATTTTCAAAGTTAAAAAAATCGGTTGGTTGTGTAATAGATCAATCGAAAATATACAGGATATAGTAGTTATTGAAAATTTGCTAGGACAAGCGTATTAAACTTAAACAAGATTTTTGAAGTCGCCGTAGTCTAGTAGGTAGTGTTTTGACTTATTATACGTAAAGAAAGGGTTCGAACCCCAGGTCAGACATCAAGACAAAATACAAAAAGTATTTCTTCGGCGACTTCCCCTCAGCAGATTTCTGTCAAAAACTCTGAGAATAAATAAAATTGTCATGAAAAAGTTTCTTAAAAATCTGTCGTTCGGAGTCGACTTTAAACTGTAGGTCCCATCATGTATAACATTAACGCACACAACATAAGTGGTGTGAGAAACTAGGACGTTGTACAATGGGTCAATTCGACCTCCGGGTACTCTACTTGTCTTAATTTACAAGTACACGTCGTCTAACCTAACCTAACCTAAAGAGGATTATTGTTGTGAACTAAAAATCATTTTTTCCAAATTTATTTTGTTTTCCTGTTCTCATGTCCATTAATTTCGGCAAACTTGTTTAGTCTTCCAGTTCTTGACTTGCATTCAGTTGAATGCTTATTTTTTTCTGATTACTTTACGATAATTTTTACATAGGCCGGCTTTCAAGTTTTCTACTTTAAATAATTTTTCGTAAAACTCTAGGCTTGTTGAACTTTTGCTGAGAAGAGATTAGAGTTATTCATTAAACTAGGCAGAAGTAGACTGAGATAGAAACCGGCCTTCTGAATGGGCAATATAGACTCAGAGGACAAGTGTTCTGTTGCGGTTTGTCAAGGCATGATTGGGGGACACTATGTAGATTGAGAGCAGTACAATGGATTATATGATGTCGGTAGTCGAGCAGCTATACATTATAATAAAACTGTGAGATCTAAAGGAACGTTTAAATTCTCTGCTGCTTATTTATACATCTGCAATGCATAACTGCTAAATTCATTTGTTGTACCATACATTTGTTATTTAGAGGGCTTGAATTTAGATTCTTCCCACTTATTATTTGTAACTTATTGTTAATTATCCTTAC